>OY735216.1:8045553-8065553 GCA_963457665.1 Thysanoteuthis rhombus | reverse complement strand
CTCTGTATCACCGACTAAATCAGCAAATAGGTCGATGAAAACCATTCACAGTAACAAGCTGGCTCCAGAAAAAGCTACTCAATCATCAACCATCTCCATTCAGTAAACTGAGCAAAAGAGAAAGCGGCAGAATATAAAAAATTCATTTTTTGACTTTAAAAAGACCTTCAATTCAGTGGAAATCACTAAAGTCATTGACGTAATCATACAATCAGGTGTAGACACCGTGTGTTGCAGAGTCCCGCAACATATCTACCAAAACTGCAGGTCCTTCATACGGCTACATAAAAACTCCGTCCTTTCAACTTGAAAAAGGAATGAGACAAGGTGATACCAGGTCACCCAAACTCTTCACAGCTTGCCCTGAGATGATCCTCCAAAACTTGAGATAGGAACACAAAGGAATCAGGCGGAGATTACCGAAGTTACCTCAGATTTCTTGACGGCATTGTTCTTTTTGCTAGGAACCTTACCAATCTCTACGTGATGTTAGAACTAAATGGAGCAAGCAAGAAATTTGGGCTCCACGTGAACTTTAGCAAAACAAATGTTATCTTCAATAAAAGTGCTAGTGACAAAGTCATGACGACCAAAGTCAGAAATGTAGAGCTGGAGAAAGTAGACCACTACAACTGAGGCAGTGAGTTTGCATGAAGTCATCAAAAAAAGAAATAAAGCGGTGAATCACACTACGTCGGTAAAATTTTGGAAGAGTAATCTTGACATCTATGAAGAAGAAAATCCTACTAAACCTAGAAAGAAAGGTATACAACCAATGCATCTTACTGATAATCACATATGAAGCTGAAACATTGAACCCAAAGAAACCATTGACCCCCAAACTGATAACCATACAACTTGCACATGAGAGAATCATGTTCAACCTTATATGGAGACAGCACGATTTATCAGAGAAAATACAAGAGACTGAGGTATCATACAAACTGTTAAAAAACTCAAATGGCAATGGGCTGGACATGTTGCAAGAATATCAGACTATCACTAGACATCACATCTCACAACGTGGATCCCTAGAGGTCCGGTGCAAGGCTGTAGTTGACAGAAAGTAAGATAGCGTGACGAGATAGATGAATTCAGGAAGTACTGGCTACATGATACCCATGGTACAGAGGTCTTGCAAATCCTATTTATTTATTATTTATGTTCAATGACGGACGCTAGCAGACTGCTTTGTTTTGGCAGATATTTATTTTTTGATGGAATTTATCTTATGTTACTTCAAATTTTGACTTTACAGTTGTTCAAATGTTGACTACGATGGTGACTAAGTAGTATCTTTATTTATCGGATTTATAGTAATAAAAAAAAAGAAGAAATATTTTGACGAATAGAGTAATATTTTGATAAGCGATAAATATTGAAGTCACATATAATTTATTCATAATATGAGATAAGATATAAAGTTGACAAGACTGTCTAGGCTAGATCCTCACGAGAAGAAAACTTGCGCATCTACACCCTGACTTTCAGGCTTGTTTCTTATCACTCTTCCAGTATTCGATTCTGAAACAAATGGTAATTCCGAGAGAGCCGATAAGAACTTGGTCGACAGAATGCATCAGGTTTTTGGTCTGGCTGGAATTAAAGATTTGAAAAGTAGAATATTATAGACACTTAAGTCCGGTTCCGAGGCGACCTCTCAGACACAAAGATCAGAACAAGTGGCGCCATTCGCCGAGATCGGTGAGATTTTGAAAGCTTACCATGGCGTTCGAAACGAAATTGCCGAACTCTAAAACGTATATATATATATATATATATATATATATATATATATATATATATATATATATATATATATATATATATATATATTGTCATAAGTATTTGAACAAACAGGCATTTTGCTTCTAATCGCCTAGTTTTGACAGATAAAGACGCGAACATTATGCAAGAAGAAACGAATTTTATCAGCATTAGAAGACATGCATTAGGTCATGTTTTATGGTTCTAAATGCAAAAGTTCTGGTAATTCTAAGTGCATCTACATTTTAGCAAATAGAAATAGAAGCATCAATCATTGTGGAACTGTTATATGTAATATCATCATCATCATCATCATCATTTTCATCATCAACCATTATAAGTCAACCGCTGAAACGAAGCTTCTCCAATCTCCTTCCATGACAATCGCGATTGTTATAATTCCTGCCATGTTTTACCGGCAAACCTGTTAATTGCAATCATTCCAACACATATTTCGTCTTTTCCAACTGCGTTCACTGTCCCACGGGCACCAATCCGTTAACCATTTGCTCAGTCTGTTGTCATCTTTTCTTGCCAAATATCCAGGCCATCTCAATTTTCGTTGCTAAATTTTCTGTATTATATCCTTCATCCTATTCTTCCCACTGATCAATATGGATCTCCTTCTATTAATTTGAGTTATCCCTGACATTGCTCGTTCCATAGCTCTCTGTGCAATTCTAATTTAGTTTTCAAATTGTTTTAACAATTCCCTTGTTTTGCATCCACGTCACAACTAAAATTATGCATTGATATACCTGATGCTTTATGAACATTAGAAAGGTGTTGGTCAATATGTCTCTATTCATATCAAATGCTCTCCAGCCGATTGTTATGTGTTGTTTTATTTCAACCCATGGTCTTTCTCTAACTTCATTACCATTCTTATGCTGATGTACTCGTCAACCTCTTCTAGAGCCTAATCCTTGATTAGTCTTTTAGGAATTTTATTATTGATCATGATTCCTATCTTTGTTCTGTTTTTCTTTAACATTGAGTCTTCTGCTTTTCCTATTTAGATCAGTTAGCATATTTTATAAATCTTCTAAAGTCTTCTGACGTCACTGAATCGTCATTGATGAATCTCAAGCAGTTTGAATATTCTCTGACTATCGTCATCCCTATCCTATTCCGGTCAGCTTTCTGGGACACGCTTTCAAAGCTCGCTGTGAATAGTTTGGGTAATATTGTATCCCCTTGTCTTACTCCTTTTCTATCTTCATCTTATACATATCTTTATGCAGTTCTGTTATTCCGATGCTATTTTCGTATATGTTCTAAATGACCTTTATGTCATTCTCGTTAACACCGTTTCCTCACATTGAATTGGAGACTGTAGTATGTTCACCGAGTCAAATGCCTTCTCATAATGTACAAATTTGCAAACCGAATCGTGTAATAGTACTAAGTAGTCTCAAGGCTTTCTCCTTTGTCATTTTGTCAACTTTTCCAAAACACACACACACACATATATATATGAGCATTTTTTAATGAAAGTATATCTTTGCAAACATTTATTTCAAAACACATATACACCATTTGAATCCTCCCACTTCTGAAAGTTTACTACACTCAACATAATAGCTTCCTATAAAAGTAGATGAGAAGTGGAGATATCGTTCATCATTTTGCTTTGCAGCAAGCTGTTATAGAGGCAGTGCGTACCCTCTTAATCTTTCTCATTCCCTCTCCTACACCTCAGCCATCTGAACCTTTAACTACACAAACCCCCTAACAAAAGTCCAACATGACATTATCACCTTTTCAGGGGCCTTGAAATGCTAGAGAATCTTTCCTATATAGATTAATGGTAATTACTTCACCGTTTTACACGATTTCGACTTACCCAATATCTTTTATACAGGAGAGCTCTACGTTTGGTTAACAAGCGAGGGCTATATTGATTATCTGATGTTGTAAATCAAACCTTACGCTTCACGTGAGCTATGATATGATTAACGGTAAAAAAAAATAAATCGTATCAAACTGAGAAGTTCATCTTTTGGAATGTTTCATCCTCGTAGGTTGAAAATGAATTCTGCGAAAATAAATTCACTCACCATTCGCCACTCCATCTGTCAATCCAACCCGTGGGACGTTTTCTACGCCTTTCTCCACCCTTCCCAACTGTCAATAGAATCGCTTCAGTTCATGAACGGAGAGGAAAGAATTTTGGGGAATTGTGTTCAAAGTGTTTCCCTTCCTCTCCGCCCCTCTTTTTCTCTCCCAGTCAGTTCATAACTATCTACGTACGTAAGCACCTATCTATCTATCTATCTATCTATCTATCTATCTATCCATCCATCTATCTATCTATCTATCTATCTATCTATCTATCTATCTATCTATCTATCTATCTATCTGTTTTCATCTATGTATGACAGACTGTTTCTCCCTTGGGACTTGATCAGTTTTGGGTTTGATGTTAGCCGTCGAGAATTGATAGAACGGAGATTTTAAAACGTTTCAAAGTCGTCTTATCTTTTGACAGTTCAGAAGACTTATATATATATATATATATATATATATATATATATATATATATATATATATATATATATATATATATTCACTTACAGGTCTGATTTTTTCCGTTCTTTTACGTCATCCTTCATGAAAAAATTCAAAAATAAATAAAATAGCACAAAACCAGAAGTTGGAATTTGTGAGTTTTCGATTCCGACCCCGAAGTAAGTATTTGTTTAGCAGAAAAGAACACAGGTTCTCAGTAAGTAGGTAAAATCATTATTCCTATATTAATGTCATAAATTGTATGGTCTTGACTCAAACTTTCCTTCATATTGCTAATACTTTTGCTCCTTTTCCATTAATCATGATTTTTATGATTAGAAAACCGATATTTTCTTGTATTAAACTAGTTAATTCATTTCATAATTTTGTAACATGCGTGATCTCCAGTTCTTAAATCTCTTATATTGGCAAATGAACTTTTATTAATAACATGAACTTTACAGAAGGGAAGCTGAACATTTCAACATTTTTGGAAAGGAACTTATTTCCATTTTATAAATCAAATGTCCCCTGGACGAGAGGGGATTGAAAAATAGAGTTTCTCAAAATGTTCACTGAAAATGAACAAAATATATTGAAAACTACTCACGGAACACTGATAGTCAATTTCAGAATATAATCAATATTCATTTTTCAACGTACTGTTGTGTCGTTTGCAGTAAATAAAATATCTCCATGTAGGTTTTCTTTGAGATAAGAAAGTTATTTTGAGGATTCCTCTATTCTAAAAAGGTCGAGAAATGCTGATGGAGAAGGTATGCACCGATAAAAGGTTTTATCAATTTGCAGAAAGTAACTCAAGTCGAAATTCCCGATACACTCGTCTAAAATGTCAGACATTCGGCGAAGAAAAATAAGCCACTTTAACCCTTCTCCCTTTTAATTTCGGAGTTTTCGTGTCCTTAAAGGCAAAAATTATAGCCAAGCTGACTTCCACAGATATTTTCTGTCGCCATCACTTGACTACATGTTTTTGGTTTATTGTTTTTGTTTATCTTAGGACGATGTGTCTTCAAGCGGAGAATATTTGGTGTGCTTACCATCGAAGTAGAAATAAACTGCTAGCGACCGGAAGTTGTGGAATCAATTCTTTGTAGCAACCATCAACATTGTGATCTGATAAGGATTTAATGGGTAGTTTTTTTTTTGACTGGGGAAAACCGCCCATTTATTTACAGGGTCATGACTAACCAGCGTGTTTACATCTCCAGTGATTTACTTTGATCTATGTTTTGTGAGAGAACAAGATAGTGATTTGACCGCAGGCATTCAAAATAAAAGCCTCAGTAGGAACCATGTTGTGGATAAATGGTTAGCCAGCTCATCTCTGGGAGCATAACTACTGGCTATCATACACAATTATGACTTTGTGCAAGAGTAAGCTATGTTAAATAAATCGTTATAATGGCTATTGACCGTGGAGCACAATGAGAAAGGTCGATTTAATACCATTGAACTTGAATAATACGCTTGATTTTTGTTACACATTCAATTAAAATCTAATTTGATCATTAGGGTTTTGCAACTAATCTCAATGAAATGCTGTGGAATGATTTCAATCAAACTATTGAAGATTTTACAAGTTCTCTGAGTTTTGGGGTCATTTTTTTAAATCACAAATTTCCGGTTTTAATGCCCCATATATATATATATATATATATATATATATATATATATATATATATATATATATATATATATATATATATATATATATTGTAGGAGTAACCAGAACCCAGTAAATACAAATGGTGAAAAAATTTGTTCCATACTTTTCCCTCCGAAATCTTAACGGGAATTATTCAAAAATTAAAATGAAAAAAATCAACGGATTAATGACCAATCACAAATTACTTTCACTGCAGGTAAATTGGGTCTCGCAGCAGTTCCCCCCAATATGTTAGGGAGACAATATAACTTTTACACACACAGATACACACATACACACATCGAGTTTTCAGTTCAATTCATTTTAGAGCGATTTCCTGCGCCTTCTTTTATCAACTGGGAAGATATCCTCACGTATATTTACATGAACAGTGAATACCATCCTTTCCACGATTTCATTCTCTACTGACTTTTTCATACCTGGATGATTCTAATACTTCAATGCACACACCGATTGTTTTAACTCTAAAAGTTATTCTATCTTTTCCATGAACGCACTTCTCTGAATGATTCGTAAAACTCAAATTCGCGATTAACTCTTTTTGAACGCAAACATAGTTGCATTACCAAATAAACGACATACCATCTTTTATTGTTCTATTTGTTGATTAAAAGAACATAACCATCATATTCGTCCCTTCGACGAATGATTTATTGAACGCATCTTTTGAATTGAATTCTGTATGTTGAAATCCATATGTGTCAGACCCCTGATATTTACTGTTTTAGGGGTTGCTTTATATATGGTAATAGTATTCATTATTTGAAGGTAAAGCGTAAATTGATCAGTTTCACAGGATGACAATCATTGGACAATCCCCCCATCTATCGACATGTGTGTGTGTGTGTGTGTGTGTGTGGTTGGATCATCGAGTCAGTCGCCTAGCACGAAGTCATTACCTGGATCTTGATCTACAATTTCCATTGTATAATGATCCATGTGATCACTGGGAAGGGTTGGGCTAATTGCATTGAAAAAGAAGGAATTTAGGTTGAAAATAGGTATTTGCAGGACAAAATAAATGCTTTTTTCATCATTTGGCTACTGAATTATTATTATTATTATTATTATTATTATTATTATTATTATTATTATTATTATTATTATTATTATTATTATTGTGCTTCTTAATTAGGAAAGTAGTGTCTTTCCCTCGAATGCTAGCATTCAGTGTCCAAGTCTAGGAGAAAATTCCTAATTTTGAATGCTGATTTTCAATGTATGTTGGTCTTCTCTAGTCTTTAGATGGTTGCAACATATTGCTCCCTGTTCTGCATGACCCTGTTCCTCACTAAGCTCAGTAGATGTATCATTAGCCAATCTAAACTCATACAAGAATAAAGATCTACAAGCTTGGTTGCTTCAGGGTCAAACTGCACTCCTACTACTATCCCGACAGAAGATGATTACTGCAACATTTGTATTATATATATGATCAATTATCAAATAAATATTATTTAAAACTTGTTAGTTTGGCTCAGTCGTTGAGAGACCTGCATGCCAATCACTTGGTCTTCATTTGAAATAACAGTACAAAAATGTTCCTTTTTTTTGTATATCAGTTTGGTTTAAGATTGTGACTGGTAAACAGCGAAGAGTTTACTCCCTTGAATTAAACAGAGTTGGTTCCTTTGTTTTTTTTTGTTGCTGTTGCTGTGTATATAAACAACCATGATCATTATTCATTTTTCTTTTCCAATGAAAATTACGTATATTTCCACCAATATTTTTCTTTCCTAGCAAAGGCATTTTCGATCAGACCTGTAAGCGGTGAGTCTATTTCATTCTCCATATTTCATCAACAATTTTTGTCAATTCTATGTGTTTATTTGTATGAACTTATGTATTTCACTCCGGAACATTTCAACCAAGTTGAGTAAGCCGTGAAAAACTCACCCTAATATGTACCGAAATGTGTTTTTTTTCTTTAGCTGAGGCGTCGGTGAAAATCACGTGCACTATTTGTGGTACAAGGTGGTTTGCAATGGGGCCTTGAGTAAACAATTCCCCATGTGAGAAATGGGTTAATGGTCTGCAAAACATGCAGCCTGCGAGAGCTCTTACTGTAGCCTGCAAGAGTCCTCCCTGCTCCCAAACAATTTATCAAAGCCTTCAGGATTTTAAAAATAAATTCACTGTACAAAAAAAAAAAATGAGTTCGTTGAAGCATTATTTCATTCAACCGACACTTCAACGCATTTCCGTCCAATTATATCCTTTCAACCAGCCCCAGAAAATCCATTTTTAGTGTTAATGTTAATTCATTTCTTGACCCAGACCCAGGCCAATTATAGTTCGGAGTTTTCGCAAAAAAGGTTGATCTCCACGAACTGCAGCGTTTAGTCTCTCCTTTTCTGACCTCACTTTGGCCAATTCTACTTTTAGTGTTGACGCCAAAGCGTTAATTCCTACCGATATTGCCAGTTGTGCACGATTTCAGACATTGTAACTGTTTTAGCCCCAAATGTTTGATTAAGATTTAAATGAATCGGACATTCGAGATTGTTTGAGGCATGTCCGATCGAAGGTTTCAAATAAATCCGTAAAAAACATCGTTCAGAAAACCATGATTTAGTTACATTAATCAATTTCAATATTAATGTTCGTTTCGTCTCAAAGTAAGAAGATTGAAAGGTCAATACATACGAATTACAATATTAACTACAATTTCATTGCACGAGCCCATTACTGGAATCGAAACTGCCTGAATTCAATTCAAGAGGGTGCTTTCATTGTTCACGATAAAAAAGGAAGTAATTGGAGCTCCTAATTTTTATTTTCGTTTTTCTAATTCTAAGAGGAACATTGTCTATTTGCTTTGGTTTAAAAAGTGTATTTTGTGAGGGAAATTTTCCGATTATGATAGAATAGTAAGATTTGACGTTAATAAATCTTGAGTTTGAAAGCATGATCCGTGAAACAACTTAGCAATGGGGCCCCAATCGGAATGAGCCTTTAGTTCAAGGCATATCTACAAGATTGTTTGCTCCCCAGGGGCCCTTACTGCTACGAGAGAGTTTTTGTGAAAGGTAATTTTCAAATAAAATTGAAATTCACGGGGAAAACAAATAAGATAAAATCTTTACAACGTTCATTATAGAAAACAGAATATTGTTTATCTTGAAAAGAAGGAAAAAAGCTAAACGTTGAAAAATGACTGTCAACTATTCTCAGACTGTAGTTCAAGCCAGATTTTGTACTATCATAGCAGTGGGTCCCTATCGAAAGGGGCATTCTAAGAGGAACCTCACTGCTACGATAGTGACAATCCGAGAAGTCTTGAACTTAATGCTTTTCATGGTGCATTCCGACAGGGACCCCACTGCTAGGATTGTGGACCACTGGCTTAAACTAAAGACCGAAAAAGGTATATTCTAACAAGGATCCTACTGCTATGATAATGGAAATTTGGCTAAAAGTAAACGTTACAAAATATGTATTCCAAAACCCCGCTGCTATGATGGCAGGTTTCCCACACTTTCGTAAAAATCAAGAAAACAAAAATGTTCATTTTTTTTTTATTCAAAAAATTTTTTTTTTTTCAATGTTTAGTTTCTTTTTTTTTCCGAAAGTCATCCGTCTTTTATCATTCACACTATCAGGTGTGGAGAAAAGAGTAGTTTATGAATCCGACGAATGTGTTTTGTGATGGAAAACCTTTCGACTATCACCGATGTCAATTTTCGGAAGTGTCTGGAAAGGACTTTAGCGCTACGAAAATGCCTTTAGAAGAAAAAGTTAGGGTAAATAAGTGATTGCTATTTTGTTTAGAAATCTCTTTTTCTTTGATTATTTTTCTTTCTTTTCACATATATATTTATTTTTGTACAACAGATCGGAAAACATGTGCTACAATCTTGAAAATAACGTTCCGTAGTTATTTATTAAAAGACAAAATTTATTCATGAATTTCCCGTTTTAATATTTTGAGAATCTGAAAAAAAAGTTGGTTACACCTTCTTTACTAATTTGATGATTCCTTTTTCCTTTTTGAAGGAAGTTGGCGAGAAATGTATGTTTTCTGTCAAGTCGGTTGGTCTTTGGATTTTTGTTCATTCATTCATATATTTCTTTTTCAGTCTACACGATATCTCTGAAAGTGCTGGATTAATTTCAATGGAATTTTGTGGAAGCTAAAATCTGGGAAAGAGGATGAAGGAAATTTTCTCCAATTCAAAGAAATTTCCATTTCCTTTCTATAACATTTGTGTGCATGCACATGACTCCCAACACAATAACCCTCAAAGAATTTCTATGAAATTCAATCGAGGGGTGGACAATGGACTACGCAAGACTGAGGACTGATTAAATTTTGAGAGGATCCATGCATATTTATCTCCCATTATCTGTGCTGTAGTTATATGTCCGAGGCACATAATACCGCCATATGGTCATGTCTGTCCACACAAGACCTCCAGAGGCTCAAATTGAATTTCTATGACAATTTGTTGAGAGGTTGACAATAGGCTACCGAACTGATTAAATTTGGAATGGATCCTTGCATTTTCCCTGTGTCGCAGTCATATTTCAGAACCACAGAATATTGCAAATTTTGTTCTTGTCTGCGAGGTATCTCCAAAATTCCCAATGAATTTCTATCACGTTTTGTGGAAGGGCGATCATTAACTACCAAAGAATTGACTAAATACTGGAGCGTAATTAAATCCAAACTATAGGTTATCGTCTAAATGTCATATTTCTCATTTGATATCTCTTGAAACGGGGGTGATTGGGTGAAAAAAAAGCTGGTAAAATCTAGGAATCTTTTTCCTGATTGAGCGATATTTTTCTTTTTTTTCCCCAGTGACATGTATACAAAACGGTCATGACCGTTCACAAGAAAAATGATTAAGCTTTGGAGATGATCCATGTTCAATTACCTCTCCTGTGTCGTAGTTATTCATCCAAATCACACGGTATCTCCAAAAGGTCTCAATGAATTCCAATGATATTATGTGGAAGGGTCGACATGAGGCTACGGAAGAACTGATAAAGTTTTGGGGCTGATCCATGTCAAATACTCTCCCTTGACAATGGCGTTAGCGGAGGTATGTGTTTCCCGAGTGTTTTCTAGTTTTACTCAATGCAATCATATTTTTATTGAGTTATACTCAAATTAAAGGTAATTCCTCAGGTAAAAAGGATTTGTTTACCTCCAAAAGTACCGAGTTATAAATGCTTTACTCTGGAATAAAAAAAAAATCGAGTGTTCTTAGCGTCTTTTGACTTTTTAATTCTGAAATTGGAAAAAGATTAATCATTTTCTAGTGAGATTTTTTATCCAATATTTCAATAATTATCCTTGTTTCTTTGGTCCGCTGAAATTATCTCATCAACAATATAACAACACTGAATAATCAAATATATTGAAATGATAATATATATATATATATATATATATATATATATATATATATATATATATATATATATATATATATATATATATATATATATATATATATATATATATATATATATACCAGCTATTTTTTCATATATTTTTCTTTATTTTTGTCGTTGTCAGTTCAATTCAATAAGTTTGTATTAAGAACTACACTTGTTTGGAAAAGTGGTTCTTAAAACTGTCCGATAGAAACGAAAATATTTCAGATTTATTTCAGATTGATCTAAAGGTGAATTGACAAATCATTCTTTATTCACATGTAAGTTCTCTTCTCTTTTTAATTCTTTATTAACAATTGGAAGTACTTATTATTTAGTTCTGAACTGCAGGTATCATTCACATAGAGGTTGACAAACCCTGTGCTCATTGATGCTTATGTAGTTAAACTAGAGAAAAGTGTAATTCTAAACTTAAGACAGTCCGTATCAACTCCTTAATGTGGACAAGTTAGTAGCTGACCGATATAACAAACACACACTTGAGAGACCATTAAACAAGAATCACTTCAGATTCCAGTTGGTCGGAATCAACCGGCCTTGACTTTCAACAAATGAGATTGTCTCATAGACTACACGTGTTTGAGAAGTTGGTTCTCACAGCTTGCCAATGCTGCCCTTCTGTTAAGCTACGTTCCTTGAAAATGTCTTGTTAAAAACAATATTTCTAATCTTCCAACTAAATCCCCAGGACTCTTTCAAATACTACTAGTCAGCGTAGGCTCAGGTCGAAGATCAATCCTTGCTCCGGAAACCATGAAACCCAGTGCAACCTGCCACATGAATGGAATGGTGACGGGCACTGCTAAGTAACACCGACTATCCAGACCTACCAACAAACTATGGAAATGACCACAAAATAATAGAATGTAAAATGAAAATTAACATCAGAATAGAGTGCAGGATAATATTAAGTATCAAAATGCAACTACTTACCGTGAAAAAGAACTAACCTGGCCATTGAAGCTAGAACTGAAAAAAAAACAAAAAAACAAAACAAAACAGGATATGAACTCCTAACCGAACCAGAAGAGAAAATCAACGAGCTCAGCAACAATGAATCGAATATATCGGTCTACTTAAGCCAAGAAGTACCAAAAAAAGCATAAGCAAAGTTTTAGAAAAACTAAAAATCTTAGAAAAAACATAGGGACCTCAAGCCACTACCAATGGCAATAGAGGCAAGAAAACTGAGCAAAACCATCCAAAAAAACCAAAAACAAAGGGAAGACAGAAGAAAATACATGACAGCAGTCATTGAAAGCGTTCTCAAAAAAGTTTAAGAGTTCAGAACTATTTAACTATTTAAAAACCTCTTAGTGCAGGAAGAAAGGAATAATTCGTAGGCTCAAATTGTTGAACGTGTCCAGGAATTTCACAACGACCTTTATTCCACTCAACGAAAGACGAAGGGAAATGAATAGGAAACAAGAGCCGAAAGTAACTAATTGGAGAATTTCCCAGAAGTTACTCTGCAAGAAGTAAAGCAAGCCATCAACCAAATAAAGGAAGAAAAGGCCCCTGGACTCGTTAACACCACCTCCAACCTACTGAAAAAAGTTGGAAAAGTCATCACTAGAAAACTAGACATCCAATTCAAGTTATGCCTCAAACAAAGTAATGTCCCAGAAGAATGGAACACTGCAGTCATAACGCTGTTACACCAAAAAGTCTGCCCAATTGCATCTAAAAATACTCTTCACCAAAGTGATAACTAACTTGATCACTACAACGCTAGATAGAAACCAACCACAGAAACAACTTATCTTAAAAATGAGTTACTCAGCCATCAACCATTTCCATTCAGTAAACCAACTAACGGAATATAGAATGCCATTATCTGTGGCATATGTTGACATTGGAGAACCTCCTATTCAGTGAAAACTCCCAAAGTCATTGACGCAATACTACAACAAAGTATCCCGTATATGTCACAGTAAAATATTTACCAACTCAGCAGTTCCTTCACTGGCGTAAAGACTCTAAGCCCTTTCAACTGTTAAAAGGGCCCGACAAGGTGATATTAGATCAACCTAATTCTTCACATCCTACTTTTGAAACCTAAAATGGGAACCCAAAGGGATTAGGATAGACAGAGATTATCTATGTAAACTCAGATTTGAAGATGACATCGCCCTGTTTGCTAAGACCCTTCGTGTTCTCCAAATAATGTTAAACGAACTAAATGAAGCAAAAAGGTTGTTCTCCTCATGAACTTCATCAAAACAAATGCTAATTACGAGAACACGTTTTGGTTGAAGACACAACGGAATTGGAAAATGCAGAGTTGGAGAAAGTAGAAAACTATATCTACCTAGGACAACAAGTGTCCACGAAGTCATTAAAAGGATAAATAAAGTGAAGAATCACACTAGGTTGGCTGGCTTCTGGCAGAGCAAGCTCACTTTCAAGATAAAAAAAATCCGGCTAGTCTTATAAATAAGGTTATACAACCAATGTATCCTACCGATAGTCACCTATGGGGCTAAAACGTGGAACAAAGGGATTAAACCTCAAAACTGAGAACCATGCTACGTGCACATGAGAAAATCATGCTCAGCGTCGCACGAAGAGATCATGTGACAACAAAGTATACCAGAGAAGAGGTAAGGGTCTAAGATATCATTGAAATTGTTAGGAAACTTAAATGGCAATGGGCTGGACATATTGCAAGAATTTTGGACAACTGCTGGACATGCCTATTCACCTCATGGATCCCCAGAGATCATAAACAAAACTGTGGTTGACAGAAAGTAAGATGGTGTGATAAGCTTTATAAACTAAGAAATTACTCCGTGATGCTCATGATAGAGAAGTCTGGCAAATCCTGCGGACAGGTTGATGTCCAACGATGGACGCTAAGAGGCTATTGCTACTGCTGACGATGATGAAAGCCATCATATGGAAGCCTGTAAGCATTGTAGTTATCCCCCCCCCCCCGCGTAATTATCACTGTGATTTTTCTCTTCATATCCCTTTTTGTCAACCGATTACTTTATTTTTTGAAAGTTTTGAAATTTTTAATTAGCAGCCATCAGGTATGGAGCACTGTCAGATTTATTGCCGATTAAAGTAAACATCGATATTAAGTGTAATTTTACGTTAGAATTAATTAATTTTTTCAGACGAAAATTTGCCGAATTAATTCTAAGCAAAAACAAGAAAAGACATTTTTTTAAAAGAAAGTTTCAATTATGTTTTTAAAATAGATTATTGATTTTCCGTCGAACATTTTCGTTCACTCCTATCACAAAGAACTTCAGTACGCACGAGCCAGGTTAATCTTACGAAATTTAGAAAAAACCTTGGGCTTACTGGGCTCACCAAGGTGAATAAGTGTTATATTTACAAATAACCTACACATAATTTCTACATGAAAAAATATAATTCAGTCTGAAAACTTAATCTTGCTGACTATAGCGGGGCCTGGAGAAGTTAGTGTACATTTTCGTTAAGTGTGTCGGCAGTAAGACTTTGCTTCACTTTGTTCGTGAGACCGATTTCAAGGAAATTAGTACGTCTGGTAAGCCATGGTTTGTAGGACACTATAGCCTTGTTTTAAGTTCGTAGAAAGATAATTCTACTCAATTATATTGTTCAAGATGAAATACTAGTCCTGATGAGGCAAGATTTTTGCTTTGTGTTGTATCATATTGTGTCTTTTTCCCTTGACAATACCGTACTTTATTTACACATCGATTTGTTTTCCTCCATGTCATGTGAATAATTGTTGAGATTTTTGTGTTGATTTTGTGTGGAGACATTTTTCTCGTTGATTTTATTGAGTGCTTCGAAAATAAAATGAAATAAAAAAGTCCATTTGTGTAGACGCTGAGACGTTGAACGGATACCTTGAACAAATGTGTAGCATATAAGATTAGGTATAGATCTCGTAAAGGGATAACGGTATTAAACCATTATAATGCCATGCTATGGGAAGTTTAAGTAAATATTGCTTCATCTAAAGGATGAAGATATGTACCTGGTTGCGCATTTTTTTTTTCTGATTTAAAGTTTTGGAAAAATCTTCCAATATCATATATTTTTCTTTGTTTGCTACGGAGCTGAGATCAAGGTATGTAGTTCAACAGCATGCGGATCGTATTTGTGCGTGGCATAAAAATCGGCAAAAGAGATGTTTTTATTTAAATAGCCCGTTGAAACCAAGAGAACAGCTTTCAAAAAACAAAGACGAAAACAAGGTGCGAAAAAAAATCGGACCAAGATTAGAGAAGAGTTCAAATTAGACAGAAGCAGAATGTAGAATTAATTTTTTTTTCATGTATCTAAACCCGTCGGACTGACTCCTCTCTTTTAAACCACCACTGCCTCACAAAGTAATAGCTTTGGAAAAAGTCTCCTTCCACCCTCTGTCGCTAACTTCATAGCTCGTTCATCTTCAGCTGTCCCCACTCCCTGAGCAGCCAAAGCTTGGGAGATCTCAACGCTCCCCCGTGTCTTTCTCCTACTCCTCTACTGCCAATGATTTCTCTCTCCTGTTGACGCCGTCAGCCAACTGTCCACAGACGGAAAGACTGGAAGTGGTTCTTTTGAGTTGCTTGCTGATAGGGGTAAGGGCGGCGGCAACTAATCCACAATTAATTCTGATAAAACTAAATATTTCTCTCCTTTCATTCGGTGTGAAAACATGTTTCACTACATTGTTGAACAAAATCAGCTCCAGCCTCCAACCTTGGTTGGCTTTTCAGGAAAATCAAGAACTGAGAAGCTTTCAATCATCATCAGTTTTTAACGTCCGTCGTTGGACAGGGACCTTCCCCAGGATTCGCCACATTTCTCTATCATGGGCGTCGCGGAGTCAGTAATTTCTGAACTTATCTAGCTCGTCTCACCATCTAATATTCTGCTGGCCTCGGTTGCGCATGTGATCTCGGGGGATCCATGTCGTGAGTCATGATGTCCATCGGTTGTCTGCCATTCTTGCAACATGGCCAGCCCATCACCATTTGAGATTTCTAATGGATCCTATGATGTTTCTGACTCTTGTCTTTTCTCGGATGTACTGTGCTGTCTTGTGGTCTCTCCATGTGAGGCCCAGCATAATTATTTCATTAGCACGTTGCATGGTTCTCATTTTGCAGATCTGTCTCTTGGTTGGCTTCCATGTTTCAGCTCCATAAGTGACTGTCGGGAGGATGCATTGGTTATACACCCTTCTTTTTAGGATCAATGGTATCCTTTCCATATTCGTCTTTAAAATATAATAAAAATATTGGAATGTGACATAAGTTATATTTTCTCCAAAGATAAAATTCCAAATTCTAGCATCCTTCCATATGAAGCACAAAAACGACAATTTATGTTCAATAAACAAATTGATAATGGCTTAGTCTCAACAGAGATGCACCCAGTAAGGATAAAACTCACTACTCTGGTGAATAGTCTCGCCGAATATCTTTTGACCACTTCTCCATACAGAACATTCACTAATGTCCGAATGTACGTTATATCGTGGAGTAAGGAAGTAGGAAATAAAATTCAGTAATATAATGTTTAATAATGATGAAGTTATTACTGAATATCCAAAAAATAATATTTATTACTGTAAAGGCAAGGAATGTCTGCTCCTTATATGGTGTGTATGTATCATACAGAATCCCTAGAAACAGCACCCTTTGGGCTTCAAACGTGTTCATCAATTTGACCCAATGATTAACATCGGTAAGGTGATGCTGAACTCCAATGTCGTGAAATATCAGTTATGGGGATGGGAGTTTTTTTTACCTGCTCTTATTTCAGAAAGCTCTATTTGGATATTCATCTCTATGAAAATCAGTAGAATCCCCCATGAAACAGTGGCTAGTAGCATAAAAATGAAATCGGGTTTGAACTCCTGTGGAGAAAGCTAAAAGATTTTTTAAAAAATTCTATGTGCTTTTAATCTCTTAAACCCTTGGACCTTTAAGAAATTTGTCAGTTTTAAGATTTAAAAAAAAAGTTTTATATTTCAGGAAGGGCTACATGAGCCCAACCGACGATTCGCGTGAGTCTGCCTTCGATGATGGATGGGTCCTTATTCGATTTAATTTCGGGTTTCTTGTCTCATTATACTTGATTTATTCCCGGGCAATGCCTGGTACCTAGGCTTGGATGATCTGAAAATGAACCGTCATTTAATAACATGTAATCGTTTGAAAAGAGCTCTGCAGAATGTCAAACCCACAATCAACAATTTAATATTGAACAACATGATGTCCAGATGAAAACACTGGCAAAAAAATTAACAAATTTACATTCCATACAAAACTAGTTGGGCTCTGATAATGTCAAACTCCCTTGCTTCATTTAAAATTTAAAAAGTAAACAAAACAGAATTCATTTCTCCATACAAAGTCATCCCAGAACAATGCGTGTCATTCCAACACCTCAATAAATAGTTCCTGTGAATGCGATTCGCAAGCCGAGATAATTGACGTAAGTGGGGCATTACTAGTGGGAGTGAATTGGTCATCAGTTTTTGCTTACGTCACGGTGTTGCTGTTAATTGTGCATGACGTCACTCATTTCTATTCTGGTCATTGTCATCAACCATTGTTACAAACGAAAATAAAGTCAAGACTCAATCGTAAGTGTTCAGCAAGAGGAAGAAAGAAAAAGCCTGCACAACCTAATGATCAATCCGTCACTAGCGCCGAAAGTAAGAAAGGGATTAAAGATCTTCTCAGCCTAATGGTTAATCCACCACTGATTTCGAAAGAAAGGAAAAAAAAAAAAGAACGAAAAATGGATTGCAGTAAGTTGGATTCAATCCAAAAATCTGCTGATGTCTACAAGTACCCCCAAGACCTCTGCACCAAGGAAACACTGGTAATTTATTTGTAATTATAAATAAGACGGTCTGACGAATACCTCAAAATTTACTACAAATATCTATTGCCTTGTAAAAACTTTTTGCTGCTATATTGTTTAATGGTTATATTATTATATCAACTGTTTTAATGACATCCTAAGTACCAAGGTAATTTTCATCGAAAGGCAAATACTGATGACTCAAAAACGCGCATTTACACGACATAAATTCTCAGAACCATTCATTCTTTTCCACCATCGGCACCACCACCACCACCACCACCACCATCATCATCATCATCATCATCAGTTTTTATCATCAGACATAGACCTTCCTCAAGATTCGCCATATTTCTCTATCTTGGGTATCAAGGAGCCAATGATTTCTAAATTAGTCTAGTTCATTTCTCCATCTTGTATTCTGCTAGCCTCGGTTGTCCTTGTTATCTCTTGGGACCGATGTTGTGAGTCGTGATACCCATCAGTTGTCTTCCATTCTTGCAACATGGCCAGCACATTGCCATTCGAGTTTTTTTAATAGATTCTATGATGTCTCGGATTCCTGTTGTCGCCTGATATACGGTGCTGTCTTGTGATCTCTCCATGCGAGGTTGAGCATAATTCTTTCATTCACACGTCAAATGCTTCTCGGTATTCGTGTAGTCCCTTAGTTAGGTTCTATGTTTCAGCTCCATAAGCGACTATCAGGAGGATGCATCGGTTGTGTACCCTTCTTTTTAAGATACATGAGATCTTGTTCTTGAAGGTCGAGCTTGCCCTGCCAAAGGCTAGCCATCTTAGAGTGATTTTTCCCTTGATTCCTTCTTCTTTTAAGATTTTCTCGGAGATTCTGCTGATTTATTGAATGGAGATGCTCCATGGTTGAGTAGCTCCTTCTGAAGCCAGCTAGTTCCTACGGTCGGTTTTCATCTATTGTTTTTTTTGTGTTTTGGTTGTTCATGATTCTTGTAAAAACTTTGTAGATACAATTGAGTAGGCTTATAGGTCTGTAGTTGTTGAGGTTTTCCGGGTTTCCCTTTTTATATAAAAACATTATGATTGCAATGTTCAAGTCTTCCGGAATTTTACTTTGTTTCAGGCCTAAGTCGAACAGTACAGCTCATATCCTCAAACTGATCGCTCATGTTTCGCGTATCCTGCTCGTTGTTATGCAGTCCGTGTTTTGAGGAGTACAGTTTTTGATAGATTTCTTGGTTGCATTCGACAATTATGTCTCTATTGTTAGGTCTCCGTTTTCCTCGAGTATCTTAGTTATTTGTTTCTGCCCTACACTTTGTTTATAGTTTTGAAGCTCTGACCTTTTTAAAGAGTCGTTTTGACTATTGCTATTGAGTACCTCATTTCTTCTCTTCGTTTCATTTTGTTTGTTTGTTCAGTTCGGTCTCCTAAATTTTTCTCTCTTGTTGGTCTCTCTTATTCATGTCTTAAAATCAGACATCTTAAATTCCAGATCCGACTGATTGCAATAATAAAGCCAACTCTGGGAGTTTGACAGTAGATTATAATCTAATTTGTATCGCTGTCTAGTAAACATCATATCTGTTTTAATCTAGTATATTAAGAATCATAATATCATTGTCTTATATAGGTATCAAAACTGTCTGGGTGAAAATAGAGACCTAACAATTAAAACATTGCCAGAGGGCGTAATGTATTAAGCTATATTTTATGAATAGTGAGATGAAGAACTCGCTATCACTGTCAGTAATTGACAAACCGTTGCGTCAAAATTCGTAAGTAACAAAAATCTATCAAAGAGTAGATATAGTCAGACAGTTCTATTTACACGGGGAAACAT
>OY735216.1:7853053-8040553 GCA_963457665.1 Thysanoteuthis rhombus | reverse complement strand
TACACACATATATATCATACACACACATTCACACACACACACACATATATATGTATGTATATTTATATATATATATATATGCAAATACACACACACACACACACAAACACACACACACACACATATATATATATATAATATATATATATAGGTATATTCTTGATGTGGCAAAAAGCTTTTATCGAAAATGGTTTATGAAAAAAAATATTCAAGTAAAACTTCCATTTGAAAAAAGCGAGCAAAATAAGAGAACAGTTATACGATATCTTTTTATGAAGTTCACAAAATGAAAATATAACCTTTGTGAATAAATTAACCCATAACAATCAATATGAAGAAAAGAAATTTCCAAAAGCCAAAATTCCAGCACACCAACGCCCACTGAACTCGGAAAGTTTCCTGCACGAGTCTGGAGACAACTTTTTCTCCATTCATGCACCAGGTTTTCCCATAAATCAAAACTTTGGGTTTTGTTCCCAATCTTTGTCCCCTATTATCTCTTACAAAGTCTTGTGTGGATCATCTCATGACTTTAATGTTTCGTTTCTGAAAAAAAATCACTCGTTTAGCAGCGTGACTGAGTGCGTTGGCTTTACTAACTTCGGATACACATTTGCATTTACTGTGTCATTAATTCTCACAAGAGTTGCAGAACTTTGAGGGGAGAATAATCCCTTCTCCATACCATGGCGTTTCACCATGCACACTTAGGAGAGATTTCACTCATTTTGGTCTCAATCTGTACAAAATCGAGCGAACTGTCTGCCGTTGTGATCAGCTTTAATTTGTCTTGAAATCCCTGCGGCATCAATGAAGGGGTCATTCATGGCATGTATTTAACGACTTTATTCTCCCTAAAGCCCGTCTTGCATGGTTGACAGGCTTTTTTGATGTAAGAAAAGAGTCAATAGATTCCAACTTCCTCCTGTGGCAATTACTATCAATAAGAACAACACTTGTTTCTTTCTCCTATTTTGACCAGTACTTTACATGTGTGTGAGCGTGAGTATGGCTGAGTTTAGTACATATGTATATGCAAACACACTCATACACACACACACAATATATATATATATATATATATATATATATATATATATATATATATATATATATATGTATTTACATGCATATACATGCATATCTGTCTTAGTCTGTGTATCTGATAGTTTATATATGATATACATATCTACACACACGCACACACATTCATGCATATTAAACATATACATATTTACATACACAAAAACACACATACATATCTACTAACACATCCTGGCGCGCATATCCACATATCCACACATATACAGACACACACGAACATACAGAAGCATACATATCCACACACACACACAATCACAGATGCACACATATCCATAGAGGTACACACACAGGCATACATATCCACGCGTGCACGTATACGAAAACACACGTAGAAGCATACATATCCATACAAACACATATATATGCACACAAACATAACTGCACACACTCACACACACATGCACACTCGGAGGCGGATATTTTCATACATACACACATACGCATTTACAAATCTGCTAGCAATTGAGACTGTTAAACACAACTGCACTAACTTCGTTGGTTTGAGTATTCCTGTTTTCACTTGTGAGTTCCTGGAGGAAATTTGGAGACAAATATGTTTTTTTTTATTTACTCAGGACTTTCTCTCTATTTCCTTTGATTCTTTTCTTTTTCCCCTCCGATATTCTTTCTGTCTACTTGGTTTTCCTTAAACACTGTCTTTCTGGAGAAGGATAGCTCCGAAAAGACCATTCCGGTTAGTGTGCATGTCCAACCTTGGGATATATATATATATATATATATATATATATATATATATATATATATATATATATACATAGTGGAATGTGGCTTTATATTATTGATATATTATTATATTATGTTATACTGCTAGCCTGATATGTACCACATATACTCTGTGTGTGTGTATATATATATATATATACATGTATATATCATGAAATGAAGGATTCACTACACAAACACATTTATGCTTCTGCTCCGCTTAAGCTTCCTCGGGGGGAATGATTCAATTAATTCTAAATCCTCTTTAGGACATTTGTTGTGTGACTATTTTCTTAAGATGGAGAACCTTCTTCTCATTCTAATGATATATCTTTTCTTTTTCCTTTTTCCTTTATCTTGTTTAGTTGGTCACTGCTTGTTATGTTTTTCTTTCTGTTTTACATAGTGCAGATACTTTACTGTCTGGTAGTTATGAATTAAAAATTAGTATGAGGCACCGTATGATTTTTTTTTATCAGTGTGTAGTTGAAACATAAGCTCATTGTTATATGATCCCTTTCTAAAAGCATTTTATTTTTTACTTGAATCTGTTTCCCTGAGTTATGGTTCATTTTTTCATGACTTTAGTTCATAGTTTGATTATTGTAGGTTTTGTATGATTCAGTTTATATAAGAGAGTTTCAAAAGAGTGATTGGCCGGAGGTATGAAATACTACGAAAATTATCGATGATAACGAGGAAAATGAGATCATTTTCATACCCGTATGTGGGGTGTTAAATTATGTTTTTTAAAAAGAAGTTTTGAGAAGTGTCGGCACTTTAACGCTACTTCATTTTTTCTCTTTAATAATCCTGCTTCGTGCTTTTTTGTTCTAAATGAAAAAATGAGGATTTCAAGTTTTTCATTCAGGCATAAATAACAATGTTCTAGCACATTTGAGTTCGTTTTGATAATTTCCATTTTACTATGGATGTGAGGTCTTTATCGGTTAGTCTCCAGTTATGTGCTGACAGTAATGTACTGTTTTTGTATTTTTTATTTGTAAATGATGGTATATGGTTGGTTAATCTTAGTTTAAAGGGCGTTTTGGATATTCTTATAAAATATTTCACTTCTGAAGATTTTTTTCTTGGGTTGACATTTCAGCTTGATTTACAATATTCGATTTGAAACATTTGTTTTGAAAAAAGGCATCTGTTGTATACCAAATGATTTTCTTACCTCCATTTTTGTTCCTGCTATGTTTTCCTCTATTTGATTTTACTTTTACATCATATTCAAAATTAGTTTCAATGAAACTGCTGTCCTTTGAGCCTTTAGTATATATATTTCTAACATTGTTGAATATTGTCCAAGAGACGAGATAAGAAAATCATCTGGTATACACTGCCATTCAACCTACAAGTAAAAACCAACATAGGGAGAATATTCCCCCAATTATTTGAAAAAAAAAACTCTTCCTTTCCCAGATCAACCAACTGAGCGAAAATATTTAAAAGTTATCCCCCCCCTATAGAAAATGTCCTAAATGAAGATCTAAAATGAATCGAATCATTATCCTGAAAAAGCCCAAACGAGTAAAAATATAAACAAGCTCTACTCTAATTCAAAAGAATGCTTAATATTGAATGTATTGAGCCCTTAATGAAATAAAACTATCGCACATCAGGCATTTGATTATATTATATTGTATTCCTGATTTGCTTAAGAATATTTCTGATAAAAGTAGTGCACTTGAAGTATTGAAATTGATCATTTGTTTCAGGCTTAAAGTGCTCAGTATATAAATAATGTAAAACAGACTGATATTTAGTTTAGGAAGATATGTTTCATAGCTGATCTATTTATCAAGGATGATGGATTATTTTGAGTTTTAAACAAATTTGAAATTAACTGATATGATCATTTTTACTTGTAGCTAGCTCATGAAAAGAATGACATAACGATATTGTTACGAGAATGATAAACTTATTCCTAACAAATTTTTCAATTCATTCAGATATAAATGTCACCTTGTTATTCTCATGACGTAATTCTCAAATTCTGAAGGTTAAAATCCAATCATTTATCAAAGATAAAGTTAATCTCATGATGTGTTAATTTTCAATTTCAAATAAGATTAGAATTTATATATTTTTATGCATTGAATAAATTAATAAGTGAACCTTTACTGTTAAAAAAAATTATGCAACAAAGAATAAACATTAATATACAACGAATAGTTGTTTTTAATGAAATAATCAAAAGATTACAATAGAAATATAATTACAAGTATCTAAATTGAGTGTTTTATTGATGTTAATTATATTCTCAAGGTAAAATAATTCCATAAATAAAAGATTCAATAGAATCAGTGATTCATTATCATCAGTCTTTTAACGTCTGTAGTTGGACAGAGACCTTCCCCAGGATTCACAACACTATTCTACCGTGGCCGTTGCATATTCTGTTGGCCTCGATCGTGCATGTGATCTCTGGGGATCCATGTAGTGAATCGTGATTTCCATCAGTTATTTAACATTCATGCAACATGGCCAGCCCATTGCCATTTGAGCTTTTTAATGGAATTCTATGAAGTCGCAGACTTCTGTTTTCCTTTTGATATACTGTAAGTTTGAGCATAATTCTTTCATGTGCACGTTGCATGCTTCTCAGTTTGTGGGTCTGTCTTTTTGTTTGGTTCCATGTCTCAGCTCCATAGGTGACTATCGGGAGAATGTGTTGATTGCATACTCTTCCTTTTAGGATTAATGGGATCATCTTGTTTTTGAAAGTTGAGATTGCTCTGCCGAAGGTTTGCCACCCTTTCTTGTCCTGATTTCTTCTTTTGAGAGTTTCATGGAGATTCGTTGTCTTAGGAAAATATAGTGATCTATCATCTCCGGTTTCGCGTCTTCCATTCTGATCTTTGTGTTTTTATTTGCGATTTCAATGTTGCAATGACCTTTGTTTTGCTGGAGTTCTTATGTAGACCGGCTTTTTTGCTTTCTTCATTCAGTTCATCTACCGTAAGTTGCAAGTTGTGTAGATTCTCTGCGAAACTAAGGTTGCTTAGATATGAAATCAGTGATTATTCTTTAACCTAATCAATCTAATACGAGTATGGCGGCCCTCAGGAGAGCACCTTATGCGCACCCCCATAGCTCAGCCGGTGCTTGATAACAGAGTACACACTCCGGACCTAGCCTGGCAAGATGCTCTGTCAATTGATGGCGGACACTGAACGCGCATGTACGTACACATACATACAGACACACGCACATACACATGCACACACACACACGCACACACACATACACACACACAAACACACACACACACACTTATACCTATACGTGATCTATACATGATCCATATTTGCATAAACTGATCATTTTCACCATAATGTCTATCTCATTTCTGTATGTTTTTTACGGCATATATATATATATATATATATATAATATATATATACATATATATATATATATATGTGTGTGTGTGTGTATATATGTGTATATGTGTGTGTGTGTGTGTTTACACGGAAAATTCAATTGTTTGCAGTGACTTGAGTTCCATTCCAGCGATGCAATTGTCAGACCGTCTGCCAATTGCACCATTGGCATGGATCCCAGAGTCACCATGAAGAACTGAATTATCTATGTCCGCCTATTCATATATGCCACATCCCCTGATATGGGGTATTCTTCACACATGGATAACCCAGCTCCCATTACAATCTATCTATATATATATATATATATATATATATATATATATGGTTGTGTGTGTGTGTACATTTTATATATGTATATATATATATATATATATATATATATATATAAGTATAATGCATCTCTGTATGTGTTTGTATCAATGTGCGTGCCTGCATACAGTGTATGAGGATGTGCTGACTTTTCACAAGTAAACATATCAGGCAATTACCATTGCAAATAGTGTCTACAACCATCTGCCTATTTCTAATTCAATAATATAAAATCATCCATTTCCAACAGCAGTCTCCTTTACCCAGTCACTCTGACACTTATATTAAATTATATCTCGTGTATACCGGCGAGACTAACCAGTACAAAAACTTCCCCCTTCTATATTCAAAATAGATATGAAATAGAATTGAAAAAATACGAAAAAAAAGTTTTCAACGAACTGCAATTTTTGTGCTTCCTTCGCGGCGGAGATACAAAATTTGCCTGGGGATATTTCCTGCGACATGTGTCTCAGGATATTTTTTTTGTGAAATTTTCTTTCCACCCCTAACCCCTTCACCGACTTCCTGCTATAACATAATCGAAATCTCCATTGGAATCAGTAAAGTGCTTTTTTTCTTTCCATTTGCTATTCTTTCATTCTCCTCCTTCTTCCTTTACTTCCTTCTCTTTTTATCTATGCCTTCCTTACTTTCTTTCATTCTGTCTCTTTCGTCTTCGTTTAATTCTTTCTTTTTATTATTTATGCTCTGTCGTCGTTTTTCCTTTCGCTGTATCCTTTGCCTTTCTTTTTTTTTCTATCTTTCTTTTTCGTCATCCTTGCTTTGGTTTTTTCTTTCTACCTTTACTTCTTTCTCTTTTTTTTTTCATTTTTTCTTTCTTTATCTGATTCATTCTTTCTTTCTTTCTCTTTCGTCTCCACTTCATTCTTTCTTTCTGCGATTCATACTCTGTCGGCTTTTTTCCATTCAATGTTTCCCTTTGTTTCTTTCTCTCTCGTCCCCCTTTATTTCCTTTTTTCTCCCTCTCTTTTTTTCCTTTTTCTCTTCTTTCTTTTCTCCCTCTCACCTTTCTTCTTTTTTCTCATTCTCTCTTTTTCTATTCTTTTCTGTTGTCTTTTTCCTTTTTTTCTTTCCTTTTGTCATCCCTTCTTTCTCCTTTTCTTACTTACTCACCTTCTTTCTTTTTTTCTCTCCTCACTCCCTCTTTTCCTTCCTTCTTCCTTTCTTTCTTTCTAGTCTTCTCTCCTTTCTTTCTCTCTTCCTTTTTTTCTTCTTTCTCTATTTTCTTATCCTATTCTCTCCTTTCCCTTTTCTTCTCCGGTGTCCCCTTTCTTCCTCTTCTCCATACTTTTTCTCCTTACCTGTTTCACCTTACTCTCATCTTCTTTTCAATTTCACTCCTTCTTTTCCGCTTTTTGTTCTAGGAAAGGGCCTCAAACCTAAATTCTAGCAAATAAACTTCATTTTTTCGTACATCAGACCCGACAGCTGAGACTCAACAGTAAAAAATAATTTCCCTACTTTTCCTGCGCGATGTGATGTTATCATACACACTCACTCATCATTTTTGAAACTATGTTTCACATATAATGTGCACATCTTATATTCAGAGCTCTGTTCCAGACATATCTGCCATTTCAGTGGCAAAACTTCCATCGCTATAGTAACATGTTTGCTTCTTCCATTTATTCCGTTATTGTCTTATATAATCTTAACCTCAACCCTGAACAGTAACCCTGAACACCAGCTCCAAACCTAACCCTGACTTATATCCTTTGTTTGTAGTTAAAACTTTCTCTTATCATTAATTGACTTTGTTAAAATTGATTTAGTTTTATCTATTGAGTCTAATTCTGGTGATATGACAATAAGCGACACCTTCAGCGTATCATACTTTGTTTTTGATCTAAAAATGCGATTCAAAAGCTCAAAGATGTGTGCAGCTTATAAATGATGTACTATGAAGGATCAAACGTGTCAAAATTGGTCTGCAATGTTTTGAGCTGGAGATTTTTCGTTGAACAACGTTCCAAAACCAGCTGGAGCTGATAACAATCGAATCAACACATTATTTGAGAATAGAGAGGTGGTAAGCCATCTTGGAATTTCGTTGGAATGATTTTCAACAGATTGGTTATAGTAGTCTCTCGGTACTCGACCCAATTAAAATGTTACTTTCCGACATAAATTTGTGGAATGTAAGGGAACGCAGGGCAATGAAGATTAGTGGGATTGGAAGGGAGTCCTCCTCTAGAGATCACCCCCAGAGAACCTAACAATTCATTCAAACTGACACAACTCCCAATCAAACCAATTGAAGGCAGCAGTAGGGGAAATAGTATGGAATAAGCCAAGATAAATGATGCAGTCTCCCATTAGGAGAACGCAAGACTGTATACATATTTGGTGACCTCTTGACTGGCAGATTCTCAGGTAATTGTTTGGAATAGGTACATTTAAACGTTATGTTTATATTTTGCAGACGATATGTCTGATCAGCTGGATTCGAAATCAGCCATTTTTGAATGCGTACATTTTTCGTAAATTAAGAAAAAATGACTGTTTGATTGGTTTTATTTCCAGGTAAAGAAAGACCACCAATAAATAATTAGGAAATCAGAAACACTAAACCTTAACACTGAACCTATTACGAACCCCAACCCTAACCCTACATACTAATCATCACCTTACTTACTAACCCTATCTACTGAGTTAAAAAAAAAACCATGACATTTTGGCTCTGAAGTGAATAGTATTCTCAGATCAAAACTAAGGATATTTGATCGACGGAAAAATCTAATCATTTCCAAAATGGCCAATTGAAAATATTTGCCGTACTAATTCAACGACCAATCGAATATAACGTCTATTTCGATTATCTACTTTGTGAAATAACGGCACAATGTTTGAATGTGCTTATTCCAAACAGTTCTTCCCTCCATCCACCCGATATTGCTCTTTTGAAATGCCGTTTATTCCTGTCGTTACAGAATTATTTCATTGCAGACTTTTTAATTTCCTCAACGACTGCTAAAAATCACACAGAGAAGTTCTTTGAAGGAACAGGTTTTGGGAATAAAACGCTCAATAGATTTTTGTCTAAATAATGTTAGAAATGTGTTTTAAAAATTGTATGTCGTTGGTATAGTGTAAAGTCCTCATCATTCTTATTTTGTTTTTCACAGGCCTCTATTTGTGTGTCTCGTTAGTTTTGGAATATTGCCAATCTTTTAGGGGAAGAGTATCAGCATCCATTCTGCAAGAGTACACGTGTGGTTCAATAATGTTTCAAAGCTCGTCTCCTTTCGGGATTCCAAAATCTTTAATGCATATCTTGATTTTGAGGCTAAATAACTGAATTTAGAATAATTCAAAATTGGCAAATAGAATATGAATGTGTAAATGAAAAATGTATCTAATGTCAAAATTATGATATATTACTGATAGGACAGGAACGAAAAGTTGTATAATTTAGCCAAGAAAAGGACCAATAGTTGTATACATCAGTGAAGAGAGAACAAAATATACGTACACCATTGGTGGAAAAAAATGGAAAATGTATGTGCCAGTAATAGAAAAGTTGTATGGATCAGCTAAGAGAGAACTAAAATTCTTTACATCAGTATAAAGAGAACAGAGTTGCATACATCAGCAACGGGAGATCAAAAATTGTATTGATCAGCAAAGAGAGAACACAAGTTTCATAGATCAGCAAAGAAAAGACAAAAGTTCATTGATCAGCAGAGAGAAGGCAGAAGAGAGAGCAAACGTTGTATATATCATCAAAGGAAGAATAAAGTTGCATGGATCAGCAAAGAAAGGACAAAAGTTCATAGATCAGCAGACAGAAGGCAGAAGAGAGAGCAAACGTTGTATATATCAGCAAAGGAAGAATAACGTTGCATGGATCAGCAAAGAAAGGACAAAAGTTCATTGATCATCAGAGAGGAGGCAGAAGTGAGAACAAACGTTGTATATATCAGCAAAGGAAGATTAACGTTGCATAGATCAGCAAAGAAAGGACAAAAGTTCATTGATCAGCAGAGAGAAGGCAGAAGAGAGAGCATACGCTGTATATATCAGCAAAGAAAGGATAAAGTTGCATAAATCAGCAAAGAAAGGACAAAGGCTTTATAAATCAGCAAAGAAAAAACAAAGTTGCATAAAGAACTACAACTCTAAAGCGATACGGCGTTTTCTCTATTATTTTACCGTAGCAAGAACAATCAACACCAAAATTAAGCTTGTAAACTGATGCAAAAAGTTTGCACCCCCTCTTTTGATTCGAACTAACGATCAATTGCTTAATAGGAGAATGAATTGTTGACTGAGTTGGATTAAAAAGTCTTGGATTACAACGAAAATGTAGCCTACAGCTATGCAAGGGTGTAATCACATTTATTCAAAGAATATATATTTAAAAAATCTATCATATATTCAATGCTAAAATTACAGTAATCATCTTTAGTCAGTAGGGAATATGGAGTTGAGTTTGCCCTTGCAGCCGCCAGGCTTGTTTCCCTTGAATCTAATGTTGACACTCTCCCTGGTACGCAGAGAATGTTTTTCTTCATTTTCAAGTTACATTCAAAATATCAACTTAGAAATATCTGACAAAAGAAATCATACATTTTTCATTGGATTTTCTCTTCCTGGACAACGACGCCCCATCGCACTGAGAGAACATTAATACGGCCGGATGTTTGCAGCTGAGATCTCAAGATAGAAAAAAAAGACTTTAGGTCATATTTTGTATTAAATTGTTTGCAAAATGAATATCATCTACAGAGTATATTTTGAATTGTAGTTTGTGAATAAAAAAAGAAGCCGTGGTTGCTGCCTTTCTCCCTAGAGCTGAGAACGTCTTCAATATGCTCTTTAGCGTGTATCTGTCGCCACAAGGTAAATACATGATTAATATTGTCGCAAATGGTTTTCTGGTGACCATATTGACATATATATGTGCACTAGTGATTTGTTTGTTTTGTTCTCATTGGAGAAACCGTCAACCAAAACTTTAACATGAACTGAAAACAAAGGTTTCTCCAGGTTTCAAGTCGATCTGGCTGGCTGGCTGGAGATGTCTGTGTGCAAGCATGTATCCTGGGTATATTCGGTTAGAGGATTGAAAATTTCAACATTGATTTTTGGTAGGGTTCGAAAAAGTTTAAAGAAAGGGAAACCCACCGCCGTAGTATTTTTAGTTGGTTTCAATTTACAATATAAGTTTATGCTAGATTGATACTTTAGTTTGTGTTCAGCAGCATTCACTTTTTTCAAAATTCAGACTTTTGTTTATGGTCGCTGTGAATAAAAGGTGGGATAGGTAACTTATCCATTGATCATCCTGTTTCCAATTTTTTTTTAATTATTCGCCCCTAACACGGCATGCTGCCTAAAGGCGCTGGACATGTAACGTCTTCTTTTCGCCGAAAAAAGCAAAACTGTTTCTCTTTTGGTCGTTGTTTTCATTTGAAGGAAAACTTTTAGCCCCCGTTCGTATAGCTCGATATAGACTCAATATCCCTTCTAGTACCGCTAAGTAAGGTCAAAACCTTCGCTCCGGACTCAGAAGTAGATGCTCTACCCCCATCCTACGCAGAATTGAATGGTCAGTAGGACCGAAATAAGTGATACATCCACTTACACATAATTTCCCATCCATCAGAGTGCCCCATTCTAAAGTTGGGAGAGCATTGCTTCGTTGCTTATAGCTGATGGGTGCTGTACTTAAGGATGCTCAACCCTGGAGAAGGGAGCGTTAATTAGAATAATAACCGATAATTGTGTCATCCACAAACAGCTGTTTCGTTGTATTATAACTCTTCTGTGTGGCTATACACTCAATATCTCTCCATATGTCCTAATGTACTGATATAATGACATGTTTTGGATTTGAGGCTAATCATGGCGGAAAGTGAAATGAGACTCTTAGTAGGCCCCAGTTCTAAATAGAGGTAGAGACTGCTTCATAACACTTTCTAGTGCGTATTTGATATTAACTTGCTGAATATTGCACCAAAGTGAGGAAATAATTACTAAGATTACCTTAGTCTGACCCAAAGTCACGAGAATTATGCACCCAGTGAGGACATAACTAACTAAAGTGGTAAATGTCCGCAAGATTAGCTTACTAAGCACTGCACGAGGATGATGCATTCAAGATAATTCTAGATAATTGCTCAGTTCAGTTCATTTTGGCACAGTGCCACGAGTGTAGAGCACCCTGTTAGGATTGGCCCCGGTACCGTAATAAAAACATGCTGGACACGCTTGCTAAAAAAAAACAAAAAAAAAACGCTACGGCAAGGCGATAAAGTTGTGGTATGAACGAGATCCTTGAAGGTGTGCACGTCCCTCTGTTATTGACGACATCTGATTGAAGGCCGGACCCACACAAAACAACCCAAGAAGTCACAGAGGAACTAAACGTTGACACCATTTAACAGTAGTTCAAAATTGGAAAATCAAAAAGGCTCTACATGCGAATGACCCTGTATGAGTAGCAAAAGACCCACGTATCGTGCGTATGACCCAATAGAAATAACACAAACGAGGCTACAAAACTCTACCTCACGTAGGTTACTCACAAGACCTCCCTCTAATTGACTATAACTCTTTCGAACATTTCAACCACTTCCCACATGGGAAGATATTCTACAACCAAACAGCTGCTCAAACCCCCTTCGGAGAATTCATTGAATCCAGAACACCAGATTGCAATGCTTCTGGAATAAATGGACTTGTTTCTAGTGGGCAAAAATGTTTAATTTTGAAAGTTCTTTTCGATTATCAAATTTTATTCAAAGCTGAGATTTACTACTTCAAAACTGATGGTGGAAAAAGAAACACTATTATTTTCTTGCCAACATAGTACGATGACGTAAATGATCTCGTGAAAAAAAAATCCCGGGAATAATAACAGTACAAGTAACGTCAACAAATGTCCAGTGGTCGATGTAGTTACTGCATAACATTCACATATACTTACGTTTGGGATTAATAATTTTAAACGTAAGTATGAGTGAATATTGTAGACGAGGTGCGTGCTGGCAGAGTTGCAATAAGCACAGAAAAGGTAATTGTATTTCGGTCGAAGCTGCTTCCGTTCATTTTCACACTAATGAGTTTAGAAAGACATTAGTCCACTCAAACTCAACAGCTATTGACAAATAATAGGGCAGTTGGGGCCATTCTATCCTGGAAGGCATTTCGCCTGGGGTGCAGGGCTAGCAACTTTACCCCGTAAAACCGCCAGCAACTGAAACTGCAATGCAGTCCTAGACGTTACGGATGAAAAATCAAGTAAAGAGATAATTTCCAGTCAAGAAACGAGAAAAAAAGTCAAAATAGAAGGTTGAGATTAAGAGGAATTCCAAACATTTGATAAAGAGAGTTGATAAGTAATAATATTTATCCGACTGATAAGGTTATTGATCAAATATAGAAATTAACCTGTCTGGGTCTATTTGAAGATTCGTCGATTATGTTTTGGATCGACAGTTGGAAATGGAAAAAAATGACAATGTTGAAGATCATAGCCATGCATTAAAGATCAAAAGAAATCATATATCTTCTAAGCTTCAAATACATCCAACAAATGCACACACACATACACACACACACACACACACACACACACACATATATATATATATATATATATATATATATATATATATATATATATATATATATATGTAATCTGCAATCAAGGAGTCTCCTCTGATATTCACTCACATTATTCAATACATCAACATATATAAATTCGCTTTACGGCATTCTTTTCATTTTACAGAAAGGGGTGGAAATCACAAATACCCTTCCTTGTTTGTTTGTGAATGTAAAATTCAATGCAGAGAGGCAATCACAACTTGATGCTACACAATCTTACCTACGCACATTTCCCCCATTAACTTCCCATAAGAACAACATTACAACTTATGAGTAAATATCTAAATCTCTTCCCTTGTCACCCACTCTCTTCCTTCTTCTCTCTCAATCACATTCTTCCTCTCTCCGGGTTATCAATGAATAATTCACTTCTCTCACCTTTTGTTGCGCAGTGATCACTAAAAAACTCAATTTTCAAAAGAAGCCGATAAAAACTGACAAATCAATTTAGTGTAAGTTTATATTGCAAATTATCTATCACTGAGGGAGTTAAGAAGAGACAGAAACCGTTCTTTTAGTAAGGAGTGAATGTTGAAAATTCCAGACCTCTAGCTCCATCAGTATAGCCTGTACGTGTGATACATATATAGCTAGCCAGACTACCTTAAAAACCCGAGAGGAACAGTTTCTGACAGTTTTGGTTGATGGTATCTAATTATAGCTAATTTCAGACCAGCATTATTCAATTCGTCCGAATGAACTTCGTTAAAACATGTACAAGAAACATGCAGATGTCAAGAGACAATGATCGGAATTTGAAATGTAGAACTCAGGAAAGTAAACCGCTCACTCAACTTAAGACAACGGATTTCCATAAAATCCCCGAAAGAAGAAGACTTGGAGCAAATAATCACTATACGTTGGTAAGTTTTCGATAGAGCAACACCAACCTTCAAGAAATATATACTACCAATGCAAAAAGAGCAGGGTTTACAGCCAATGCATCCCTCTGATAGCCATCTATTGAGCTGAAGTATGGAATCTTAACAAAAGACTGACCCTCAAACTGACGACCATGCAACGTACACAAGAAAGAATCATGCTTAACATCACGAGGAGGGATCACAAACCAGCGCAGTATATCAGAGAAAATAGAGGAGTCAGATAGATCATAGAAACAATTTGAAAACTAAAATGGCAACGGGTTGGACATGCTATATGTATGTCAGACACAAGCCGGAGATCACACCTCACAATGTAGATCACGAGGGATCATATGTAAAGCTGTGACCTGCGTATAATGAGATGAGCGTGATAAAGTAACAAAATTCATAAAGTACTGGCTCCACGACCCTGATGATAGAGAGGTCATGGGGGAGGTCTATATACAACGACAGTCGCTTGAAGGTGGGGATGATAATGGAATAAAACCGTCTTACAATCGGGGCAGCCTGTCACTGCATATCGTGCGGTTGTTTATATGGGTTTGTCGACGTAGGATAGCGTTGTTATAGCGAGCTTCGTTGCAAATGTGCTTTCGGATCAATAAAGGAGAGGTTTAAGCCCACTTTTGCGAACTGCACATGTAGAAAAAAAATCCGCCTACAACTCTGCGTTATTGCATCACAAGGAGTATCCGTTCGTCGTGTGATCGTCTGAATTCATACAGGAACACGACGGATGGAAGGTGAGGGATTTCTGTTACATCCAGTCAACCCGGATTCCAAGATTTGTGTCCTTGGAAGCTCGACAAATGACACATTGGAAAATGCCAAGCAAGGATGAACATTAATCAAATCAATTTCGATTCTGCTCTATCCGTCTTTCTTTATCGGTATGTGCACATCTATCTATATTCATATCTTTCCATTTATCTATCTATCTATCTATCTATCTATCAATCTATCTATCTCAGTATTTCTCTATCCATTCATATTCATATTTATCTATCTATCCACCTCAGTTTCTATCTATCTATCTATCTATCTATCTATCTATCTATCTATCTATCTATCAATCTCAATATTTCTCTATCTATTCATATTCATATTTATCTATCTATCTACCTCAGTTTCTATCAATCTATCTATCTATCTATCTATCTATCTCAGTATTTCTCTATCTATTCATATTCATATTTATCTATCTATCCACCTCAGTTTCTATCCATCTATCTATCAATCTATCTATCTCAGTCTGTCCATATCTATCTATCTATCGATCTATCTATCTATCTTTATCCATTATCTATTCATTTATCAATCTATTCCAGTCGATTTATATCGATCTATCTTAGTCAATCCACACGTATGTATGTATGTATGTATGTATGTATGTATGTGTGTATCTATCTATCTATCTATCTATCTATCTCTTTGTCCATACTGATATATCTATTTATCTACCTATCTATCAATCTCTCTCCCTCTCCCTCTCTCTCTCTCTCTCTCTCTCTCTGTCTCTCTCTCTCTCTCTCTCTATATATATATATATATATATATATATATATCTTGAAAAAGCCATTTGTTCTCTACAATCCTGTAACAGTTTTCCTAGGCTTCAACAATCCGTATCAAATAATCCCTTTTTAATCCCAGCCAAGACAGAGAAGAATTCCTTCCCCACTTTTGGCTGTTCAACCACGCATTCACATTCCCTCATTTTTTGAACCAAATGATAATTTGAAATGCAGGCTACAAATAAATATATAAAAAAAGATTTAATACGCTATTACGCATTCCAAAATAATCATTAAACAAAGCACAAGACAGCACAGTATATTAGAAAAAAATAAAGGATTCATTAGATAACGAAAATGGCAATGGGCTGGTCATATTGTGAGAATGGCAGAAAAGCGATGGACATCATTACCAACAGAGAGAATCCTAAAAGATCATGTGCGAAACTTTTGCCAACAAAAAATAAGATGACGAGTCGAACTTGACCTCGAATTGGCTAAAAAAGCAATTTTTTTCACATTTTTTGTTAACCTTATAACTAAAAATAGCAATTATATATATATTTTGCGTCAGCTGATGAATAAAATAAATTTGCTTAATCATTTCTTCCAAATAGATAGATTTTAAGCTATCTGCGATCGTGGAAAATCGGCTCGATCGAGTTGGAAAAAATGGCCAATTCAGCATCCTTGACCAAAAGTCTGTCCCCCTTTTCAACAGTACTGAGGGCTTCGATTAGAAAGAGGTTTTAAATACGTTTGATGATCGACTCAACTTCAGAGGCTTCCAGATTGATGATGTAATGCAATATCTCTCTAACAACTGTCTTGGGGTCCACCCCTCTGAATTTTCTGTTAGGGTTCGCTCCCATACTACTTATGGTACCTGGTATTCCCAGATGGTCGCCCATCTTAGGTATGACCAGGCATGACGTTGCTTAAGTTCGATGATCAGTATGAGAACACGTGGATCCGACACAATTTGGCAGAACACATCGATTCATAGGTGCAAGTTTTTGATATAACTTTCCCAATCATATGATGGGTAATAGAAGATATGATACTGAAATAAAAAAAGAGAGCCCCCAAAACATAAGCTTCGAGTCAAATGCTCAACAATCGAACAAAATCAATTTTGCAAACGAAACGTACGTGATAAGCATGTACAATATGGACACAATTTCACCGGAAAATCAACACCTGAAAATTTTCCAAATCTGGAAAAAATAAGCATATTCGATTTAAATAAAATTTTCGATACTTGTTAATTATTTTATCTATGCATCGCTGTTTTCATTAATTTTTTTCAAGCATTTAACTGATGAATACTTGGAGATATCGATTACGCTTACACCTTTTCCAAAAGGACTCACGAATCTCACTTTGCACATAAGAAAACAGGAAAATCAAACGGAATATTGTTCTTTTCACCAATTTTTTTAGTTTTATTCAAATGATTATAATTTAGGAATCTGATCTTAAAATATTTTTTTCGGTTAATATTTAATCGAAGAAGTATTTTTATCCTTTTTATAGATTAAACTCAGTTCGAGCAGTTCCTGGGTGCTTTTTTTTTTAGAAAAAAAGAAGGTAAGCAAAGCTATATCTCAAGGGATTTATCTTTCATATGTGTAAAAATCAATGAAAACATCAACACATACATGGAATGAATCATCAAAATTATAAAATGTTGGACATTGGAATCATACAAAAAAAAAAAAATTCTCTCTTCTCCGATATTGGGAACAAAAGAATATTTTTTTTTGAAATCCATCCTTTATTGAACAAGTATTGAATATCTTAATTGAAATCAAATAATGATACGCTGACTTTTGCCAGAATTGTAAAGTTTCTCTGATGTCAAATTTCCAGTCCGAATTGCATTCATATTGCATATTTTTCATTTGACGTTTTCAAAAGGAAAAATAGAATTCTCAGTAAAGGGTGAAAAAATTCTCATCACACGTTCTTTTAACTGAACCTGTAAAATTGGTGATGTCTCGTTCCGAAAGAAGAGAAGCATAATTCGATATTTAATAAAAAAAAAAAAAAGAGAAAAACATATCTGGTTATATTTTGTCTGGTGACCAAGTTTTAGATTTTTCATTCATTATATATGTCGGGGTTTTATTCCTATTTTTTAACTTCGCGTCTGGATATCAGAAAACTGTATATTAGCACATACAAAGAATTTTTTTGTGGGAAATCCTAAGGAAAAAGAGATTAACAATAAGCAAAGCAACACCCTCGTTGGTTTTCATTTTTCCCCCTAGAAAACTAGCAGGACTAACAACCGTGGCTCGGGAATATATCAAGAAAAAGCAGAAAAAAATTTGGTATATGTTGTTTTGAATCTTTATATTTTTCAAAATAGAAGCCTGGTATATAGGTTTGGGGGTTTTACCGGATAATTAAAACAGTCTCTCACAGACAGGCTTCTTTTCAGTTGTTTTTAAAAGTGTGCACATATCTCTATAAAAACTCTTATTGATCAGTCTCTCGGTTAGTCAGTTTGTTCCGGTTATCTTAAATAAGATAAATAGGAAGGAAGAAAGAGAGAGAGAGAGAGGGAGGTGTGATGTCATTAAAAGGTATGACGTCATATAAGATGCAACATCTTTAAAAAGTGTGATATTTTTTCTGAACAATTTTTACCAGTTACTAATGATGTTATAAAAAAAAATCTGAAGCCCGAATGAGAGCCAAAAATGGCCAACAGACGCGAAAAAAAAATGATCGTTCACGATTGAAAATAATATCGGTAGAATATCTCCATATCATGATATCTTAGTAGTAAGAAAATCAATTAACTCGAAGAAAGACCACTTTCTTCTTCTTCTTCTTCTTCTTCTTCTTCTTCTTCTTCTTCTTCTTCTTCTTCTTCTTCTTCTTCTTCTTCTTCTTCTTCTTCTATCACCACGGATGATAGGTGCATCGTTGAACTTATGGTTCTTACCTTCAGATAAAATGCATCCAATATTTTAAGTGTCAAGATATCTGGTACGGTAAAATAGAATGTTGCAGGAAAAAGCAATTCTTGGTAATTTGTCATAATCTAACTCTGACTTGCTAGTCCCCTTCCGAGTTTCAACGGAGCTCCGTTGACAGTACATCTCGGGATAATGTTCTCAACTCACATCTGCCACGACTTTGGACGAGGATTTTGACTTTCTCAAACGTGAAGTCAGAGTTGTCCGTCTCCTAAAGGCTGGGGAAGAGTATAGTCTGTCTTTCTATCCATAGCTTGGTTGGGCAGAGAAGATACGGATTTATACCTTGAGGTGAGCCCAAATTGACTCATCCAGTGTTTGAACACAGTTCGCTGATTTCATTTTCGATACTGCTAACCGTTAGGCCATTTGCAATTGTTCACGTCGGGACAATCCTTGAAAATCCTTAATGAGCGGCTAAATAACATGGTTCGAGAGTTACGAATCATTTTTATGTTTTCAAATATGCATAATTGTTTACTTTCGTGTCCGATGTGAAGTAAAGACAGTGATATCTGACGTAATCGTTTCTCGATTGATTACTCATCTGCATAGACGAAAAACAGAACGATTTTATGCGTATTTTTGTGTTCAGTAATGTCTGGTTTGGTGTCGAATAACCCACACATCTCCCAATAATCATATTTGCCGTTGCTAATTTGTAGTCGAGTAAGCAGAATATTCAACATTTTTCTTTGGGTGAATAACAATAAGGAAATGACGAAAGCAAGATAGTTTTAAATGAAATTAGTACAGCAATTTTTTTTGATAATGAAACCATTTAGAGCGACGAAGATCTGAGAGGAAAAACAAACAAACAAAATATGACAGACATGCTTTTTGCAACTTTCTACAATTAAATTAATAACAAAACAAAAATTCGATTAAAATGTTAAAATAAAAGGCTACAAAAAGATCAGGATGCAATCATAACAAGAGAAAGAACACACTCTGTTTGAAGCTTGCGACATTATATATATAAGTTTGGCCAGCATTTAGAAATATTTGGCATCATTTGGCAACATTTGTCCCTGTGATTGAAATATCTTTGATATTAAAAGCTATTCGTTTCAAAATGATTTTCACGTTAATCTTGGTAGAATGTTCGAAAAAAACAAGCAAACAAAACAAAACTTTAAATCATTGCATAAAAAAGGGAAAATATCGCACTAAATGCGATGTAATCATTGGAGAAGGAAAACTTGCAGCTTTTTCTCTTTGTTAGGAACGCTTTTTAATCACTCCCTCTCCGGATCACTTATCCAATCAGAAATGCTGTTCACCTATTCGAATCAGGTCTTATGAAATTTTTAGAACCATTGATTTACATTGCACTTAAAAAAAAGAAACACGTTTTTTTGGCATTTAGATGTTCACTTAACGTCACATTTCTTGCTTTTACAGGAAAAGGAGAAAAGTGGGAAAGTTCGTTTTGCAGTGGGACATTATTATCTTACATCTCATCCATCTTCCTTTTTTTTTTTTTAACCCAGTTTAATGTATCCCCACTACCCAAAACTCAAACGACTCAACATCACATGACACGATGACCATAATTGGATATAAGAATACTCAAAAGATTTTCCAATATGAAATTAATATAAGTGTTTATTCGCTTCAGGCCATTTTGGATTACATTTACATAGGGACGCCGCACGTCCGGACCTTTACAAGTTTTCCCAGCTCCCTGAAAGTACAGCAATTACCTGAAACCTTTGGTAAGCCAGAAAGGTGTTAAGGAAATAGGTAATTACTATGATTATACACACGACAAATTGAATCGTTGTTACTTTTGCATGATGACTGACAGCGCTGTATTAATTGCGGGAAATATGACTTGAACCTTGAAAGAGTGCATCAGTTTAGGGTAGGTTTACAAGATGTTTTGAGTGGTCACGGATCAAAACGTTCAATTTATGAAGTGTCCAATTTATAAAAGGTTCAGTGAACAAAAGGCCCCAAAAGACATTTAGTCCAAAGCAAGAAGGCCCAATGCAAAAAAGGTCAAAATTATACATACATGCACATATACACACTTACTTACTTGCATGTAAACTCACAAACACACACACACACACACGTTACGTATATGTAGACACTCACACAGATTAGCAAACACACGTACATATACACACACTCTTCATACACACTTATGCTACACGCATACTACATACAAACATACATCAATGCATGCACGTAATGCAAACACACATGTATACACATGGCACAAATGCATGCCAATACATACATTATATAGTCAGGAAATGCCACACGTTTATTTGTGTGTCTGTGAATGTTTATATGGTAAGTGTGTATGTGTGATTATGTGGCACATGTCTGCATGTTGTTTATGTATGTGTATATGTGTATATATGGCAACGTATATTGTATGTATCTTTATATATACGTGTCCAAGAGAGTAACATATGTTTGTGTGAAACGTATGCGCGTATATCGTACGTGTATGTATGTGCGTGTTTGCAGTATGTATGTGCATATGTAGTATGTGTGGGGCATATGTATGCATGAAGGAAAGAAGAAAAAAGAGGAAAAAAGGAGAAGAAAAAGACGTAGAAGAAATGGATGAAGAAAAAGAAGAAAAATATGATGAAGAAAAATAAGAAAAAAGAAAAAGATTAAGAATAAAAATAAAGAGAAGAAAGAAAAAGAAGAAAAGAAGAGACTGAATAAGATAAAGAATGATAATTAGAAAAGAATATGAAAAAGAAGAAGGAAAAGAAGGATAGAAAAAGAAAAGAGGAAATGAGGAAGAAAAAGAAGAGGGGAAGAATAAGGAGAAGAAAAAGAAAAACAAAGAAGACGAAAAAACAAAAAGAAGAAGAAGAAAAAATAATGATTAGAAAGATAAGGAGAAGAAGAAAAAAAGGTTGTTTTCATTCGAGAAAACAGATACTTAATATAAGCATTGTTAGAAGAACGCTGTCTCACCTTGAAAGTAATCTTCCGCCCGACCCACCAAAATATTGACAGTTAAAGATAGACATCTTTACTTTTATAGTCATTTACGTAGATAAGAATAGAAGAACCAAAAACCTGAATTATTAAGTAAAAACAGAGAAAAAATCAAGGCAACCTGCCACAGTATTTGCTACAGTATCACCCGATAAGAGCTTTAATAATAGTAATGAAACCAACCTAGTAAATCATAAAAACAATAACAAATCAGGAAGATAAGAGGTAAATAAAACACGCAATCAAATCTAGCAGAGATAAGAGAAATCAACACTGTCTCAAAGCATCATACCAAACAATCCAAATGATTTACTGATAATACAAGAAAAGATTTAAGCATTTCTGTCTTAAGAAGTGCAGTGAAATGTTGTTCGATGGCCCCTTGCTGGTCAGATAACTAATAATGCTTTATAGGTCATACCCGGAAGTAAGAGCCCGCAGGAGAGCCCTGTTTTCTTCCTGGAGAAAGAAGCTGAGTTTTGTTCAGCAGAACTCGAAAGTATTGAAACCGTGAAAAATCTTTGGAATGGAACGTGGGGAACTTCTCCAGGTATGGTTAGAAAATATCCAACAAGCAACGCACACATACACAGACACTCACTCACTCACACGAGAAAATCGAAGCTTCTGCGATGTGTTATTTCTGGGGTCAAAACGAAACAGAACGTTCATCTGTTGATCTCAAAGACTTGAGTGATTGATGCAATCTTTCCTGTAAAAAAAAAAAAGTATGTTATGGAACTGTTTGTTTTAATTTCGTGTTTAATGTCCAACTATGTTGTGTTTAAGAACTGGTTTTTTTCTTCCCGGCGAAATGTTTGTTGCTCTGTCCAAGAAGAATGAACAGCTTTTGGAATATTGCGTCCTTCTAATGACGAAAAACGGTCTCCTTCCCCCCTTACGTATATTGTAGTATGTCTTTGTCGCCTATTAATCATATTTATCATATTCATCTATTGTGCCTCCCGGGTCTCGTCATTCTGCTTCGCCTTTTTCGCTTCGCCAATATCCAAATAAGAACATTTCGTGCTGAAGAACTTCTGTATCTTCCCTCTCCCAAAATGGCGGCTTTTTTTTCTGCCTTTGGGTCAATCTTCCGTCTCATTTTTTTCCACTGCACTCGACGGTGAGTAAGCCTTCGGGTGGTGATGCGTGGGGTAAAGGTGGTTGGAGAGCGTCTAGCATTACAATATTGTTCGTATTCATCACTTGAAAAAAGAATCATTGAATATTATACATAGGAAAATAAAATGGGACGTATATGTTCATTTGATTCCAGCAAAGGAAGATGGAGTAAATGATATTCATACTTTACATTAAGGTGAGACTTTGAAGCAATCTCTCGTTATGCTGAAACGGGTATTTAGCAAAAGCACATGGATGCTCAATAGCCAATTTCAAGAGGAAAGCACTAATATCCCCAATAATACTAGCACAATAATTTCCACTGATTTTCACTAACCCCATTTAATGGAAATGATGGTCAGAGATTTAAAAAAAAAACATATCCAATTCTATCATTAACAAGATCCCAATTTATCGGGAAATATTATTTTTTTTTTTTTTAAAAAAGCAAAACAAAAAAAAAACAAAACGACTGATGCAAATTTCAGCTTAAATGGATCGATGTTTCTGGGATCTTTCTTTTTGCAGCTAGATTTAACGACAGTAAAGTTTGTTTTGGTCTGATAGATTTGTTTAGAATTTTTCATTTTAGCATGAATTTTTCAATTAAAAGTTTTAATCTTGGTTTGCCTAATTGAGTGAGACACTGAATTACGAAGGGTTTTGGCATATTTTCTCAGATTCTGGCTTCTTGTCTAAATTAGATTTATTTTCACATTAGTTCCAAGCATCAATTAGGTTTTCAATATCTTCATTAAGCCGCAGGGAAACCGGACATATTACTGTAAATCTTCTCCAATGTGCACGCTTATCGATGATCTTTCCATGGATATTCTCAAAGTTTGTTACTTTGTAATTACCATCATCATTGTCGACTGCTACGTATCCATGGACTGCAGTAAAGACAGAGAAGAGTATGAGAAGAGATTTATCAATAGACCCAACAGCCAATCTCACTGCACTAACTATTATTTCAACAAATATATTTTCAGGCTGTAATAAGTGGTCAACCCAATAAGTCTTGCCGAGACTATTCTGAGCGTATACAGACTTCTACACGACTTCGGTAGGATATGATCCTATCTATATGAGGAAAGGTATAACCTGGAATATTAGCCGATATTTGGGGAGTGTTACACGCGATGAAAATGTTACAAGTGCCAAAAATATCATTGTTTATTTCATGTGCAAGTTTCGGCAAATTTACATAACTTGGAAATTTTACCTTGATTATACTACGAGGTGTTAAAAGTCACTCTAAAGAAGCAACATTTGGCTTTTCCAAACCAAAAATCAATTGAGAGAAAACAAAATTCTTAGACAGTGTTATTACAATAAAGCAGGACCCCTGCTGGTAGCCATGATTTACGTTCATAAGATAATATAGCAACAAAATACGACACATGGAACAAAATTCCTCAATTCCTCAGAGAAGATAAACCAATTGAATCTACGAAAACACATAAAAAAATGTGACACTTCTTTACAAGAGTATTCAAGCAAAATTTCACTCAAAAATCTTGCATCCTTTTGGAAACATCCAGCAGCAACTGCATCATCATCATCACCATCATCATCATTATCATCATCAGCCTGTTAACATCCGTTGATGGACACAGGCCTTTCCAAAGAATCGCCAGACCTCACAATCATGGGCATTGCAGAGCAAGTACGTTCTAAACTTATCTAGCTCGTCATGCCATCTTACTTTCTGTCGGCCACAGTTCCGCATATGATCGCAGGGGATCCACGTTGTGAGTTGTGATGTCCAGCAGTTGTCTGACATTCTTGCAACGCGTCCAGCCCATAGCCATTTAAGTTTCCCAAACAGTTTCTCTGATATCATGGACTCCTGTCTCTTCTTTTTTATACTCTGTTGTCTTATGATCTATCTATATGAGTTTGAGCATGATTCCCTCACGTGTACGTTAGATGGTTCTCAGTTTGCAGGTTGATCTTTTCCTTGCCCTGAGTTAACTCCCCCTCTTACCCCTAACACAACACAAGCTCAATCAAGAAACGGTATTCACGGCACCAAAATTTACTCGTGAAATCAGGGGTAAGAAGCTCTTGCTAGTTACTCGAACGATTTGACGTCCCCTACCCACCCTTTGAACAAGTCATTGAATCAAGGGCAAATTAAGCTCCACCTGGATACAAAAGAGTTCAAAATAAAATCGGTGCATATAGTTACTCACGATTTTAGTACTTCGTCTTTGTGTGTAATAGCAAAGGACAACAAGAAACAAGAAAATGCTGACCCCTGAAGATTTGCGGTGTAAAACCCCCAAGAAAACAATAGAGCAGTACAATTGAGAATAAACCTAACGACGTTTTAGGAAAACAGCTTTTGTAATCATTTGACCAAAAAGTCACAAAGATTTAGGGTTCATATTTAGTAAGGAACTAGTGCCATCCAATCCTGGTTGTACCCTCAGTAATCCTGTTTCCCATTTGAAGTACTGATCTGTATTAGCGTTCAGTGACTCAATTTCAAGTGTACAGGGTTTATCTAGGACTTTCAGTAAATTAGAATAATTAGAGTATTTCGTGCAATTCTGTTTAAATGCTATCTTGATTATTGCATTCCTGTCTTTTTGATCGACGAATACAATCATGTAGGGACAAGGCGTTTCTCTTCTTTTTTTTTTTTACCTTCACCGCTTCTATTTCCCGCCTTTTGGGCACCAAGGAACTAGAACTGCTAAACTTGTCTGGGTTCCATTTTCCAATTTTTGATGAGAAATTGCTTTTTAAATTCTTCAGAACTTCTATCCTCTCCTTCTTTCTCGTTTGCTACTCAGTCTAGAGCGGCCCTCCCGATTAAATGCTACCCATTTATTTTCATCTGGTCTCGTAGATAGATCAATGTTAGTTCTATTCAAAGTAACGTTCATTGTTGTTTCGATTCTGATCTCACTACCTTTCATCGACTCCCTGGTGTTCATTGAAGCTGGGCGATCCTCTTACTTGGAATTGTTCTCTTTTAGAGTGTCATTGAATGTCACCGATGTATCCACCAACTCTTTGTAACTATTTCTTGCCTCAAATAAGACATCAATCACCTTAATATTCCTCAAGTCATCGGATGTTCTTTACGTCAGAATAATTTCTTGGTAAGTTAGAAGCTAGCCATTTCAGCATAATCTCTAATGGTTAGAGTTGCAATAACTCATCACGTTATATGAGAGCTGGCACGCATACGCATGTGTGTAGGAGTGTGCATACATACTGAGTGCGTGTACACGTGTACATGGGAGTGTATAGCATCTGTTCATTTATGTATAAATTTAGCATCTGACCTTTTTGCATTGAAACCTTTTGTATTCGACATTTTTGCATAGGACCAAATGTTTCTGGACGATCGGACTATTTCGAAAATTGACCCTTTCGTCTTTGAAATATTTGCTATGGGCATTATGTATTAGGACCAATGGACTTGGCACCATTCTGGATGCCCACTAAGAACTGTGTGATAGAAAAAAGCACGAGTCAAACATAACGTCGTATTTCAAGTTTTCCATATTAGTGACGCTGGGTAAAAATAAAAGTCATATCTAATGCCATGGTGTCTGAGATAAGTAAATCAATTGGGTTTTGGAAAATACAAAAGTGAGAGAGAGAGAGATAGGGAGAGAGGGGGAAGATGGTAGGAAAGAGGAAGAAGGAAAGGGTTCAATGGAAATGAGATTAATAGAAGTGACTGAACGGGAGGTTAATGTGTGTGAGAGCGGGAGAATTTGAGATGGTGAGACTGGAAGTTAGAAAGAAGAAACGTGTGTGAATGGTTGTTGGTCATTAGCCCCTGATTCAGTACAGAGCACTGTGTCGTTTGGGCACAATATAATGGATGCGTCTTGGGCAAGGTAGCCTTACGGAGCCTATCCCTCTTCTCCAATCCTATAATTTATTTTGAAAAGAATGATTTAGTCATGGATCGCACATGTGACCAACAGAACTGGAAGCGAGCACACTAACACTGGGCCACAGTGATCGCCCCGACAGAGACTGAGTAAGAGAAAAGTAGGGAGAGAGAAAGACAAAAATGAAAAATGAAAAAGTTATCAATAGAGAGAGAGAGAGAGAGACAGACAGACAGACAGAGTGAGAGAAAATGAGACATTTAGTTAGGGAGAAAAATAAAGAAAGAGAGAGAGTAAGTGAGAGCGAGAGAGTAAGAGAGAGACTGAGCGAGAGTAAGAGAGGGAGAGAGAGAGAGAGAGTGAGTGAGAGCGAATGAGAGAAAAGAAGAAATGAAGAGACCTATTGCTGACACAGATTAATTAAATGTCCCCAAAGTCAGAAAGGCGAAAGAAGGAAATGGCACCATGGGAAGGAAATCGAATTCGAGTGCTTCTTACGGACAAAGAAGAAATAAACATGCTTTTGGAGTCCAAATAAACTCGTTCATCCTTCCCCTGTCCCCACAGCATTGATCTAACAAGATTCCACACCAACAGTGCCCCTAGCTGTTTCTTCACCCCCCTTTTTTTTTCTGGCGATATATTGGATTCCGTTCATCATCAGCTTTGAATAGATTGTGCTGTCTTGCAATTGGTGATTGAATTGCAGCCCTTTGTCGGATTCTCCTGGCCAGTGAGATGAACGATAATCGTGGATCAACATCAACGCTCTACATTTTCAAACCATTTAACACCAGTCGGCGAAATCTGTCATCCGATGGTCATTACTTTTAGAAGTTTTAGCACTCCCAGTTTCTTCGCCAAAAAGATGCGGACATTGAACTCAACGGTTGTCTGTGATTGTTGGATAAAGTATGGCGTTGTATCATTGATTATATGGACGAGTATCCGAATCATTGTTCTTTTAATCACTATAATTAGGATGATCTGTGCTTCAATTATCGTGATATCAAGCTGATCACATCTCTCTCCCACTCTTTCGCTATATAAAAAAATATACATATATATGTACATATGTGTGTGTGTGATAAATTGCGTTATATCATATGGAAACTCTTATTTGAAATAACCTCCAGTCATTTCACGTTGAATATACCATTTGGCCTAGATAACGTGAACAGAATAAGCTATTGGAGAAAATGGGACTGCTGCAGGAATCATGTACATATACTCTAGAAAGCTTTACAACTTTAAACACTAAACATTCGAAACTTTTTCAATATTTTTTTTGTGTCACTTCAGTCACCCATTTCCCAATATCTGTCAATACAATTTAAGTTATCTTCAAAAATGTTTTTTTCCTTATACTTTGTTGTTATTGTGCAATGTATAAATTGTCTCTAGTTGGGATCATCAGTTGTTTACCATATAACTGTTTCGGAGATTTAAAAATCAAAACAGTTATAATAACATGGCACCTCAGCACTGTTGATCAAACACCACCTCCCTTCATTGTATAATTTTTGCCACACATGTAGGTTGTCATTTTATATAAGGCTGTATGTGTATGGTATATTGATATTATCATATACTAAATAATATTTTTTTTTAAACAAGGCTTACTTCCATTGGCCCCGTAACAATGATTCAAATGAATGGGAACAATAAGTATAACAACAGAAATGACTCAGTTTTTATATCATTTCTATTGAATGCCCACCCATATAGATATCAAATCTGTTTCGTCGGTTTCAATTCCAGACTGTACGCAAACCAACTTATGATATCATCTTTAAGAATACTAATTACATTGAGAAAATTTCTTTGAGTCGATTCTCTACTAACATATTCAACCGAAGAATTCGATAATTATTTTCCACTAACCTTAAAGTTCATTTTCTCACGTCGTATAACATCAAGCTCCCACATAATGCTTTTAAAAGCCCTATTGATTATCAAATAAAGTATTCTTATATACATTGTTGGAACAAAACCACTTTCTAGCGGATAGACACACCTCAATAGGCGATTCCATTCATATACTTGAACAAAATGTTACAAGACATTCCAAGAACGCTCTCTCCCTGTCCTACCACATCAGTCAGAGAAATGGACTAGAGCCAAATGTTTTCCCTTTTCCCTGATCCTAATCAAATTGATGGTCTTTCACATTGACAAGGACTGGATCAATCTCCTTAGGTTCACTTAATTCTCCTAACATTAATACAATTTAATCATTTAATATAAACTATTTTTATTCTATTCTTATACTTTCGTTAACATATCTTTTAATTTTCACTTAGGTCAAGCTGATAATTTTTAAAGGTTTCAGCATGTCTGATCATAGCTGTAGTAAATTGTCAAAAAATCTCACTAATTTCAACACTTTGATTGACCATACCAACAACTAAAGAAACAATTTTTGGTATAAAATCAATGGATCCTGAAATTGCTCTTGCGATTCTCCAATATTCCGATAATAATGATCCGTAAAATATAAATGCTGGAATAGAACTTGTTCTAAAAGGCATTCTCACTATGCAGAACGGAAAACAATCTCATTTATCAAATAATTCATCGATAAACATTACATCCTCGGTTTTATTACCCAAATTTAGGAATGTTGTTTGCATTCCTTGATGTTCACATTTTGATTCAAGATCATGATATATTCAAGAAGAATATACATTCGTATGTTTGTAATACAAATTTTCCCAGTAGAGGGCAGGATCGATTCCCATAGGGACACCTATGATCAGATGAAAAATTTTATTTCCTATTTCAAAGTGAAATTCCCAAATGAAATGACTGACAACAGCCCTAAGGGAAGAGCACGTTAAATACCTTTTTTTTTTTACATCGTAAAGCTTCAGATATCGTAAACCCAGGATAATCACTATGTCCTCCTGCGAATTCCAAGTCTACTATTTTATTTGATTCTTTAATAAGATCTCCACACACGTATATATATATATATATATATATATATATATATATATATATATATATATATATATATATATATATATATATATATATGTATATATGGGTGTGTGTATTAACGGGAGATCATTTGAAATAGAGTTCTGAACACACACACACACACACACACATATATATATATATACATACTGATATTATCTTGAATGAATTGAACGATTCCAACTGAGTGAGGGAGCTATATATGGATGAGCAGGTGTGGTTAGTCACTAAATAGAAACTGTCACGTGACTAACGTCGTTAAACCGCATTCCATGTTGCGGGAGATCAATTAAAAGAGTGAATAAAAGAATTATGAATGACTAAATCACCCCTTTAGCCTTTTGTTGGTATTGGTCACCTCACAGAAAGAGTGTGAATGCTGCTGCACACAAACTAAGGAACCAACTTAACTTACACTTCCATTGCAAATTGAACCTCCCACTGAAAACCAATTTAGAGGTTAGAATTTATAGAAAAACGAAATTTACTAGACATAATTACCGGTACATATTTACATTTTCTGCTTTCTGTTTCCATTACTCCGGCCTGTACGCATGATAGATACACAGCCAGCCAGACCAACCTGAAAACTAAAGAAATCGTATTTAGAGATTTGGGTTGAAGGTGTCTGATAAATACACCCCAGCAGAAAGAAAGTCATCAAAACTGATAGATAGACTGCCAACTCTGATCTACAGAAGGTAAATAGATACAATCCTAAGTATGAATGAATTGTTAGAGAGATATCAACATGAATCTACTGTGAGATAAGGTGAGATTAATATGCTTTTCTTTGAAGCCCTGATTAATCCCTGGACCTCATAGCATGACAGAAAAGACTGTGCATGGGTGAGCACTTTTGAAGACCTCTCGTCCACAAAAGCAAACGGGAAAGTTGAACTCTATGATCTTCATAATGACTTACAGATGAATGAAAAGCACTCGATCTGAATTAACATTTCGTCAATTTCTACACCGGTTTGACCCAAGAAATCGATCTCTTGCAAGAAAGCAGGAAAGAATTGCTAACAATTCGTGTTTTTTTCTACCAAACTTGCATAAATGAAGAATTACTGCCCGATTATATATATATATATATACATATATACATATATATATATATATATATACATATATATATATATATATATATATATATATATATATATATATATATATATATATGTATATATATATATATGTATGTGTGTATATACTCGCAGATATAGCCTTGCATACACACACATTTATATATAAATAAAGCACAACAACTAGTATAATATCTTGCGATTGAATTCATTTAATTACAAAAAATATTGTATAATATTGTTTATTCTTTCTTGTAGAATTTTGAATAACAGTTATATCGAGTTCATATACTGTTATTTATCTTTTTGATGTATATAAAAATATATAAATCTTGATCTTATTCAAAAATTGGAAATTGATACATCATAATAACTCAATACCCTACAAGTGATAAGATTTAACCTTAAGGAACATTTTGTGGCTCAGAATGCTCCAAAACCTTTCTACTTAACTTATGGGTAATTGTTTTTTGCTTTACGAAAGGTATCTTTTGAACTCTATTTTTCCAGGAGATAGATAGTAATTGTGAAACTAAATATATTTATACATAAATATGCGTATTTGTGTGCTTGTGTTCGTGTGCGTATGTGTGTGTTTGGGCGCAATGCTTTGTGTGCAGGCGGGCATATAACCATATAAAACATTATGTATTTGCTGATTTTCATTTATCCTTGCGATCTAATTGCAGAAATAAAGAGTTGTAGACAAGTCAGCTTAGTCACATGACCAACGTCTTTCAAACAAACAAAATAATACATTTAGCACGAGATTACATTGCAAACTGGACTCCCCACAAGATACAACTTGTGCACGTGACAATCAGGCTCAAGCTTACATGGAGAGATCACGAGACAGCACAATATATGGAAGAATAGAACAGAAGTCCGTGACATCATAGAAACTATTGAAAAACTCAAATGGCAATGGGCAGGCTATGACGAAGAAAGAATCACAACCAATTGACATCATGTCTAACAACATGGATCCCCAGAGATCACATGGGAAACCGAGGCCGACAGAACACAAGATGGAAAGATGAACTAGCCATATTCGGGAAATACTGGCTCTACAACGCCCCTGATAGAGAATTGTGGCAAATCCTGGGGAAAGTCCATGTCCAACGACAGACGTTTAAAGACTGATGATGATGATGATGATGATGATGATGATGATGATGATGATGATGATGATGATGTGTATCTTTTAAACCAAAGGAACTATGTTTCTGTAGATGTAGGAAGGAATAAACGGTTAAATTCCCAGCCCTCCAGCTGCAATGATGCGTCCTGTACGCAATATAAATACGCACATACATAGCCAGTCAGACCTACTTGAAAACTGGAAAGAAACATACTATATTGACTGTTTGGGTGACAGCATGTTGAAGGTCTCTAATTGCAGATATGAGAAAAAAATCAAACGAATATACGTCTTTCCAAATCCTGCACACTAACATAAATACTTTCTCTATATCAATCATTCGAACAGAATTGAAAAGATTCCAGGATTTAATTTACTTGGCTTGTTTCATATCTTCTAACTTAATAATAGAGGGAAGGATACTCGAAATTTTGGCCAAGACAGACAAAAGCTTTGGCAGACTAAACACACACACACACACACATACACACACACACACACACACACACATATATATATATATATATATATATATATATATATATATATATATATATATATATATATATATATATATACATATATATATATATACCCAGCGTTGCCCAGGAGAAGCAGAACTTCAAAATGGACAGCCCATCGATAAGATGCTCTCCATTTCTTCTACCTAAGCCGACTAATTCGAAGAAATTATCCACAAAGAAACTCGAATCTTCTCTTCCAATCTGCGTTTGTTACTCTTTGTCGTAGAATGATTGCCTTAAGTTATGATTTCGAAAAGAATCAATCCGAAGTAGCAGACATGTGTCCCTACAAAATCGCTCACTTTTGGTCATTGAGAAAAGACAAAGACCAGAGGGAGAAACCAAAACATGGCCGTGGTACTCTTACTGCTGCAGATGCTCTGAGCTGTTTTATTGCAGCCCCCCCCCCAAAAAAGGGATTCATGGTCAAAAATTGATTTTGATAAGATAGATATGTCATTTGTAAGAAGTTGGAATGTCGATTTTTATTGATTCATCATGTCATATGTATGGTCAACTGGTCTTTAAGTTTGTGCAGGATAAAAGCAAAAACAAACGACAGACACAAATATTATACATACATACACACACACACACACACACACACACATACACACACACACATATATATATATATATATATGTATATATATATATGTTATAGTATGTGATCTCACTTCACAAACAAGTTTATGTTTCTGCCCTCTCTTGGCCTCATCAGGCGAATGATGGTCTGCGTTTTTAGATTCTAGTTTGGGAAATTTGGTGAGAATCTTGTAAGTGTTACTGTGACTGAGAGGAGTTATTTATTTTGTTTCATTGTTTTTCGTATTGTGAATATTTTTGTCGGTAACTTACAACCACCATCGAAAATCATTGGCTTGATTAGGCCCAGAGAGGACAGAAACATAAATGTTTTTGTGTAACGAATCCACATCCAATCATATATTTCCTGCTCTACTCTAAAACAACTCGACTTTTGAAGTAAAAGTTTAATGTATCGAGCATTCTATGAAATAAATCCATCGCTATCAGACGTTGCTTTATATCTTGCTATATTTCTAACCTGATCTGTGCCATATGTATTAAATGTTATATATATATATATATATATATATATATATATATATATATATATATATATATGTATATACATATGTGTGTGTGTATGTATGTGTGTGTGTATATATATATGTGTGTGTGTGTATATGTGTGTGTGTATGTGTGTGTGTATATATATGTATGTGTGTGTTTATATATGTGTGTGTGTATATATATGTACGTGTGTGTTTATATAATTGTGTGTGTATATATATGTGTGTGTGTGTATGTGTATATATATGTGTGTGTGTGTGTATATATATGTGTGTGTGTACGTGTGTTTAGTAGTACAACGTCAGGTTAAAGACAAAATAAAAACAATTCTTTTTTTGTTTACATGATACACAGTTTATTTCTGGATATCAGTGATGATAGTTTCAAGAATGTGAATCCCAGCCAATCGATAATTGGTTCTAGTCATTCATTGGCTTGAATCTAATCAAGAGAAGTTACCTAAAAAGATTTCTCAGTCCATTGTCATTAATCCATCTTTTTTTGAGTGAAAGGAATGGCTGGATGCCTTCCCGATAGACTTTGCACTGTTCGTAGAAGAAAATGAGTACAATGAGAAAGTTCTCTTTATAAAGTGTCCTTGTAACTTGAGCGGGGGTGTTTGTGGCGAAGTCTTTTCTTTACTACGGTTGATTTGGCACTACAAAACCCTCTGGAAGTCAACGGAATTGGTTTGTAAGATACGTGCCAAATGACAGTATTAATCAAACCGATGTTTGTAAATTCAATGCATTTATAGAAATTCCTTGCCCAACTTGAACCAGTTATTTTAGATTGGGCTAAAAGAAAAAGCACAAATGTATTATCGATTTTGTCTCATACCACAATGTCTCCCCAGATCATCTCTGGAATAATCTGATTACATCCATCGATGTAAAAAAATCAACTGCACTTGATTGTATTGTTTGATTTTCATGGGATTTCATAAAGTCTTCTTGATTTTTGAAGCAGTCAACGTTGTGATCGCTAATCTGATTCTGAAATTGCAAGAAATGTTGAGTTTTGCAATAAGTTGTCGAAAGTTGTTTCAAGACCATAAGCCAAAGAGTGTTTCAGACGATTGAACCCATTGTTTCTATTATTCATGTTGTTCTCACAAAGTTTTAGATGATGTATTCTATGGTTTTTTTTTCATGTGTATTATCTATGTAGGAAAGAGCGTTTCTTTTGTTCTGCAGAGCCAAGCGAAAAATATAGTGAAAGGAAAATTCAAATATTTACAGCAACACATGTTATATACATTGTTCTATTTCCAGCCATGCACCGAATACAGTGTGTTCTATTATTGTTCTCGAATCTTTTTTTCGTTAAACAGAGAATTCTTACATTTTCCAACCAGACAGACTTGAATACATACAATGTCCCTGATGAACAACAGAATCTACACAGCATCGAAATTGACATAGCTGACAAGTGAATGAATATGGATTCCCAGAAGCATTGCTACAGACTTGGAGGTCCCTTCCCAAAATTTTGTGAGATTTGATGATATAGGAAAACAGATCTTGTTAGTCACTCAATAGAAAGCAACATGCTACCAATGTCTTATGGTGACATGGTGTGTTGGTGGTAATTAGAAAAAATAAAGAAAAAATGGTTGTCAAGGAAAAAGTTACTTCTCTCGCCTTTTATTAGGCGGTGAACACTAGAAAGGTTTAATTTTGCAAAAAACAACGGACATGAACAAAGGGATCGATTGAGCAGGGATATTACAAAAAAAGTTTAACCCCTACTAAAACATCATGGGCATGTGCAGCAGGGCATAGCCCAACACTCCCAATGGATCGCACAATGAAAGTTATATTGGCTGTTCCTGCTGGATTTTCGGTCCAAAAAGGCCCAGCTCCATCACTTGCCTTGGGCAAGGTTGATGTGCTCCAACAGCGACCACCAAGACAAAACCCGACTCTCACAAGACTCATATAGAAGGCAGAACCAAAAGCATCAAGTGGGACATCATCGGTATCAGCGAAATGACGAGACCAGGAGAAAAACAAATCAAACTGAAAAACGGATACCTTCTCTACAACTACGGACGGGAAAAGTAAAACAAAGTTGAGTAGGACCTCAAAAACAACATGGAAGCTTTTAAAGCTATCTCAGACCTCATAGTCAACGTCAGCATTCAACTCTCAAAGAGGCCCAGGCTAAATGTCATGCAAGTCCACGCTCATACTTTGCAATCAACCAAAGAAGAAATAAACAACTTCTATGATAATGCACTCCTTACTACAAGATACCAAAAATACTTCAATGTCATCGTAGGAGATTTAAACGCACCAGTAGGACAAGGAAACGAACCCTGCGTTGGAGAATTCGAATACAAAAGAAGGAGCAACAAAGGTGAAGATCTTGTAAACTTTGCAACTGCAACACATTCTTCAAAAAGAAACTCAAAAGAAGATGGACTTGGAAGAGCCCCAGCCATGAAACCAAAAACGAAATTGACTACATCCTAGCGGACAAAAGGGACACCATCGAAGTCATTTAAATTCTAAACCAAATAAACTTAAGAAGCGAATACATAATGGTAAGATATAAGATGCAAGTAAACGGCAATAAAGAACACAGAGAAAATGTTCCACACAAAACTGCAACCACTAAACGTACCAAGAGAGCCCACCCAACCCTTCGAGCTAGGATTGGAAAATTGATAAAAAATCCTTACCGACGGAAACGAAACAACAAACTCGACAGCAAAATAACAACCTCTGTAGTAGAAGCTGCCACTGTTTAAACCAAGAAACACAGAGACCATTAGCAAAACCTCAGACGAAACCAGGAATCTCATTGAAAAATGCAGAGAACTGAAACCACCACCAACAATAACAAAGGAAATAATTGAGGTGACCAAACTAAACAAAACAATCAAAAAGAAACTAAAAAGAAGAAAAAAGAATGTATACGACAGAAATCATGGGAACCACTCTCGAAAAACGCTGAACGTGCCCCAAAATACGGGCAGCAAAACAACTATTAGGATATGCAAGACGCTGACAATCAGTTCGAGGACATTCCAGAAGTTTCACCATGAAAAAGGAAAAAAACCTGGATCAGATAACGTCACGATCAATCAACTCAAAAAAGCTGGTAAGCTCACCACTACAGAAACTAGCTTTTCGATTCAACTTGTGTCTAAAAACAGAGTAAAGTCCCGAAAGACTGGAACATGGCAATCAAAATGCTTCTACATGAAAAAAGAGAACCTTAAAAACCCCAACAACTAGAGATCTATAAGACTATTCAACTGCATTTATAAACTCTCACAAAAACATCTCCAATCGGATCACTAAAACACTAAATGATAACAACCACGGGGGCAGCTATGATTGAAGCTGAAAGAGAAACCAGCCAAATACAAAATGTCTCTCATTGTAAAATTTAATCACTTATGGAGCTTGAACATGGAACGTAACCTAGAGACAGATGTGCAATCTGAGAAGCATGCAATGCACACATGAGAATCATGCTCAACCTCCCATGGAGAGATCACAAGACAGCACACTATATCAGGAAGAAAACGGGAATCCAAAACATCATAGAATACATAAAAAAACTTAGATGGCAAAGGGATGGCCATGTTGCAAGAATGGCAGGCAACCAATAGACATCACGATTTACCACATAGATCCCCAGGGATCACATACGCAACTGAGGTCGAAAGAACACAAGATGGAGAGATGAACTAGACAAATTTAGAAACGATCGTTTCAGCAATGCCCATAACGGAGAAATGTAGTGGATCCTGGGGAAGGTCGATGCTCCATGACGGACATTAAAAGACTGAAGATGATGATTATGAAAACCTGTTTTGGGAGGGTATTTGAAATAAAAAATGTTTTTCTAGACACAATAGAGAGCAAATGTTTCAATTTTTCAGTCCTGTAGCTCCAAAAAAGAATGTTGAAGGTTTTCGATGTCAGTTGGTCTAGCTTAGTTGGCAAACGAACCGTCTCCTAATGACAAGGTCACGATTCTAAACCACAGTAGGGTAATGTTAATTCTATATATAGGTTTGGTTTAACGTGACTTGGCAAACAGTGAAGAATTTCTTCACCTAAATTTGGTGGGGGTTGTCTAAAATCGTTGACTACCGTAACAAGAACACTCGCCACCAAAATGAGAGGAATAAGCAGATATGTAAAGTTCACTTCCCTCTGAACTCACACATCCCTGGACTCGCAACGAGCTTATTACCCGGGGGCAGTCTTTTATATAAACAGAATTTATCATACAGGGTATTTCTGTTCAATAAACCAGTACATTTATACACATAAGGTGTTTTTGTTTATCATACGATACAGTAGTCGTAGTAATTATCTCCAGTCGGAATAAAAGAATTTGACCTTGCAGCATACGGTCTTATTCCTGTTGATTTTGTTACCGGTATGAAAAATATACTCAACTCATCAAAAATTTATATGCAATGTTCCTTGTGTATCTGCATTGGAAACATATATTTAGGACGTGAATACAGACGAGAGAGCTGTTTACGTAACCAAGAAGATCGCCTTCGTGAAAGAGCTGAGTTGATTGAAAAAAGAAAATATAAGGGATAAATATATAATGGATATTTCTCAGAAGGCACAGAATATTGATGGAGGGCGGGAGGCTGGAATGAATACAAGTACAGAAAATGGAAAAGAAATCATGTTAACACATCGTGGGGTTAGATTTTCGGTTAAATAAATATGCACACGTATTAATTCTTTGAAAGAAAAAAAAAACCCAGGTGTCTGTACGGAGAATGATATCTTGTTATCTATTCATCTATCTGTCTATATTGATATCTCTCATTATGTTCATGAATTTTCAGCGTCATACGGTCTCCAACTAATGCCAGGTGAACTAAATGAAGAGAGCAAGAATGTTGGCCTACACATGAACTCCAGCAGAAGAAAGGCCAGGTGCAACAATAATGTCGGAAATGAAAATGCAACCATCAAAATCGACCAACACTACATTTACCTCGGACAACAAATCTCCATGAAATCCTCAAAAGACGAAGAAATCGAGCAAAGAATTACCAAAGGATTGCAAGCCTTTGGCAGAGCAAGCTCAACTTTCAAAATCAAGACGATCCCAATAATTCTATAAAGAAGGGTATACAAACTATACATTCTCCTGATATAAGACAATAAATTGTGCTGCATTGTATAGAAACATTAGAATGGTCTCCCGTCGTTACAGTCAATGTATCATTTAGCCTCGACAACAAAAATATAATAAACAATTAAATATAATTTGGCCGTTGTAAGAATCAAACGTACGACTGATAGGATAGTTGCTTCAACACAAGTAATGCTCTTAGATTTGAGGAAAACAGCCGCTGATAATGCAACGGCATAAATAACTGCTTTCATCCAAAATTCTCTTCTTGGTTTTATTTTTGGTGTATTTGTTTTTTTCAACACCACATTTATGCATTAAATAATGGATATATATGATCCGACAAAATATTTATAAGTTGCGTTATATATATATATATATATATATATATATATATATATATATATATATGGAGCAGAAACATAGAACTTAATCAAGGGACAGACCTTCAAAGTGAGAGCCATGCAACGTGCATATGGAAGGATCATGCATAACCTCAGATGGAGAGATCACAAGACAGCACAATATATCAGGAAGAAAAACAAGAGTCCGACACATCATTGAATCCATTAGAAAACTCATATAGCAATTGGTTGGTCTTGTGGAATGGCAAACGAGTGATGGACATCACATCTGACAAAATGGATCCCTAGAGATCACATGAGCATCCAAGCCTGGCAGGATACACGATTAGAGAGACGAACTAGACAAATTCAGAACCTATTGGCTCAGCGACGCCCATGATAATGAGGAGTTGCGAATCCTGGGGAAGGTCTATGTCCAAGAAGTGATGATGAAAACCTGATGATGATAGATATCTACTTAGCAAATGTTTGGTAAACACTCTTGCACAGACATTCTCGCGCAGAAAGGCACAAAATCTTGACGTTATCATGTGATGATGATGCATAACTGCAACGTAGGGGATGTAAAAGTGCATGGATCCGCCTCAATACTAACTCACTTCTGTACCCAATACTTTTGTGACCAATAATCAAACCATCGACAAAATTTCATTGTAAGTCACTGATAACTTTCAGAGATACCTTGTGAACCGACAAATGAGAAGACTGACAGAATGATGTAATTGCTGAAAGGTGATACACACCGCTCGAACTTTGTTGGCAGAGGTCAGTGATCAGGTGAATATCAGTGAGGCACCAAATTCTTTCTTATACCTGACCTTGGACAATGCATCACAATCTAACCCATCATGCGAATCACATTCATTCGTCTATTCATATCGATCTATCTTTCTATCGTATGTATGTATGTATGTATGTACGTACGTATGTATGTATGTATGTATCTATCTATCTGGCTCTGTTCGTCATCTATCAATCTATCACCTCATAACTATGCATCTGTCTATTCATATCTATTTATGTATGTATGTATGTATGTATGTATGTATGTATGTATGTATGTATGTATGTATGTATGTATGTATGTATCTATCAATCTATCTGGCTCTGTTCGTCATCTATCTATCAGTTTATAACTATCCATCCGTCTGTTCATATCTATTTATGTATGTATGTATGTATGTATGTATGTATCTATCTATCTATCTATCTATCTATCTGTTCATGTGTATCTCTCTCCATTAATGATCAATATACCCATCAATCAATTGATCTACCTTTATATCTATCGTTCATATTCACGTATCTATAAATCTGCTTATCATCATCATCATCATCATCATCATCATCATCATCATCATCATCATCAACAACAACAACAACAACAACAACAACAACAACAACAACAACAACAACAACAACAACATCACCATCATGTGTCTTTGCCATTACCTCTCACAGGGTCTGTTCTTCTATCTGTTTATCTATCAGGGTCTTGTTATTCTCTCTCTTCCCCCCCTCTCTCTCAGACAGTCACTCTCTCAACCAGGTTATGTTTATCATTTATTTATCTATGTCTATCTGTGGCTCTTTCTCTCAATGTATCTCTAATCCTCTCTGTCTCTCTCCCTCTCTCTCAGGTTATCAGCAGAGAAAAATATTTGTATAGGTGTGTGTGTGTGTGTGTGTGTGTGTGTGTGTGTGTGTGTGTGTGTGTGCTCGGAGAAAAATAACTTGCAACATAACCGAACGTGAAAAGATTGTTATTTGATTTATTTCTTCTTACATAACGCAGCGAATGAAAAATAAAATAATTATTTACACTTTGCTCACATGAGAAAGTAGCTTTAAGTGAATAGATATTCTAGCGCATATAAAAGAACAGGTCGTCTCTTCATTACATCAGAGTTTCTCCTATTGGGTGCAAGGTTTAACCAGAGAGCAACCAACATACGGCTGTCCATAGGAAAAACATAGAGAAGCCAGGTAAAGGCCAGCCGTATTGATATTATCCTTGTGCCAGTTACAATTTCCAGACATAACTTCAGTTGACCTCTAGTGACCTTCAGCATCAAATCTCTCTCTTTCATTCTCTCTCTCTCTTTCTCCACACACACATATATATGTATGTATATTGGAGGAAGAAGAAGTATTTGGACTCTTGCTAAATGGTACTTAATATACTTGCATTGTATGTTTGAAAATACGTATTTCTCTTTTAGTAATTCGTTATTTGTATCAGAATTCGTATGTTGTACAAACTTTAAGTAAATATCAGTAATGTAAACATATTGAATGAATATTTTTAATTATATAAGTGTCCAAATACTTATCTCTCCTTCTCCCTCCATATATATATATATATATATATATATATATATATATATATATATATGTATATATGTATAAGACAATGAATTATGCTACATTATATAGAAACATTAGAATGGTCTCCCGCTGTTACACAGTCAATGTATCATTTAGTGTCGACAACATAGATATAATAAACAATTAAATATAATTTGGCTGTTGCAAGAATAAAACGTACGACGGATAGGATAGTTATTTCAACACAAGTAAAATTTGAGGAAAACAGCTGCTGATAATGCAACGGCATAAATAACTGCTTTTATCCAAAATTCTCTTCTTGCTTTTTTTTTTGGTATATTTGCTTTTTTCAACGCCACATTTATGCATTAAAAAATTGATATATATGATCCGACAAAATGTTTATAAGTTGCGTATATATATATATATATATATATATATATATATATATATATATATATATATCAATTAATAGCACGATTATTCTGTTTCTCTGTTAGGAACAGCGGTATATTCTATTGAGAGGTAACAATGTCATCGATAAAAAAATTCTACCTTTTATGTGAGACCGAGTTCAGTTGTTTCTTACTTAACAAAAATCTGATAAGAATTCAAATATATCCGTATTTTTCTCACGCGAATTAACAATTTTATGTATGATTGGTTTCCTGGTAAAGATAACAATGGTCGTAACAGCTGGTTACTGTTATGCCTGCTTTGGTGGTTGTTTGCTCAAGTGCTATTTCACATACTCACTCAATCATTAGTCCTTTTTTTCTCTCCGCCAAGAACTCTGGCATGCCAGTGACGTGACGTTTTCCTTTGACACCGAATGCAGGGAGGAGAAGAATCACGCCTTTGTCAAGTGGGGATAAAAAGCCACAAACGAAATTCGAACTTGATTTGCCAATTCCGTATTTGTACTGAAAACTATTTAGCAACATAGAGCTCGCTCCTTCCTTCCTCCTCTGAACCCCACTTCCCAATCAAAATATCTAGATGGATTGATACGGGACAAAAAAGACGTAGAACAATTTGAACAGAACCTGATTCGTCACACTGCTACAATAGAGTTTGCTCTTATTTCCGTATGTACCAACAATGATGGATAGCAATGACTATGACCAGTTCAAAACCCATTGACGTCATCCACGAACAAGAATGGCGTACACAAAAACTGATGACGAATTCGATTCCCCTTAAAAAGACCAATTGATCGACTTGCTTTGCTAGAGTTTACAAATCGCATTTACATGAACGACTAATTAACAATTTGAAATGGGACACGTAGTTTTGGAATAATATTGTTTGGAGAAATGAATTCTGTTTTTCTGAACTTTTTAGATTTTTGAGAAGCTAGGGAGTTTTATCCTAGTCCAGCCAAGCTTCTTCCAGTTCTTTTCAGTTATATTTGTGCTGCCATAACTATCTCTAGGGCAATAGAAAGCCCACCTTAGATAAGAAGAGCTGCCAAAAATCGAAAAGATTTATGATCAATATAACATCAAGATGGTAGTCCACAGCCAAAACTACCCGACATAACTTTCTAACAAACGCTGAACCAACTTATGAGATAATTTCCACCCCCAACCCTCAAAAATCTTTGGTATAATATCCCATAAAGTTATGGCAGAGAATATAAAAGATAAATTAGTTGACTCCTAAATATTAGCCCCAAAGAACATAAGAGGGCTATAATCCAAAGTAAGGTTACAAAGATAGGTATGGTCATCATCATCATCATCATCATCATCATCATCATCATCAGCAACTATGGTAGTAGCAGCCACCTCCTAACGTCCGTCGTTGGACATAGATTTTCCTCTAAGATCGCCATACGTCACTATTGTGGGTGTCTTGGAGCCAGTATTTTCTAAACTTGTTTAGTTCGTGTCACTGGTACGGCTTTGCATGATTTCTGGGGAACTGCGTCCTAAGTCATGATGTCCTGTGTTTGTCTGATATTTTTGTTACATGGCCAGCCATTTGCCATTTGAGTTACTAAATAGCTCAGACTCTTGTCTTTCTCTAATATACCGTGCTTTCTTAGGATGTCTTCGTGTGAGATTGATAGTGATTCTATCATGTGCAAATTGCATGGTTAGGAGTCTGAGAATCAATCTTTTGGTTAGGGTCCATATTTCAGCTCCATAGATGACTATAGCGATGAGGAACCGGTTATATACCCTCCTTTTGTGATCAATGGGGTCTTCTTGTTTTTGAAAATCAAGCCTGCTCTGCTGAAAGCTTGCTAATCTAGTGTGGTTCTTCGGTTGATTGATTTATCTGCAGAGGGTTTCATGGATATCTGTTTTCCTCGTTAGGTGTAGTAGTCTGCTTTCTTTGCCTCAGCGTTTTCGATTTTGATCATCTCGTCTTCATTGCTAACATGTTTCAACGTGCATGACATTAGCTTCAATGAAATTCACGTGAAGACCAATTTTATTATTACATGTCTCCAGAAAAAAAATGGATTGCATCACACTTTTTGGGATGTACGCAGCATAGGCTCACGTGAGATTGCATGAGGTTATTGCAAATCTCGTATAACACCGTACAGCCTCTGTTTTTTCACTTTCTCGTTCCTTGATGAAAAATGTTATTATCTGATTGATTACGTCTAGAAAATATAGAAAATACTGAATATTCCTTCCGAATTTCGCTCTATAGGACCAGGACACTGATAATTTAAGGTCTACTTATTCCCATATGGACAACGGGCGAATTTATTAATTTTGAACAACACAATGTGAGAAAAGTAATTACATATGATCATCAGCGCCCCGAGTACACCAGCGAGCTTTGAAGGGAGTAAACGTGATTTTCTATACTTTTTGGAGATAAACAATTAGAAAATAAGACTCACTGCCCTGGAACATGCATTGTACAATGTAAGGCGTTGTTCATGCAAACACATCAGACTCCTAATTGAAGTTCTCTACTACTCTTCCCGAGTCCAAAAATTTTCCAGTCTGCTTTGATGGGAGAGAATTTGCATCAGAGAAAATGTTTTATACTTATTCTCGATTCGAGTTTCTTTTTCTCGCTTTTTATATCAACTCATGAATATATTTCTACCTACAAATATTGCTAACAAGTTCTTTGGGAAAAAAATGTCACGTATCTGTTTTTATTCTGTCACCATATTTAGTTGATTTTGCAAAGATTTTTTCTCAGAAAACCAGACGCTAAACACACACACACACACACACACACACACACACACACATATATATATATATATATGATTCATACAAATATTCATAAATTATGTATACATATATAATTTATTCATTTCAAGTGAAAATTTTGCACTGCTGAAAGCGTTCGGTGTGTTTCAGAATTGAAATTAAACTCATTCACTGAGTGAAAAAAAAATCTTGAACATTCTTTCCTTGGCAAAATTTGGGTTATTGAATTAGAAACATTATTTCTCAGAAAAAGAAAATGCCTGAGACTCTTGTAATGTTTTTCTCCAAAGACCACGTACAGATGTGTAGCTGAAGGATGGGGTTGGGAGTGATCTTGAACAGCTCCCCAATCCCAAATCAAAGGACCTCAACATTTTTGTAAATTGTAGTTTACTTACTTCATATACATGAACATTATACAATGACACAAATCTCACTGCAAATTGGAGGGGGTCACTCAGGGAGCCAAGCCCTTCAACTGCCTGGATCCCCAGATATCTAGCTTTTGATAATTTTCGTTATATCCAATTGAAGACTAGTATGCGTGGCAGGTCGAGGCCCATTAGTACCTATAGTTTTTCATCAGATCTCATTGAATCAGTGGTTTCCAACCGTTCCATTACCAAGGAAAAGTCTGTTTACTCAGACCGCGATGACATAACCGGAAATGTCTATCGATGAATTTATCAGGTTAATATGCATATGTTAGTCATCAATCGATTAACCAAATTGATATTACGTAAAACCCTTTCCTCTGTCTTTTTTTTTCACAAAAAAATAATATCTGAACAGTGAGTATTCTGGTTCTAGACATGTTTCAAAATTGACTATCTTTAGGGAATGTATAATTGCTGATAGAAAGGAAACAACTTCTTCTTTTAATATGAATACACCCCACACACTTTACTTCAATCAAACACCATTATAATAGTTTCCCAAGATAAAGAGCTCAATCTCAAGTGCCAAGGTGCCCATTGCTTCGGGAAATGAGTGTGGTAGGAGATGGATTCATGTATTTCCTAAGGGTACTAGTTGGAAGCAACCTCGGCCGGACTTGAACCTCCCCACTCGCACCTCAATAAAATATATTCCCTCTATGTTTCTTATTCAAAGAACCCCAAGAGAAACTGGTCTGGTTAGTCACTCAATAGAAATCATCACCTGGCCAGCGTCTTTATGCAACATGCTATATCAGGGGCGATTAATCAATACATTGGAAAATGAATAAGTTACTGTTCTTTTCTTTCGTTGGCCTGTGATCCCCGAAAAAAGTTTGAATTTTAAAGAAAAACAAGCACGAAACGAATCCGTATAGTTTAAACGTATATCTCATATTTATCTGGCCACTAAAAAGATATCTAGAGGGAGAATAAGGAAACCCCCAAATCAAATGCTTTTTTGTAGACATAATAAGAAGTGAATGTTGATTGTTTAGCCCTCTTGTTCCATTGGTGCAGTCAGCCACCTCACTTAGAAACTGAAGAAACCTATGTTTACAGTTTTGGTAGCAGTTTTGGTTAACATCCCTAAAAGAAAAAGATTTTTTAAAATAGAGAAGTATTCGTGTGTGATATTTCTGCTTTTAAGGAAGTTGATGAATTTTCCATCTATCGTGTGTATCGGTGTATAAACCTGCAAAGAACAAAGATTTCAGAAGGGCTTTTCACGATAGGGCCTTAGTCAGTGGGGCCTCTGCTCAAAAGAGCCTTCCAACCTGTTGTGTAGAGGTAGAGCGCGACATGAGTACATCAGACCTATCATTTCAATCAAGCTAATATTTGTTATGGTCCACGAATTGTAGAAAAGCCCCTAGATTGTACGTTTGACAAAAATTGGCTTTCCTGACAGATATATGAATGTGGCTGACCTGTGTGGTTTAAGCACTGGACATGAACAATAAGTAGTTGGTAGATGCCCGAATTAAAATACATATGTATATACCAAGTATAGAACTCTAATCATAACATTATGTCATTTACAATGTCATCAATGTGAATGGAGAACCACGTACTCTCATAAACCTTTTGATCATAACATTCAGTATTCTTTTTCCATTTAAATGTTCAATTATATCTGAGAAATTTGATGATTAGAGAGGTTATATCATGATAATAATATTGAATTATGATGATGGTCAGCAGCTTTTTAGCACCCATCGCTGCAAACCTACCACTCACGGACGTTGCAGTGACATACTCTCTGAACTTGTCGAACTTGTCGAACTTGTCACGCTATCTCATTTTTTTGTCGTTGCACAGTTTTACATTTGATCACGGGGGATCTATGTCGTGAGTCATGATGTCTAGCAGTCGTCTGATATCCTTGAAAAAATGTCCAGCCTATTGCCCTTTGAGTTTTCTAATGTTTTTTATAATGATATCTCAGACTCTTGCCATTTCTCTAATATACTCTGCTCTCTTATAATCTTTTCATAATCGGCTGAGCATGATTCTCTCCCGTGTACGTTACATAGTTCTCAGTTTGATGTTCAGTTTTAGGTTTCGCTGTTTGTGATAGCCAACATACTTCAACCAATCAGCAAATTAGCTTTTGAGATAATGTGATTGAGTATATAAAACACACCTTATTGCAGCAGCGTAAAAAAACACTCTTACTTCTTTTCTGCTCGAAGATGATAATTGCCACTTTCCTATTGTATTTATAATAAATAACAAATTGAAAATATTTTGTATGAATAAACAATTTATTTGAATGAAATCAGCCTTCGTGTATTTGTAAAATAAATTGTCGTAGATATGTGACGCTCGTCAATCCGGTTCAGTCAGTAAGAGAGGCACCTAAAGATCACTATTCATAGTTTTAAATCACAGTACGAAATGTTAATTTTATATATCGGTATGGTTTAAGCTGACGACACTGACAAACATGGAAGAATTTACTTCCCTAAATTTGATGAGGATTGTCGTTCTTGTTGTCACGATAGAAAAACAAAGCATATACTAACGTTGAAAACTGAACCCTCACTAAAAATCTATTTAGAACAGCAAAATTTAAGAATAACGAATAAACCGCTTTTGGTAGATACATTAAGGAGTGAATGCTGGGATGTTCAGCCCTTTAGCTCCATTGATGTGGACAGTACGTATGATAGATTCATAGTCAGCCAGTCAGTCAACCAGACCACCTTAAACTCTGATAGGAATCTGTGTTGACAGCTAAGGTGGTAATTATGGTTGATGGTTTCAAATACCTATTGTCGTGTTCAAATTAATTAGAATTGACAACACCAAAGACTGTAAAACGGTCCGAATACACCTTTACAGATAGTGTTGCGAAACAAAACACTGTTTATAAATTGAAGAAAATACCCGCAGTACATTTCATGCTAACATCTCAAATACGTATGCTGTATCTAAATATACGTAATTCATCCATTTAAACATTTTACAAATTTCATGGACATGGTAAAATCTTACTTATCATTAACACCATGATCATCATCATCAACAGCAATGGCAGAAGCCTTTAGCGTCCTTTACCGGACATAGATCTTCCCCAAGATTCATCAAACCTCTCTATCGCGGGTGCCAGTACATTCTGAATTCGCCTGGCTCAGCACGCAAGCTTATAGATTGCAGATTTTGCATGTGATCTCTGGAGATCCACGTTGTGAGTCGTGATGTCCAGTGCTTATTTGAAAAATTCTTGCATCATGACCAGTCCATTGCCATTTGAGTTTTCTAATGGATTCAATGATATCTTGGACCTCTGTCTTCCTTTAAATATACTGTGCTTGCAATCTCTCCATGTTATGTCGAACATAATTCTCTCTTGCACGAGTTGCATGGTTTTCAGTTTAAGGGTCAGTACCCCAGTTAGGTTCCGAGTTTTAACTCCATAGATAGCTATTCAGAAGATGCATTGGCTGTGTATGTTTCTCGCATTGGCAGAATTTTCTTGTTCTTGATGGTTGAGCTTGACCTGCCGAAACCTTGCAAACCTAAAGAAAATCTTCACTTGATTTCTTCTTCTTCTTTTGAAGATTTCATGGAGATCCGTTGTCCTTGGTTAAATAGAGGACGTTCAAGTGACCCTGCTACACCAACTTTGCCCACTCAATGTATGTTATGGTAGATATCTAGTAATTTATTATGATTACTGTAACTTTTGCATCGTATATATCTCTTTGTACATACAGATCAAAATTTTTTCATCTGTTCTATATTGTAGGCCACAGTCTTGCATGTAAGAACAGGAATTTTCATAGTGTTTCATCTCTTCATCATAAAAAACATAGAACGAAATAGTTTTTGAATGTTTCACACTGTAGATCGATTTCCAAAGAAACTAAAAATTTAAATAAGGATCCGACTTTTCCATTCCGGAAGTTTTCATCTCAAAGGATTCACTTCAACCAATTCACTTCCTGCTCAGGTTTGAGTGGTCTCAGCACTTTACCGCCAGCCTGGCAAAACAAACTTATGCATTCAATATACATTAGTGAATAATATTTTTCATCCAGTTATTTTGAATGAAAACTAATAATTTTCAAATGTATCTTTCCATTATAAACATTGAAGATAATTAGGAAGATATCGATCTATTTTACTATTTTCTCACATTTTTAACATAAATAATCAATCTAAAGGCTTTTGTTTTTGTGTACAGGTGTAGGAGAAATGAATATTTTAACAAAAACATGGGGTAATTTTTAAATTTTTCAAATATTTCCTTCCATCAATTCCAAAACAGCGAAAGATACATTTCTCCTTAAAAAACAAAAGCTCTTAGACTGATTATTCATTTGGAGAAAAAAAATTCTTCAGAATCTTGTGGTTTGAAATCAATCATAATTCTTTTCAGTAAAAAAATATTTCAAAGTATCTTTTCAGCAGAAATCTGTTCTTTTCAGAGCCCAATAGAAAAACAAACAAACAAAAAAAAAGATAGTATACAAAAGACTACAGTGATAGACGACGAAAACTTTTCGCATAAATTTCAGATTAGTTGGAGGATAAAATTTCATTTTACCTACAACAGTTTTCCATTTCTGTTTTTTGCAATTATTTAAGAAGATAAAATTGTACCATTTTATGGTTTCGATCATTATAACAATACTCTCTGCAAGTATAGAGATTGCACACTATCCTAAAGCAACTTATTCCATAGCTTACTCATGCGATTCCATTTATCAGAGGAATATAAAAATCTACGTAACGTACTTGATTAATTTGTAGATATATCAAACTCGTGAGTTTGGCTCAGTTGGTAAAAGAGCCGCCTAGAAATCACTAGGTCGTAATTTCAAATAAAGATTTGAAAATATTAATTTTACACATCTGTTTGATTAAAGCAACGGGAGAGGCTGATAGTGAAGAGTTTACTCCCCCAAACTTGTCGAGGATTGTTTTTGTTACGGGAGGGGCAATAAAGTAAACTCTAATTTTGACCAGAGTTTGACAAAAGCGAGAAAAACAAGATGAAAAAAAAATTCTACTAAAAATGAATGATAATTGACGATGTCCAATTCAGGTAATTTGGAGCCTATAAGATATTATGCTGTGTTAGAAGCATCAATAATTTTCAGTGCGTTTTTACAAGAAATAATTGGCTGCAAACAGGATAGACTAAAGTACTTGGAGAAAACTTTCCTATTTATCTGAATTTCAAATTTACAGTGCTTGTGGTAAGTATTTGAACAGACAGACATTCTGCTTCAAATTGATTTGTTTTGAGAGATGGAAACAGGAACATCACGCAAGAAAAACGGAATGTTTTTGCAAATCATAGTAACAAAGAATAAATTTCGTCACATTTTGTGGATCCGAATGCTAAAAATCTGGAAAATATTTGTCAACAGAATTAAATTGTTAGATGGAGAAGGAAAATAAAGTTTTTTTTCTATCCCAATAAGATCTTGTTCTGAATCGATCAACAAGATTGAAAAGGCAAATTGACATTAATAGAATATAGCATCCGTATTATGAAAGTGTTGCCATATTAGTTAGTTAACTTTGACCCCGTGCTAAAAACAATAACATCTGGTCATTCTTGCTTATGGTCTTGTTTTTAACTCACAAAGTGAAGCACTTAGAACCAAAAGACTTGTCTGTTCAAATACTTGTGTGATGTACTGTATTTTTCAGATCCAATTAATGTCAAGTCTGATTCTTGTGTCTCTACTCTAGACGGAAGTCAATTAAATCTCTAGGTGTATAGTCATTGTAGAGGAGGGTCCGCCTCGGAAGATCAATGTTTTGTTTTTTTTTCTTTTTAGATTGAGTTAATGCTTTGGTCGATACTAGTGTCTTTATTATAGAAAGGTGACTTGTAGCTAGTTTTTCGGTGCAAGATCGTATTAAAGATAGGACAACATTAGATGTGTGTGATTTCAGATTGAATTAATATTGTTGCTGATACTGTTGAGTATATGATCGTTCTAGAGAAAAAGCAACCTTAGAAAATGTGTCTCTTTAAAAATGGCTTCAGATTGTATTATGGTTGATACTAGTGTCCAAAAGACTCTTAATAATTGTTTGAAAAATCTTATTTGTGATATTACAGATTTCACAACCAGTTAGTTTCTTAGGTATTTTTTCAATTGACCTATAATGAATAGTTTTCTCAGATTTCTATGACACTCATTCGCCAAATAAACTGTCTAATATTAATTAGATATCAGATATTCTCATTGGAGGGCAGAGGAAATAATTTAGGGTAAGAGTTTTGGAGCAAATGTCTTGAAAGAAAACATGAGCACAAACCGACACTAGTGGTCAACAACTTGAGTTTTTAGTAAAACTTCTGTTATCCGATATATCACTCATTTGGTTTCGTCGCTCGACTGACTGAATCCAGAACGGGTTAATCGATCAATTAACAACTAACTACAATTGCAGATTGATTATCTGTAGAAAATCATGGAATAATTCATGAATTCGTAACCAAAGGCAATGTGTTAGCTGAGCGTATTCCTATCCATTCAAGTAGATATCAATATTTATACCACTAAAACGAAGACGGATTGAATTCTGCTTAAAAAAAAAAGATTACCCGAGTACGCAAGACAGACTCAGCTAAGTCTGGCACAGCGACATAAATCAGGGTTACAGACTCTGGCAAATAATTTGTGACTCTTATGTTCGGTTCATAATTCTACAGCACGTGCTCTTGGTAGTTACAAAAACTTGACACGATCTAATAGAGGGTCACAATAGTAAGTCATGAATACGTCTATACTAGAAAATGATCTGTTCCAAGTAGCCTGATATATGATGGTCGTAAGAAAACACTTACATATATATATATATATATATATATATATATATATATATATATATATATATATATATATATATATACATATATATATATATATATATATATATACGTGTGCTAATTTTGTACTGCTTGTAGCACTTAAATTTTGGGGCAAATAATTTTATCGATTTTTTCATCAAATCATAATACTTTCTGCCTTTCAGCCACTTCAAAAACTTATGCCAGCAGAAGTTGTTTATTTTTATCATAGATTTCCTTACCTTTCAAAGCATGTTGTGCTGTGCTAATCGGGGAGCTCATATAAATGAAGAGGAAATACAATATATGTCAGTTGAGAAGACAATACTTGAGACATCTAGAAAACGCCTCCAAAGCAAAGGTTGTTTTGTGGGCCAGATACAAAAACATGTGACCTTAAAATAGCCACCCCCCCAGGTTAAAAATGGAGATACGAAAAGATGAGACAACTGATTGAGCGGAATGCTAACCAAAGAGTGCCCCTGGGACAATAAACGCAATAGGAAAAGGCCAGACACTAGATGGAGGGACGAGATTGGAAAGCTTGCCAGTAAAACATGGCAGAGATTAGCGCAATCACACTCGTCATGGATTGAGATAAGGGTCTCTCAGTCTCTCATCCATCAGTAGACATATGACGACTGATGATGATACAAGCTGTTATTCTCCTGGCTTTTTTTCCCAAGAAACACACACATACACGTATATATATATATATATATATATATATATATATATATATATTGTAAAAAAAAAAGAGAGAAACAAAAACTTGTGAAAAAATCTCTGTATCGTATTTTAATATCTATGACATTTCATCAAGAGAATGAGAGTAAATAGCTGTTCACCCCTGGAGACACATACTTCCTGGATCTAACAGTTACTCACACCAGTCATATGTATATATATATATATATATATATATATATATATATATATACATATATATATATATATATATATATATATATATATGGAGAGAGAGAGAGAGGAAAAAAAGAAAGAAAAAGAAAGAAAGAGAGAAAGAAAGAAAGAATGAAAGAAAGAAAGAAAGAAAGAAAGAGACAGATGAAAATAGATAAAGTGGGGGACGGAGGGAGAGAACAAATTGGGTTGAGTGAGCGAAGAGAACTTTATGTTCGTGTTTGTTTCCGATATTTTCAGTTTTGATTCGCTTATACGCCTCCATTTCATTCCATCACACAAATTGGCCGTTTCTTTCTTCGTGATGGCATCAGTCGTGATATAAGAAAATATGAATTTTTCCTTTCTTCTTTGACAGACCTATTAAGCTCTAATTAGTGTGTTCCGCTGTCTTCCGCTAAATGGAAAAAAGACGGTACCGGTTACTCACACAATAGAAACAGTTACATAAACAACGTTTCTCGACTGCAGGCTGTGTTGGGAGTGACTAACGTGGATACTGCCCGACATAGACTAAGGGGCTAATTTAGCATAAACTTAAATTGAAAACTTACCACCACACTAAATGCTTTTTTGGTGGTTGGGTCAGGAAACAAATAAGAATCGAGTTTTCTTGGACCTAGGGAGTTAAAAAATTTAAGTTTATGGTTTGAATCTTTGGTCGTCCAAATCTGTTGGTATGGCCTGTACGTGCGATACATACATACTTAGCCAAACATCCAGATATCCCTAAAAGCTGTAGAAAACTATCTTAAAGTTGACTGTTGATGTTGACAGTTTTCGCTCTACGTTTCCTCAGAGGAAATGGAAAGCACATACTGAATCTAAAGTAAGTTTCCACGAAGCATCGTCACGTGTTTTCCTATGATATATATTTCTATTCAAAGTTTTTATTCGTTTGTGAAATATTCTTGTAGAAAAGCGAGATTTTGTTTTTCTTCTTTTATGAATCCAGATTTTTGAAAACCGCCAATACTCCGGGAAGAAAGCGACAACAGCAGGAAGAGAAATTGACGACATTGACAAAATTAAATCGGGGGAAAAATATCGAAACACGTACTCGGAGGCAATCAAAACATGATTTGCAATCAGTACACACGCATACACACGCACACACATATACATATGCATACGCATATATATATATATATATATATATATATATATATATATATGTAGACAAGATATGCACTCACACACATTATACGTATAAGCTTACTTATTGTTAGACACACACACACACACACACACACGTATACATATATCATCATTATGAAATGGATATATGATCTGACAGCATTATCATAAATTGCGTCATGTTATTGAATCTCTATTTGAGATATCATGTCATTACATTGTGGATATATCACTTGGCCTAGAAAACAACACACAGAGACACAGGCACACACACACACACACACACACACACATATATATATATGCATAATTATATATAGGTTTAGACGTCATTAGACATGGACATGTGAGAAGATAGGATGTAGATCTTGGATGCACCAATTAGTTTGAAGTCTTTCCCTTCCATTTACTCTTCCACGATATATATATATATATATATATATATATATATATATGTATGCATGCCAGTTGCATTAAACATGATGGCCGTTTTTTTACGATCAAAAGTGTTTGAAGAACTACAAGACAAAGTTTACATATTCAACTCAAACACATATTTGTAAAATCATAATTCACACTCTCTGAATTACAAATGATTTATGTAAGTTCTGACCAGAGCACCATCCTTAAATTCGGGAAACTCACTAGGATATTCAAGTGGCAAAAAAATAGGATTCAGTTCAATGGAATGAATGTATGTGTGCGTGCATGTGTGTTTGTGTGACTATATCTTACACATAGAAGCAAAGTACTCATATATATATATATATATATATATATATATATATATATATATATATATATATATATATATATATATATATATATATATATATATATTTGTTTTTTCTTTTCGGCGAGCCCCTAAAACACTAATTATAAAACAGAATTGCACACAAAAAAAAGATACTGGAAGCACTTGAAATACAAGTAACAAAGAATATGAAAATAAATCACGCGTGAATCGGAATGACAAAAAATTAGGAACAACACGAACTGGTATTCCTCTCATGAAAAGAATTACTAAACCATTGCATCACGAGAATGACAGGAATGATTTCCGACAAAAAAAAAATAATGCTTTTGTAATTTTGTATGGAAACGGCGTTGACCTGCAGGGTAGGGATATAACCAGTAAGAATGAAATAAAGTAGTACATTCGTAGGAAAGGGAAATATATATGCAATGCTCTGCCATAAGAACAGAGCGCTCTGGTGGATGGGGAATTTATCTGTAAGTAGATATATCGCTTAAATTTAGCCTCACTGACCGTCCAGTTCCGTAGCTCAGAGGTGGGATATCGGCCTCAGGGACTGAAACGAAGGTTCCAATCCTGCCTCATGGGACTGGATGGGATAAAGGAAAGTCTATAGCCCCAGTGAGGAGATGTAATACATATATATATATATATATATATATATATATATATATATATATATATATATATATATATATATATATATATATATATATATATACTCATTATTACCGTGTTACTAAGGATATTGGGAGGATTAGCTATATATTATATATCCATATGCATAGATACAAACATTGTAAACTTATCTATACAGGAAGTGTCTATAACAAAGAAACAGACAAAATGTCACGAAGCAATGGAGGCGGGTATTTTATAGCAAGAATATTGACCTGAGAATATTGATTGGAATAGAATTAATTGGTTCGTTTGGAAGGTCAGCTACATTCTTGTTTTTCTTTCTATTTCAAATTTCAGTTTATTAGAAACCGTCAATCAAAACTGTCCTCATAAGTTTCTTTAGTTTTCAAGTTGGTCTGGCTGTTTATCTCAATCATGCTTATAGGACCCACTATTGGAGATAGAGGAGAGACAATTTGAACATTCACTTCTAATTATTTATAGAAAGAAACATTCCCTTGGCTTTTTTGAAATTACCCACCATAAAAAGGTTCTTAGAAGTCACGTCCAATTTGAATGCTAGATTTTCCCTTTGTTTGTAGTTTTCACTTTTTTTTGTTTTTTCTTGCTTTTTTTTTGTTGAAAAATTTGACTCTTTATAGATCACCGACGGAAGGCGAGAAGAGTAACTTATCAATTGATCATGACTTTTCCCGATTTTTTAATTGATCACCCCAACAAGATACGTTGCCAAAAATTGTTGATATCGTGACAGTTTCCTCTGAACAAGTAATCTGACCCGTCTTGCTTTTATTCCAATTCCAATTTCAATTTGTATTTTCCGCTGTCATGCCATTTGCCTTTTTTGAAAAAATGCGTTTCGTTTGTTTTGTAAAACAACCTCAAAGGTAATTAGAAAGTTTTGAATTTACAGGTAATGGACACACACACACACACACACACACACACACACACACACACACACACATATACACACACATATAGGCACACACATGTATGTACATTAATTTTTCTTGTTTAAGTTGTTTTTTCACTTGGTTAAGACTGTGAACAAACCGTCCAAACTTTGTATTGTAGTTTCTGAAGCGCTTCCGATCGTAAAAAAACTATCCATCATGTTTAATGAAACTTGCATATATATATATATATATATATATATATATATATATTGAATTTGTACCTGAAATTACGTGGAGAATTAGTCACTTGGTTCAGTTACGTAAATAGAATAAATAATTGAAGAAAATTGGGGTTGCTGCAGGGATTTTTTTTTCATTGTTGATTCTATTTGTGCTGTCTAGGCCGAGAGACTTATTTTCAGGGTCCCAAATCATATCAAGCATTTATCAGTGCTGTCAGATTATTTGTGCATTGTGTCATCCACAGACAGCTGTTTCGTTGTATTACAACTCTCCCGTGTGGCTATTGACTATCCAACATTCCTCCGAATACCACAAGGTAGGATCGAAACTTTCGCAGACACCCAACCTTTGCTCTAGGCAAGACTGTCAGTAGGACTGAATTAGGTGATATATTTACTTAGGCACAATTCCCCATCTATCAAATTGCTCCATTCCAGAGTTGGAGGAGCACATGCACAAACTCACACAGAGATGCACATACACACACAAACATAAATAAATAAATATATATATATATATATATATATATATATATATATATATATATATATATATATATATATATATAATCTATTTTGATACACACATCTGATTAACACATAATATGATGATTACACAATATATGTAAAGCATGAAAAATATTAAAGCAAATTACATAAATCACTTCAACAGATATTGGGCAATAAGTGACTCAAGATAATTTTGAAGAAGCTTTTTAATGTTCATGTTTAAAGCTGTAAGGCTTTCCTAACTAAGTTAAGTGTGGCTGGCTAAGTATGTTGCGCACAGGCCTTGGTAATGGAGCTACAAGGTTGAAAACAGAATCATTTACTCATTATTATGAGTCGAAAAAGAGTTTCTTATCATTTTGAAAATTCCTCCCAAGAAGGGTTTAAGTTTGCAAGGGGGGGGGGGGCGATACTGCAATATAAGTTCATTCTAAATTGAATCTTTAGTTTGTAATAGCTTGTTTTCTGAATATTCAGAATTTTTATTATCACTTCACAACAAAATGCAAGTGAAGTTTCCAGCAATTGATCACCTCAAACATGGCATACTGCTGACAAATATTTACATGACGGTTTTTATTGAGTTACTAACCGGACCTTTTGGTTTTTGAAATAAAGTATAAAAATTGCTTTTTGGATTTTCTGTCTTGTTCAGGTGATTTATATTCAGAATGAGAAGATATCTGTGCTCTTGCTTGAGGCACTTTGGACTTTGAACCAATGTATAGTTTTAATTCAAAAAAAAGAAAAAAAAAGTGGGGAAGATATTTTAAAAATATCCCCAGATTTATGTTTCGATGGAAATTTGACCAACCATAATTCCATGGGAGTCTCCATGATTTCATTAATATATTTCTCCAATTGCATTTCAAAATTGACTTTCCAAACTCTCTTAAAAACAATACATGTATAGACACATATATGGATACATACATTTATACATACATAAACACTTGGCGAAACACTAATAAAAAATAAACCAAGATGATATTACTACTCTCCACGCAACTTATTTAACGTAAATAACAGTGTCAAGTATGGAGCCTGGTGAAATGAAGCATAAATTCAACGGCTAAATTATATTTTCTGCAAACCCTCAAAACTCTGGTAGCTTAAATGGTAGAGCAGTCATCGTACATAGTACGTTCATTCTTCGATCTCCACTTTTACACACTGTCGTATACTTACAGTTCGAGTAATTGCAATGAGAAGCAACTGAAATTAAGATGAAAAAATACTCGTCAATAGTTAATAACCTCTTCATCTAATAAAGAATTAAAACCAGTTAATGTTAATAATACTACTAGATGAAAAGCCACTAAAATTAAGATGAAAGAAATACTAGTTAAAAATTAATAATGCTTGACAATATTTCATGTAATAAAGAAATAAATCCAGATAATATTACTACTAATACTACATAATGAAAAGCAATTAGGATTAAGATGAAAAAAATACTAGTTAGTGATCACTAAAAAATAAGAATTAAAAAGACAACAACAACGAAAAAAAAAACCACTCAACAAAACAACCGAGAATGCTGGCGGACAAGAAGTAAAGGATTGATATGGCAGAAACTTACATTGCAAATTGAACCTCCCACTTAGAAACTTATTTGCAGTGGATTTAAAAAACAAACAAGAACGTAATAATAAGTTTATCTAAATATGATGAAGTCCTGTAGCTCTATAAACACATAGCCAACCATCCATCCATTCATCGATCCTGCTTAACTTAAAAACTGAGGAAACTTGTTTTGGTGACAGTTTTGTTTACAGTTTCTAACTTCAATTTCTCTTTCATCGTCACATTACAATAATTACAGACAATTCATTTCCAAAGAGTCTAAAATCATTCAGACTTACTTGTTTCAACTTGGAAATTCTCAACCATCAGGAAAATATTAGATTATTACCAATTCTAATTTAATAATAAAGTTGAATATTGAACGAAACTTCTAGAAATTATGTTTGTAAACATATCATCAAACTAGATGAATACATCAGACGAGAGGAGTAATTTGATTTAGTAAAATTTTGCATTCGTTGTGTAGGACGTTGAGATTTTCACGCCTATATAAGGACAAATACAACACAATCCCCATGAAGAAATATAAATCGTTAATGAAGAAAAGAAAAAAGATTTATACCAAGTTATATATTGCCGTCTATTCTGATTACTTTCTGTTCCCGTTTTAGGTTTTGGAAGACAATCTCAAGGCAGGCTGTGGAAAAACTGATTAACCATCGACCATTTCTATTCAGTAAACAAACTAGAAGTGAAAGCAGCAAAATATAGAATGCCACAAGCCATAGCAGTTGCTGACATGGTGTTACTGGTTCAACAAAACTCTAGTTGAAAAGGTTCTGAGTCCATATGTCGTCTGATGAAGAAACAGCTGTGTTAGTAGATATGTTACTGCACTCCGACTTCTTGTTGACTTGCTTTTTTCTGAATGCAACTTTTTTTCGTGATTGCTTTTCTTCTAGTTTTAATTATTCAATTGGTGATCACTTTGATGAAGACTTTGTAGATACCTATGAGTAGGCTTATTGACCCGTGGTTGTTGAGGTCCTTTTCGTTTTCTTTTTTTGTTTCATAGCATTATGATTGCAGTGTTCCACTTTTCTGATTTTTTTTTTTGTTTGAAGCATAAGTTGAATAGAAAGGCTAATTTTCTGGTGATTACTTTTCCAGTTTTCAGTAGGTTGATAGTGATATTATCTGGTCCAGGGGCCTTTTGTTTTGTTTGTTTGATAGCTTGCTACAATTCCTGCTGAGTAACTTCTTGGAATCCTCCTATGTTTTCTCTTCATTTTTCTGCATCCTTTGTTTGGTGAAAGGCACATTCGACAATATGCCAACAATTCTTTGTCAGATCTTAATTTGTTTCGAGTACAGTAGTTATTTGTCCTCTTTCTGTAGTGAGAGATTTCCCAATAGCTTTGGACCGCCGTACCTTTTGAAAAATGCTTTTTATAACTACTGTTTTGTTCCGTTTTTGTCTTCACTTCGTTTCTTTTGGATGGTTTCACTCATCTCTGTTGCATCTATATCTTCCATCGTTGTTGTTAACGGTTTGGAGTTCCGGCGTTTTTTCATGAGATTCTTGTTTTTTTTCTGAGTGTTTGCCTATGATTAGTGAACTCTTTCGCTTAAACATACTCATAGCTTCAGTTGAGGGGGTTGTTTTATTGTTACTGAGCCCCTTGATAATCTTTTCTGGTTCGGTGAGGAATTCATGTTTGTTTTTCCAGCTTGAACGGTCGGGCAAATTTTTTTTGAACGCTGTGTGGTCGCAGTTTGGTGTGGAATATTCTCGTGTTCTATCTTGCTGTTTATTTGAATATCGTACTTCATCATACTGTTGTCATTTCCTACTTTGACTTGATTCAGGACCTGCATATCTTCAATGGTGTCGTTAAAGTCTATTTCAACCTTGGTTTCGTGATTATAACTCCATCAAGTCCACTTTGTATTAGCTTTCTCTTTGGAAGAAGGTGTTCATGATTGTGATTCCGTTTGCTGCTGTAAAATTTTCAAGATATGTGCTCCTCTTCTTTTGCATTTCGTACACGTACTTGCTGACGCATTTTTCAATCACGTGTCCTACTTGGGCGTTGAAGTTTCCCACAATAATATTGAAATATGTTTTGCTTTTCGAGTTCGGAAATTTATTTGTCCTACAAGCTGTTTACCTCCTCGTCGGTCGATCATGAAGTGTGAGAATGAACTTGAATGATGTTCATTTTATACCTTTCTGAGACATGCACAGTGACACTGGCTACACAGTCTGTGATGGTTTTTAATCCAGCAAAATTGTCTCCGAGTTTTTCTATGAATCACAAAGCCAACTACGCTTTGTTTTACTTTTTTTCCTTTCCATAGTTGTACAAAAAATGTTTACTGTTTAGTTCGATTAGTTGGCTGGTTGCACTTGGGGTGGTTCACATCCATCCAAAATAAGTGATGTGGTTGGGCCTTTGGAGATCATTGACTCAGCAGGACCGGTTGCTTTCCTAGCGACATTGTTGGCGTTGTGTTCGGGTAGTCGTCCCTTGATCACATCACCCACATCAACGAAGGCAAAACATCAGGGTTGACATATATATCATATCGTCCCTTACACGAATATATATATATATATATATATATATATATATATATATACATATACATTGTGCTATTAAATACAACGGACAAAATTGTTCTATTCAATTTTTCCATTTTATCGTGAACAATATATATTCATATATATGTTTGGTTCTGGTCCTTAGGCGGAGCCTATTTGCGTGAATATTCTTCTGACTTTTTTCAAAAAGGTTATTCCATAACGAACTTACTTGTTTTGCAAGCAACATGAAATTAGCATAATATCAATAGTTTCCTTCGATCTCCCTTCGGAAAGCCGTGGCCACCGGCACTTATGATGTTTTTTAGAAATAAACAAATGTTTACATTCAATACAAAAAGTAGAAAATATGTCACCTTACGCTGGCGAGGCTTCTCATGTCACAAGTTTCTCTACATCTCAAGGTCCTTCGAACCAATCAAACAATCGCTTGGGTTATCCATACATACTTATATGCATGCAAATGGATAAACGTTGTTATAGATTATCGTTAATACATTATGAGAGATGAATAACAAAATTAGGAGTCCTGTTTGAAATTTTTGAACATGTAATCCTGATGTTTAGTCCATTTTCAGACTTCTTCAACGGGCAAATGATGCGTAAGGATAAGGTGTTGAATTTTTATGCGCTGAGATTTGAATTGTGAGTATGTGGAACTGTTTCTACATAATGAAAATGTGCAAACCTGGTTCACAAAAATTTTAAACTTGTTACAACATGAACAAGGAAAAACATTCCTTAATCTGATTTAGATTGAGAGAGAGTTTTTTTTTATCTATGTGTGTGTAATTGAGATGAAGTCCTAGACATGGATGTATATGTATAAGTTTATCTGTAAGCATAGACATCTGTAAGCATATATATATATATACATATATATATATATATATATATATATATATATATATATATATATATATATATATATATATACATATATATATATATGTATATGTACATATATATATATATATGTACATATGTATATATATATATATATATATATATATGTACATATATATATATATATATATATATATATATATATATATAAAGAATAGAATTCAAAAAATCTAAAACTTCCAATGTTTATATTCATCTCACATATTGTTAGATTAACAATAACCCATACCAATACTGATTCATATGTATGTATATATGTATGTATAACACAAGCCATTGTTCACTTGGTTGGTCGTATATGTCCCATAGCAGGCCACTAGGTTGGGCAGATGGGGCTAAACATTAGTCTGAAAGGATAACTTGACTGAAAGATAGAGATGAGATACAATATTGACCTCTTAAGTCGTCACAGGTCTATTTTTTGGCCAGAATTGCTATTTCCGGCAAATCTGCAATAAGGTATATTATTACGAAACACTGCATAAGCCTGACGCATCCTAATTGGCTTCATCATCATCATCATCATCATCATCATCATCCTTTCAACGTCAGTCGTTGGTCATTATCTTCCCCTCGGGATTCGCCATACTTCTTTATCGTAGGTGTCGCAGAGCCAGTACTTTCTGATTCTGTCTAGCTCATCTCTCTATTTAATATTCTGCCGGACTCTGTTGCACATTTGATCATTTGGGATCCATATCATGAGTTGCAATGTCCATCGGTTGTTTACCATTCTTGCAACATGGCCAGCCCATTTCCATTTGAGATTTTCAATGGATTATACGATGTCCCTGCCGACTGTCTTCTCCCGAGTGCATTGTGCTGTCTTGTGGTCTCTCCATGAGTACGTTACATGGTTTTTCAATTTGCAGGTCTGTCTCTTAGTTAGGTTCGATGTTTCAACTCCATAAGTAACAATTGGGAGGATGCACTGGTTGTACACTGTTTTTCAAAGATTTATGAGATCTTGTTTTTGAAGGTTGAGCTAGCTCTGCCAAAGGCTTGTCCCCCTAGTGTGATTCTTCGCTTGATTTCATCTTCTTTTAAGGGTCTCATGGATATTCGTTGTCCTAAGTGAATGTAAGGATCTACTTTCTCCGATTCTGTATCCTCAATTTAATCCCAAGGTTTTTTCAGATGTGGTTGTTGAACATGATGTTCGTCTTGCAGAAGTTCATGCGTGGGAAAACTCCCTTGCGTCTGTAAATCTGAAGTCGCTCAGACATTCACTGTTTTTTCTGATCCCTTTACTCTCCCAGTTTAGTCTTCTGAAGATCATTTCTAAGTAGGCTGTGAAGAGTTTAGGTGTGCTGGTATCACCTCGCCTTTCTCCTTTTTGGAGCTAAAAGCGTCTCAAGTCTTCAGGTAGACTGATAAAGGAGCTGCTGTGATCATATATATGTTTCAGCACTTCGACGTATACTGGATGTACACCTTGTCGGGTGATGGCCTCTATGACCTTAGAGGTTTCGACTGAGTCGAAGGCCTTTTTGAAGTCGATAAATGCTACTTCCTTTCAGCTCATTTATAGAATGCAGGTGGTCCATGGTTGAGTAGGTTCTTCTAAAGCCAGCTTACTCTTGTGATTGAATTTCATCTAGTGCTCTTGTGATTCGGTTGGTAATGATTTTCATGAAAAGTCTGTGCATGTAGTTGAGTTGACTTATTTGCTTGTAGTTGTTTATTATTATTGTTACTATTATTATTATCATTATTATTATTATCATTATTAATATTATTATTATCATTATTATTATTATTATTATTATTATTATTATTATTATTATTATTATTATTATTATTATGCCTTGAATGACTGCAATTTGGGTGCTTGTCAACTCCGATTCACAAGACACAAAAACAACGGACAAAATAGAGACGGAGAGAAAATTGTGATATGGGAAGCCCGACAAGCGTAAGGTAACTTATTAATAACTTCATGTATTGAACGTAAAAAATTATTTATTTTTTTCAAAATTATGATAAAGCCGGTGCCCGCAGCCTTATTGAGGAAAATCAATGGAAACTATTCCAATCATGCTGATTTCGTGTTGCTTGCAAAACAAGTAAGTTCATTATGGAACAACCTTTATCGAAAAAGTTTCAAGAATATTCATGCAAATAGGCTTAGCCTGTGGACCCAAGCCATATATGCATATTGTCTGCAAACAAAAAGAAAAAAAACTGACCGAAATGAGGAATAGACAAAATTTGTGCGTTGTTTTTAATAGCATAAATGAAAACTCACTGCTTCAATATCATTACATGATTCTTTTCTGGTTAAAGTGATAAAACATGGTGTAACTTTGTCTAGGAGAACATATTTAATTACAATTGATAATATTCCTTGGCACATGATATATTGAATATCAATTTAAAAGATTCTAACATTATATATATATATATATATATATATATATATATATATGTGTGTGTGTGTGTATATATACATATATATATATATATATATATCAGTAATCATAGAATAGAACGATATTGTAAGGAATATCTTATACGCAGAGTAATACACAGAGTAATATGTGTCGCAATAAATGTGTCGTTCAAGGTCACTAAAGCATCACGTGACCATGACTCATATATATACACATACATATAAAGTATTTTATAAATTTTCCTTGGATTCGTGTAAACCTATGAAAGTCACCATTGTCATCAACGAAAACTAGAGTACTGTTGGTATCCTTTGAGAGAGACAAGATGATGATAGCTCAACTGAACTCTTCATAGCTTGTTCAGAGATGATCGTCTGAAACTTTGGAATCAGAAAAGACAACAAATATCTAAGAAACCTCAAATCTGCTGATTACCACGTCATCTCCGCTAAGAATCTCCTAGATCTCCAATTAAAGCTAGGTGGATTAAATAAAGCTGTCTGTAACTAAGACACAACGATTAAAATCGAAAATGCTGAGCTGGAGAAAGTAGACCACTACATCTATGTGGGACAGGGAGTCTTGATGAAGTCATCAAAAGAAGGAAAAATTGTGCGAAGAATCAAACTAAGTTGGCAAGTTTTCATTGAGCAAGCTCGACTCTCATGGGCTAAATTCTACTAGTCCTAAAAAGAAGGGTATGCTACTTATGTTTCCTGCTAATAGTAGCTTATAGAGCTGAAACATAGAACCTAACAAAACGATAGAGAAACACGCAACGCGCACATGAAACAATCATGCTTAACCTCACACAGTGAAATCACAATGCAGGACTGTATACCAGAGGAAAGACAGGTGTCCGAAACATCGGAGAAACTGCTGGAAAACTCAAATGGCAATAGGCTGGATATGTTGCAAGAGTGTCAGACAGCCACAGCACATCAAGACTCACAATATGGATCCACAGAGATCATGTGCGAAATTGTGGCCGACTAAAAGTAAGATGGCGTGACGAGCTAGATAAATTCAGAGTGTACTGGTTCCATGATGCCCATGATGACGAGGTCATGGAAATGTTGGGAAAGATCTATGTTCAACGATGGTTCCTAGTAGGCTGCTACTGATGATGATAACCATGTATGGTACCCTGTAGTAGTTGTTTTCCTTTCGAGTAATTATCATCGCAATTATTCTCCCCATTTTCACTTGATGATTATCTAATTTCTGGTAGATTTTTAACCTCAGAGTTTGAACTTGGACGAGCCCTAGGGGAATCTATCGATGAAAGTGCTTTCATGACACTTAATTGAAATGTCGGTGTCAATCAAAATGGAAGAAAAGAAAAGCCAATGAAGATAGAATTGATGCAGCCGATGTGGGTAAGTCTGGCGTTTCTAACTTTGATTCAGTTCTATTCATAATGCTTATATGTTGATTTACATTTATGTTTCACATAGATAGCATTCATTAATTCACTCTACATGAAACAGAATGTACGTTTCAGAAACGTTTTAGGAAAGACAACTTATTCGTTAATCCTTCCCATATTACCAGGAAAAAACATCACATAATAAATCAGAAATTACTTACATGATTAAATAAAGTGTAATTTTGAATTGTCTGTTTCTGAAAATCATGATTCACCCCTTTAAGGTACTCAGATATAATAACTGAGGGACAGGATATGAGAATATGGAAATCTTTGGGTTGATTTTGGGCATTTTGTTTAAAAGAAGGTTGTCCATTCCAAGAGTCTAGGAATACCCTTTTCCCGAAAGGGGACATCTGAAGGAGCATTTTAGTACCCAACTCATAGATCACTGGTGGGGTTGGTGCGTAGAAAGTTCTGCTGGCCCAAAGACTATATTCATTTATGCAGAATGAACTTGTAACACAGCAATTTAAAGATTTGATTTGTAGTGGATTCGGAGAAACGCTTTGGGAGCGTTAACTTCACTCCAGAGCTCCAGGCGAGAGAATTGGAGAGGGGCATCCTATCAAGTTAGCAACAGAGGCTGGGAGCAGACGAACGTCTATCCCAGTTATCACATATTGAGACAGTGGTTGTGTATATAAGGAGGTCAGTATCCAACTGGATTAGATAACCCGATGAGAAGGGAAAAAAAAACTCCTTTGAGCTTTTCCACCTTTGTCAGATTTGACCCTTTTATTTCCCTTTCAAAAATGTTTGCCCTCTTCTCTTCCACATGCAGTTTTCGTCTTTGTTTTATCGGAAGCTGCACTTGTAACTTCAACAAAACTGCTTGATTTACAATAGCTTTCCTTCGATTTCAATTGTGTCGCGTCGAAATACGATCTACATGTGGTTATATATAAAAGACTGGGTTTCAAACGCCAAAGACCGGGTGTGGCGTAGTCCTTCGACAATTTTTCGTTGTATAAAAGTCTGAGAGCATACACTTGAAAGGTCTCCCTGGAAGAAGAAATCAAATGATGTTAAATGCAGTGGAAGTGGAAGTTGTTCAACACCGCTTCTTGGTTAAAACCATCAACCAACAATTCTTCAAGTTTATTGGGTCTCACGGTATTGTCTGCAGGCCTACCAAGGGAAAGGGAAACAACTCTGATGAATTTGTTGAATGCAGTGTGTAGTCAACGATGCTTCTTTGTTCTATTCACGAGTTTGTGGTTATTCAAGTGTTTTGGGTTTAATGGCACACACTTTGTCTTGGGAATCTCCCCACAAAAAGAAATCAAGTGACATTAATTCTGTTGGATGTGCCGGGCATTTAACATTGTTTTTTGTACAATCCACCAGTCTGTAATTGAGCAAAATAATTCGGTCTTGTGGAATTAACTTTGTCTTGAAGATTTCATCATCGGAAGAAATTGCTTCCAAACAAAATAGTTAATCGAACTAGACGCAGATGAACTCTCTCTCTCTCACACACTCAGACACACACACACACACAAACACAGACACACACACACACACACACACATATATATATATATATATATATATATATATATATATATATATATATATATATACAACGCTCCCTTATTCAGGGTTGAACACTCTTTAAGTGAGGTAACTCGTATATTATAAGCTTATGCAATGCTCTCAGAAGTTAGATATGGAGCACTCTGGTAGATGGTGAATTATGCGTGAATATATCGCTTAAATTCAACCTTACTGACCATTCAGGTCTGCGTAGGGCAGAGGTAAAATGCTAGCCTCTAGGTCTGAAGCAAAAGTTTCGATCCCATCCCGTGGTTGGAAGGAATGTTGGATAGTCTATAGCCACTCCAAAGAGTTGTAATACAGCAAAACAGCTGTCTGTGGATAACACAATTATTCAATTATTATATATATATATATATATATATATATATATATATATATATATGGGAGTGTATGTATAGGATCAGAGATATATAAGTTGTTTGGCGATCTCAGATACTTTTTTCTGATATTCTAAATGTAACAGTAACGAGCTGAAAGAACTGTTTGCATCACTTTAGTGAAGATCAACCGTGATATCCAGTAAACAAAAATCAGACCATTACTGAAACGGAATCGATTTGGGTGTGCTAATATCAAGTTGTGGTAAGTAATTATAGGCAGTGGTTCCATGAGAAAAAAAATCAAGTACCGACAAGATACTGTGTGGCAAAGAGCTATCAATTCAAAGAGTGAACAGAGAATTTCTCACCAAGTACAAACTTACGGAGCAGCTAATCTCGCACAAACTGCAGATAGCTTTAATCAGCGTAAAAAAAAAAAGAAGATATACTATAAAACACAGTTCATCAATCATTATTGCGTATGCAGCAATGTTACCACTGGTCAGTCATTGTACTAATGTTGACTGAAACTTACCGTTGAAAGCCTCTTCAACGTGCAATTTAGGACCTTATATCAATAGAAGAAGGTTACGCTTTTTTTTCTCCTGGATAAAGTGGGCGGGATGGTATGAGTGGGGAAAGAATGGCACCATGATGTCCAGTAAGGAAACCATGATTTGTTGCGTAGAACTTCAGATGCAAAACTTGCAGCAGTTAAGGAACCTGCTATTAACATCCCGACAACAGGTCTTGTATAAAACCATTGGAACTGTTGTTGGGTTCATATCCCATCGGTTGGAAGGTGTTTAGTGGTACCTAGACGACTAATACCTCATTAGGTAAGTGTTCATAATATTTTGGCACTTACATATATATATATATATATATATATATATATATATATATACATATATATATATATATATATATATATATATGTATATATATATATGGCTAAGTATATATATATATATATATATATATATATATATATAAACAAACACAAGGGTATATCAGTTTGTTTGCTGCCTGACACAGAGTAAGTAGCCGAATTTCCCTCAGAAAATTTCACTGTATAATTCCCGATGGATATGATCAAGATTTATCACTGAATTTAGCGCATAGATAGGGAATGAACTTTGTTGAGAGAAAATATGTTGAGTACAATCGAAAACAAAACTGTCCCATGAATAGGCTCAATTGCTGTATCTTTATTATATATCTGTGTATCTCTCTACACACACTGACAAAAGCACTTATACACACGCGTAAAGACAAATGTATACATGTGTAGATATTTACATTTTTTCTATAAACCATAAGATATCAGCTCGAACGTTGTATCAAAAACAGAAATGACTCGACATCACAGTCAATAACTGAACAACCGTTGCGTCAAAATTTGGAGCTGTGTAGAAAAATTGATAAAAAAACCCCTCAAAATATGGCCTGGATAAATTCCATTTTCCATTGAAAAGCATCTAAGATAGAGTAGTGATACAGAGAAATGTTATTTTTCAACCAGTCAAAATCAGACACCCGAATGGTTCAGAAATGAAATTAAAAAAAAATTATTTTAAAAAGGATCTAGTGGAGTTCTCATGCCAACAATCAAATTTGTAAACAAAGGGGTGTGGTCAGGATTGCTCAAACGGGCAAACGTGAACATACTCACTAACACATTAAAACATAAACTCATAAAAACACACACAAATAGAAAAGGATAGAGCCATCTTCGATGGCTACGAATGTCTAAACCTTTGCCATCTTTGATGGCTACGGTGATCCAATGAAGATACACATCATCACATGGCCATCATCTTTCAGCATCGTGTCGTATATGGTGTTACGAATTGGAGAGATTGGAAAAAAGTTGTAATCAATGGATGAGTTATTTCTCTTGCCCATTGTTTGGTTAGTTATCAATAAAAAGTTTCAATTTTTCCCCCTAGAAGAAGCGGACGGAAATTAGGGATTGGTTTAGCAGAAGATTTCATTGCAGACTTAACCCCTGTTAAAAATCATCTCAGCTGAACACAAAAGGTTTAAGGCAGGAGTCAAATATATCATAAGGAACCATTTGAAAACTTAAATGGCAATGGGCTGGTCGTGTTGCAAGAATATCAAACAACCACTTCATATTACGACTCACAACATAAATCCCCATATATCATACACGAAAATGTGGCTGCATAAATATTAGATGGCTTGACGAATTATACACGTTCAGAGAATATTGATTCCGTGATGATAGAGAAGTCTTGCGAATCTTGGGAAAAGTCCATGTCCGACGACGGTCATTAAAACGCTGCTGCTACTGATCGTGAATACGGGGTAAATGTTTGGATTTTCACCCCTCTAGCTCCATGAGTAAAGACAAAAAATATGAAACGATAGTCCTAAATATGTAGGATATAGAAAACATTGATGGGGAAAAGAAAATGCTCCTTTGGATTTTTTTAAAGGACCATAGGTATTTTTGAAAAAAAGATGAGGAAGCAGATACGAAAATATGATATGAAACATTTCCGCTGAAAAGTTCTTACAAAGAATCTGTTCTTCTCTCGATCTGATACTTCAACAGTTAAAGTTTGCAAAATTTTCCCCTGGAAATATTCAAAAAATAAATGAAAAAAACAAAAAGAAAATGAAGAAAAAAACAAACAAACAAACAAAAAAAAACAAACACTTATTAAAAACGTTGAAAAGGAAAGAAAACTAACTCTTGTCGATATTTCATTGGTTGATTTCAAATAAGACTTCGGTAAATTTTATAACGTTCCACAAATTGAATTTGACCTTAAACTATTTAGTGCCAGCTTCGTAGACTCAGGAAGAGTAGGAGGAATAGGCCTGATTCTTACTTGGCTCTCGTTGAAGAATTTTCCTCCATATTTGCGAGGAACCGTTTCATATGACGGAGCCACAAATTGAGTAAACCCCGCAGGAGAAAATAGTGGAAAAAAAAGGGAGAAAAAAATGAAGAGAAAACCGAAACAAGTGGAATTCTAATATCTAAAAAAAATACAGAATTGATAAAATCAACTTTTCGAGTAAGAGTGACTTTTTTTGTAAATTTGTTTTAAAATATTTCAAGAATCAAATAAGTTCTGCTAAAATTAGAACTAATGGGCTAATATTATAAGAAATACATCATACGTATGAGCTGGTATGGATGTATAGATTGGCTAAATTGTTAACGACACAGACAATGGAATTGACATCTTCTAAGACCTTTCGATTCGTTACACAGTTAACAACAGTGTCAAATGAAATACAGTTCCTACTCAAATATCTATAATTATCATACACACACATCCACCAGAGTGCTCCATTCCATGTTGGAAGAGCATTGCGTAAGCTTACGATGTGCGAGTTACCTCACTTAAAGAGTGCTCAACCCTGAATAAGGGTGCGTTTATTATTGTGTCATCCACGGACAGCTGTGTGTTACAACTCTTCAGTGTGGCTATAGACTATCCGTTATCCCATCCAGTACCACTAGGCAGGATCGAAACTTTATCTCCTGACCAGGAGGCTGGTATCCATCTCTACTCCACGGAACTGGACGGTTAGTGAGGTTGAATTTGAGCGATATTTATTCATCGTACGTATTCCCCATCCCCCAGAGTGCTCCATTCCATGTTAGAGGAGCAGTGCATATATATATATATATATATATATATATATATATATATATGAAGAGAAAGAAACAGATAGTACGAATCAGGTTTGTGATGTAACAGAATATAATATAATATAAAGCGATGTTTGATATGTGATGGATTTATTTCATAGAGTGCACGATACATTCAACTTTAAACTGTGAGTGTTAAGTTAGTCTAGAGTAGAGCTGGAAACATAACAGAAAGTAAATTTGCCACACAAACACGTTTACGTTCCTGCTCCGTTTGGGTATCTTCAGATGAATGATTATGTATATTTCAGATTTCTGATTGGGGAAATTGGGGACATTCTTGCAGGTGTTGCTGTGGTGAGAGGAGTTTTTCTTTCGATTTATTGTTATTTTGTTTGTTTAGTGTGTTGTACGTATGTTTCGCTGGGGGTTATAAGTTACATATGTTATAAGTTACATATGTTTCGCTGGGGGTTATAAGTTACATGTCAAGGGGTATGGTCTGGATGTTGATTTTATCTCTAAGCGGATGCTGATCTGTGCTCTTAGAGATATTTCAATTTTAACTTTAATTTTTACATTAGATCTATTGCTAATGTTAGGGTCCGTTTTGACCACGTACGTTTGTATTGTTCTTAATTTACTTAGACATGGGGAAGTAAAGATGGTTGATTTGGTGGTTCTTTGAGATGAATATGTGGGTGAACTGTGTGTATTACTTTTTGTGTACTAATTTATGGCTTATTGAATTATATTTGTTTATAAAAATTTTTGAGTGATGCCAGCATTTTAATGCTATTCCAGTTTTCCTGTTTGATAGATCTATTTTAGTTTTTTTCTGTTTCTTTTTAACAAACTGAGTATTTCAAATGTCTCATTTAAACAGAAGTAACATGGATATTCCATATTTTGTCATGTATAATTCAGTCTTGAAATTTCCCATTTTACTGTTGGTTTGTAATTCATTTTGCACATTTTCCAGTAATATGTAGATGATGATGTATTATTTCAATATTTTCCGTTCGTAAAAGATGATGTATGGTTGGCTAATGAATTATAAACGAACTGTGAAATAGAAATTTTCAAAACACCTGAAGAGGTGCCAAAATGGTAGAAACCTAGACGTATTTGTGTAGCAAATTTACTCTATACACAATATATATATATATATATATATATATATATATATATAGAGAGAGAGAGAGAGAGAGAGAGAGAGGGAGAGAGAGATAGATAGATAGATAGATAGATAGATAGATAGATAGTTAGCTAATATGTATTGATAATATGTGCATTGTTGCAATTCATTTAAGCAGAGTAATCAATATCTTTACAGATAGGGCTAATCGGAATAGTCGTGAAATAAATGTAATGTAACATAGACTCGTATTATTTTGTGTGCGTATGTTTTATATAAGCTTTTGGGGAGCAAAAGCGCTGGTGCCAATTTTTCGAACAGGGAACGCCAGGCCAATTAGAAAATCAGCATTTGAAAACTTAGTCTATTTGGTAGGTTGGTTCAAACCGCTTGGGGATGTGTAACCATCTTTTTATTATCTATTCATTTTTTTTTATCTATTTGAGCAAATGAAGTTTTTTAAATCGTTATTATTAATTTTGTTTCGATTTATAAGTCATTATCAACATAATATTTTTAACATAGATAATAGTTGCGATGAAAAGCAATTAACAACAATTAAGATGAAGATAGATAGTAGCAAAATAAACATCATTATCTATAATATTTCATCAACTGAACAAAAAATATATGATTGGACTGAACTACCAGTCAATAATAAACATGGCATAAAGGAGAAAATGGATGAGAAGCAAATTGGTGGGTCAGATTTGGACTGATGCTGGCTACTAAGTTCAAGTAGTTTGTGGTATGAACAGTCACGCATTAACCATGCCACCGTATGGAATAGAGGGTCGTGGGAGTCAGATACATGACAGAATCTATTAGAAAACTTAGATGGCAATGGGCAGGCCATGTTGCAAGAATGACAGACAACCGATGGACATCACGACTCACAACATGGACCCAAAAGATCACATGCAAAACCCTGGCCAACAAAATACAAGATGGAGAGATGAACTAGACAATTTTAGAAAATACTGGCTCCACAACGCCACATGAAGAATTGTGGCGAATCCTGGGGAAGCTCTATGTCCAACGACGGACGTTAAAAGACTGATGATGATGATGATGACTGTTCGACTATCACATGGAACTTGTGCATGATTCTAATCCAAGGTGTTGATTCATTTCCTCGCTGATGAAGTACTGTAAGTGTGTGTTTGGTTGCGATGAAAATAATCAAGATGTAAGTAAAAAATAATAATCAAGTATTTTGAGTTGAAAAACTCACTTGTGAACTCTATTTCTCCTTTTTTTATTTTATTTTAGACGTCCAGCAATATCAATGGCGTATATTCATTGTTAAGTCGTAATAGCCTATCTGATTCCAAACCCTATAATCGTTTTATTTGTCGTGGTAATCTTCTTTTTTTTGTTGATCAATCAGTTATAAAGTTCGGCTTATAATTAGATATACTTATATATATATATATATATATATATATATATATATATATATATATATATATATACATATATATAATTGTGTCATCCACTGACAGCTGTGTCGTTATATCACACCTCTTCAGTGTGGCTATAGACTATCCATTTTCCCATTCAGTACCACGAGGTAGGATTGAAACCTTCGCTTCAGACCCAGAGGCCAGAATCCTACCTTCTGCTCAAAGGAACTGGACAGTCAGTATGATGGAATATAAGCTATATATATCATTTAGCTTATATTCCCCATCCACCAGAGAACTCTGGAAGAGCATTACATAAGCTTACAATGAACAAGTTACCTCACTTAGTGCTCAACCGTAAATAGGGGAGCGTTATATATATATATATATATATATATATATATATATATATATATATATATATATATATATATATATATATATGTGTGTGTGGGGGGGTGGCTTTGGTTCAGGAACAAAGATTATTGGAAGATTATTCCGCAGCACTAGGGCCACAGACGGCAGAACGAGTGTGCAGAATAAGCCTCCAGTCAGAGCAATTGTTTTAGGGTGATGTGCGATTTGTCCAGAGCCAACCCTGCGTTTCGAACCAAGCTTTTGCATTTTATAGTCTACTGAAGTGGCACTAATATGATCTGCATAGTCTCAATCTTCCATGTAAATTCTTGATTTTAATTCATCCAAATTTAATGTTTCCGGGACACTTCTGTGCATGCCAACTTTTATGGACACAACTCCATGTTCCAAACACATCTCAGTTTCCTGGTATTTTCCAAATGTTTTGCTCCTTTTTCAATTCACGTTATGGTCAGTTGGTGGAGCTACGTCCATTATCAAGCAGGTTCTCAAAACTTTGGATGGGTGGATTGGTCAGGATATAGAGCCCTGGAGTATACTGATTCTATTTTTATATATCTAGGACAGCCTCTAACATATGCTGATAGTGTTTGTATTCATTATCGAAATGAAACCTTTTGCAAAATTGCCAGTGGCCGTGGCTGTTCTTAAACTGTGTGCCTGTATTGTATTCTTTTTCGGTCTGCTCGCTGGATTCATTTATCACCGAATATTATTTCTAGACTTCTTATTTAGTTTGCCCAGACGACTATTTACATATGGGTGTTTGACAAACGGTTTCGAAACTTTTTCTTGTCTTTCAACTGACAAGATATTATCATTGATTCGCGGGTTTCACCAGAAAAAAAAAACGATAATGTAAACATTTATTCAAAGCTTCTATAAAATCTCAACATCTGCCATCACAAAGCTGTCTGGTTATCTCTGTTCAATATTTTACCTATAGGTTCTTCAGGGTTATAGTTGTCTGAAAATGAAAGATACTGGACACCCACAAACAGTCTAATGTTTTGGCTGCTTCTTTTTGTCAACAATTTTCTTATGAATCTAATCTACATTCCTCTTAATTTTTCTGTTTGATATTGGTATAGAGAGTAAGTTCGAGTATTTGATCTATATTTATGTGAGCTTACTGGCGTCAGTGATTCAATAAGTAAAGCGTCAGGACTCAAACCTGATTTTCCATAGAGCCTGCAAGCACTGGTTTAATCTCCCAGTTTGAGATAGGTGTAGAATGTAAGTTCGTTTGATTTGCATTTCTGTCAACTCATTGGCGTCAGAGACGCAATAGGTAAAGCGTCAGAACATAAATTTTGTCTCCCATGGGGTATATGAGTAAAGGTTGCATTGAACAGTTTGAGATAGGTATGGAAAGTAAATTTGTTTATTGTATATTTGTCTTCGCTTTTTGGCGTCAGTGTCTCAATTGGTAGAGAGTCAAGGCGTTAACCTAGTCTCCCATAGAAGATGTGAGTACGGGCTTTATCTTCCAGTTTGATATCGGTATGAAGAGAACGTTCAAGTATTTGATTTTCAATTTTGTTCTCTTATTGGCGTCAGTGACTCAATTGATAGAGCGTCAGAACAAAAACCTTGTCTCCCATAAGGTGTTTGAGTAAAGGTTGCATCGTTCAGTTTGAGATTTGTATGGACGGTAAGTTTGTTTACTTTCTACATCTCTTTGCTTAATTGTAGACCATCAGGACATTAGCCTGGTCCCTCATAGAGAGTGTGAGTATGGGTTTCATCTTACAGTTTGACATTGGTGGGAAGAGTAAGTTCAAGGAATTGAGTTGCAATGCAGTTTGCTTATTGGCGTACTGATCCAATTGGTAGATCATCAGGGCATGACCCTAATCTTCCATAGAGGGTTTTTAGTAAAGGTTTTATTCTTCTATAGGGAATTTGTATGGAGAGTAAGTTCAAATGTTTGATTAGCAAATATATTTGTTTATTGGCGGTAGTGACCCAATCAGTAGATCGTCAAGGCATTGGTCTCCCATTGAAGGTATGAGAACAGGTTTCATCTTTCAATTTGAAATTGGGATGGAGAGTAACTTCACGCGTTTGATATTCATTTTTGTTAGCTTATTGGCGTCTGTGACTCTATTGATAGAGCGTAAGGACATTAACTTAGTTTCTTATATAAGATATAAGTACGGATTTCATCTTTCAGTTTGAGTTTGATACTGAAAGTAAATTCAAATATTTAAATTTGTAATTTAACTTACTTTTTTGTGTCAGTGACTCAATCAGTAGAACATTAAGATACTAATCTGGACTCCCTTTGGGGATATGAGTTTGGGTTTCATCTAGTGATTGGTATGGAAAGTAAATTCAAGTGATTAATTTCCAATTCTGTTTGCTTATCGCCGTCAGTGACTCAATTGGTAGAGCGTTGAGCCATTGACCCAGTCTTCCGTAGAGCGTATGAATACATGATCCAACCTTCAGGCTGAGATCGATATGGAGAGTAAGTTCAAGTATTAGACTTGCAATTTTTTACGCTTATTGGCGTCATTGATTCGACATGAAGAGCGTTAGAAAATTAACCTTTTCTCCCTGTAAGGATGTGAATAGGGGTTTCATCTTTGAGCTTCACATCGATATGGTGGGTACTGTCAAGTGTTTCATTGTCAATTTTGTTTGCTTATGGGCGTCAATGACCTGATTGGTTGAGCATAAAGACATTCATCTGGTTTCCTTCAGTGGACGTGAATGCAGGTTTCATCTTTCAATTTGAGTTTGGTACGGAGAGTAAGTTCATGTTTCTGATTTTCAATTTTGTTCGCTCAGTGGCGTCAGAAACTCAACTGGTAGAGCCTAGGGATATTTACCTGGTCTCCCATAGAGGGGGTGAGTACCAATTTTATCTTTTGGTTTTGATATTGGTATGGATAGTACGTTCAAAGGTCCATCTGAATTTTAGCTCGTTTGTTGGCTTTAGTGACTCGATTAGTAGGACCACGGGACATAAACCTGGCCTCCCATCAGTTGTTTGAGTATGAGTTTCACATACAGTTATTTTTTTCAATTTTGATCAACGATGTTTACTTACTGCTGATAGGAAATCTAAGTAAAAGTTCCAATGTAAAGTAAACGATGAATAAGTACATTGTATTGAAATAATAATTTTTTTTTTGAAACAATGTTTGGATATTTTCAGAATCTTTGACGAAAAAAAAAAACAAACGTATACATAATTCTCCAAAAAAACACATGCATCATTGTGAATGGAAAAAATATCCCAGTTGGCAGAGTGTTGTTAAAGACAATCATACACACATTATTTCTATATATTCTATTTCCAGATCATTAGAGACACGATTTCTGACAAATTCATGCCATTTTTACAGAGTCAATTAGTGTTTATTTTAGATTGGTTTAAAAAAAAAATTGTAAACAGGAAACTCACGAATTGACTAACAATGCGTTGAATCCCAAAAACATAAAATAAGACGTGAGGCAGTTGACATGCATGGGATGACACCTCCATGTTAGTTCAATAAACATTATTGATTTTGCTAAAGGAGAAAAACACATGAGTTCATTTGCATATAGTCATCTTGAATATAGGTAGTTTTAGAACCCGTCGTGAAAAGTACGTTTTAGTAATCTATCCAGAAACACTTTCTTTGGGAAAAAGGTATTGCAAGTCTCGCACAAACTATTGTTGTCCCAATTTCAAGAACCTCCCCTCAAATTTGTATTTTCCTTATAAAAAGGTGTACATAACTCCTCGAGCGAACACACTTATTTTTGTGAATGGAAAAAAAAACCTTTTAGCCAAGCATTGTTTCGAAAGCTTCAATTCTTTTCCTTTCATTCGCTCGTAGAAATATTCTTTGTCGCTATTCTATTGAAGTTACAAAAGAAGGAATATACGTTATTTTACTGTAATTTGCTGAAAGTCCATGCATCTTTCTCTCTGTACCAACTTACCTACCACAAAAACTACTTGACTTAAATACATGAAATTTTCTGAGGATACAGATTTGATCCCCGGAAAGCGCTATAGCAAGTTATTTTTCGAACCTCCCCCAATATGTTTTAGAGGCGAAAGTTCTGTCTATAAACATGATTATTCATCAATGGTGAAAATTATCTCCTACTTTTTGATGACGTAACAGAAAAATATTTTTTCTGTTCTTTTTTCTCATATTGATTCTCAGAAATGTAAATGTAACACATATTGTATTCTCTATACAGAAAGAAGCAAAAACATTAGAATAATTCAAGAACAAGTAAGTGCTATCTGATTTCCTTCAATCTATCATTTTCTCTTTAACCTAATACCTATTATACGTAATTTTTCGATACAATTTTTTCAAATTGTAAACGGAACACCATCCACAAATCGACTAAGACGGCCTCGAATCGAAGAATACTTAAGATAAAAGAGGAAAGAATGGGCATACTGGAGTTAAGAAACACAATATTAGCTCGATAATTATTATTGATTTTGTTGAATTTAGAAACGCAATTCGTGTCATGTTAATGCCATTTTTAGAGTCAAATATATGTGTTCGTTCCAGTAAATTTCTTTTTGCTAACAGAAAAGCCCCTAATCGAATTATAAGGCCTCGAATCAAAAAACATAAATTAAGACTGGTGGTAGTTGACATGCATGAGTTTGAAAACACAACGTTCGTTCGATAACCATTATTGATTTTGCTAAAAGGGGAAAAAAGAGATCAATTGCACGTAGTCATCTTAGAATAGGCAGATAATAAGGGAAATAGCCGTTGTTCCATTTACAAGTGCCCAAGCTTCAAACAGCATCAAGAACGCTATCTGATGTTTTGAAAGTTATTACATGAATTACATTAATGAGTATCCTCATCTTCATTTTGGCTGATGTGTTCTCTGGCTTCATAATTTTTTTCAATTTGCTCAAGCTGTAAGGTGGTGATTATTCTGGTAATTGAATTTCGGCTAATGTATTTTCTATTCACTGCCGTGTGGGCTTAATCCATCAACTGCGGATGACAGATGTTTCAGTGCTTGTGGTTACCGTGGCTAGCACTTCTGAATTCCCGTTTCATTGAGATAATTGGCAACTCAGTTTTTAGGAGTCAGAAATTCTATCTTACAATGGACTTTTCTTAGTGGTTTACGTATAATGGATCATTTTGCGGTGGGCTAGAGCTTTTATGTTGCAATGGGTAACCATGCATCGCTACCAGCTGCAGTTGATTTGTTGATTTCGAAAATAAAAAATCATTCTTCCATGAATGGTTTAAGAAGGTGACATCAAGTTTTTTGGGTTTTTTAAGTGGTCTTCGGTGACGAAGCTTGGTCAAAGTTGCTTAATTATTCGGTTGAGTATCCCCATCGTTATTGTTCTAGTTTGAGCGTTGACCATCTTTTTTTCAAATCTTGATCGACAGTCAAAGACAGAGAATTGTCATTTACCTATATATTATCCAATCGAATGTTCCTGTCTTAATTTGTTTCTGGAACTATGTTCTTCGTTCTCCTTAAAGTTGTGAAGCTTAGAGACCAAACTTCGTTATCATTTCATGTATTATTCACTCTTGCACACCAATCTTGTTTTCTTAATTAGTTTTCAGCCTATCTATTGCTTGGCGTTGAACTCAGCTCAGATAGCATTACAATCCAATCGAATATGTACCGAATGTTGAACCCAGATCGGTTTTCCCTGGAATGTCGCCGATTTGTATGTTTAATCGCAGATCGAGACATTTAATACTCATGTCGTTACCACGCAGTAAAAAAATCTTGTTTCACATGACCATGATGTACAAATAAAAATAAATGATAGTTATAATTTAATCAAAATTCTCGTCAATTTGATTTATTCAAAACAAGGGTAATTTAATCAAAACTTTTTTTTCCGAAAAATTGGTTAAGAAAGTCGATTTCTCGAGAATGAAGAGAAAAAAATTCCGCATGTACTTTTTGGTACTTTCAAGTACCTCATTCATACCCCATTTTACCAAATTAACAAAAAGGTATTCTTTTTTTGAATATACTAAACATACTTATTTCATGACAAAACTACGTGGCAAAAAATTTATTTTGATACAGAACTATTTGTTGGCAATTTTCTATTTCAATAGTTACTTTTATCGTAAATATCGAAAAGCCATCAATATTTCACTGTATTACATTCAGAAATGGAACCAAAATTATATAAAACATTTAAATTCTCCTGAAAATAATGTGAAATTCTAAAAATAAGCATTATTATTCCTCCAAAATATCTCGTGCTGATACAAAAGGTGGCCATTCTAATCAAATTTTTTATTTAGTTTGAAAGGAAGTGTCGTAAAATACTTTTGCTTCTCTTCATTGGCAATGGAATCTGACTCGATCGTACAAAATAGCATCATTCTTATTACTAAAATCGTCGCATTCGGTTTTCAAGGTCGTAAAAACACGTCGACATCTGATCGCTGATACATTCATCGCCGATTGAACTCTAAGAATCTTTGACTTATCGTGAGTGGGATCTAGGCTCTCTCTTCAAACTTTGGATTTGCTATATGTTGTGTATATGGAAATGTTTATTTACCATCATTCCGAATATGTTCCGAAGCGAAAAAGCCAAATTTTCAGCTAAAAGTTTTGACAATTTCAGTGTTGGTAGAGCAGTTGATGATTATGTAAACGAGTAAAATGAAACACTTCATTTCAAGTCCATCCTGCTGCTATGGGTCAGTGAACTGGATTGATGATACTGATAACTATCTTAGGAATTAGTTTCTGTCTTGTTCGAGTAGAGGTCAACAAGGGATCAGGTCTCAAAAGGGACTGGTTGCCATCGGAACTTTCCATGTAGGGAGATCAAATGTGTAAAAGAATAGGAATATTAAAACTAAGAAATAGTTGTGATTTTGAGTCTTACTTTTGAAGAATAATTCGAGATAGTAGAGTGAATAGTTTTATTATCAAGAAATGTACCAGTAACAAAACATTATCGTTGACGCAGTCAGTCTGACGTACTTTTAATTTCATATCTAAGTCTCTTTCCCAATTCGTTCTTATTTTCATTTGTCAATTTATTTTATTATTTTAACGCAATTATAATGTTTTATTACTAGGTGGGGTTTCTCTGGGGTTCGTTACGAAAAGATATTTGTGGTTTATGCTGTGTATCGTCATATGTTTGCTTATGGATGTGAGTTAGTTAAGGCTTGTAAGCTATTTCGATATTTTGAAGTAATGGTGTTAATCTTATTGGTTAGAGTTAAGTGTCAGCTTACTTTATATGATGCTTAGTTCATTTGGGGAGAGAGTTTGTAGAAGTAATATCCATATGTTTTCATAATTTCCGAAGATTTTTGTTGCCTTGAAAAGTGTAATCCTCTCTTTCCTCTCGATAATGGTGAATTTAGCTGCATCGTCTAAGTGATAGTTGGGTGAGTAGAAGTGCTACTCTATTGGGAGTAAATTGGTATAATTAATGGATCTAACTCAATGTAATTATTGAGTCTAATGTTGAAAGACCACTCAGACTTCTCTAAGTACTGTATTTTGAATTGTGCACACACACACACATACACACACACACACGCACACACACACACACACACAAACACATACACACACACATACATTATATATATATGAATTTCCGGAATTGATTTAAAAGAAAAGAAATGATATGACATACAATGAAGTAAGAAAGAAAATCAATCTGTATAGTGTATTTTTATCTTCACTAACGCTCTCTTTCTCTCTACCTCTCTAGTTCTCTCTCTCTCTCTCTCTTTCTTTCTCTCTCTGATACTAACAGATCACAAACGAAGATGCTCTGAGAATGAGGAAAGGGGTGAGCTAACACTATTATTTCAACCTCCGTCCTGGTGGCTCCATCCCCCAACCAACTGAACCCTTATTTTTCATTCATTATACGTATATTTTTTCTATTATATCACACTCTGCAACTTGATTGTCTGCTCCTGGCCTATAAGTATTTTTTTCTAATTGGATATGTCTAACGAATATTAAAAAAATGTCAATTATCCTCTTCAAACTTTGATGTTCAGGACAGTGATAAGTTGAAATCTACTTCTTTTCAACTGGACATCAGGCAAATAAGTCAGTCTGTTTTTTATAAGTCATTAAACACACTGGATCTTTTCGTCACAGGCTCAGTTCAAATAATTTTGGCACAAATTTGGAATACAAACAAACTCAGGGACATGTTTGAAAGTAAACAAATTCAAGAAAAGAAACAGTTTTTTACAATGTAATTATGTAATTGTTAGACTGAATCATAACTTATTGTCCGATATACATGTATACATACGAGGTTAAATAGCCTTGTTTAGAGACACGCACAACCTCAAACTTTCTATATGTATCATGTGTATACGCATGTGTTTTGGTATGAATACGTATATCTAATCACAAATTTTACGAACACACACGAACACACAGAGAGACAGACTGACAGATAGACACACATAAATACATATATATATATATATATATATATATATATATATATATATTATGGGAAGTCTTTACATAATTTTCGATTTTGACATCAAACAGTTTGCCAACAAACGAAAAGAGAAAGTTTAATAGACAAAGTTTGTCTGTTGTTCTTAATAATAATAATAATGATAATAATAATAATGATATTGATAATGTATATACATACATATATATATATATATATATATATATATATATATATATATACATATATATATATATATATATATATGCGCAAAAATGTCCATACATACTCACATATATACTTTAGCAAATTTGAGGTTGTGCGTATGAGAACGATTGTATGAGGATCCATGATTTTTATATCGTTGAAACCAACATATAGTTACATTGCTCAAGCAGACACTGACCCCCAGGCAAGCAAAACTTTAATTACTGACCCATTGTTCGACAAACAAATGTTTATATTATTTCTTTGCAGGCAATTATATTGACAGTAATAATATCGATTTCTATATTTAACCGTTGGCGCCTGCCTCAGAACAATGGCTGCGAACCTCGTCTTGCATTCACTTCGATTCTTACACGATATCTTATTAATATTGCCTTGTGCCTGACCACAAGGGTGCATGGTACATTCTCAGCAAGCTGGGTTTTTTTTTTAGAACAATTCCACCTCTTTCGATTGAGTCACATATTATTCTGACTCCGACCAAGTTAGTAAGATGTAAATGTGCCCTTATGCTGGCTACAGCATTAGCTGTCCCTGTCCAGATTGGGTGGGGGTTCCAAAGGTCACTGTTTCTCTGCCCCAACTAGTTCTTTGGGGCTTGTAATTTGTGGTATAAACTTAAAGACGACAAGCAACCAATATGGCGTTGCTCACACACTTTACGCTATTTCACCCATACCTAACAGAGATAAATAGATAGATAGATAGATAGAGAGAGAGAGAGAGAGAGAGAGAGAGAGAGAGAGAGAGAGAGAGAGAGAGAGAGGAGAGAGAGGATGGAGACGGATACAGTTCTTCCCCAAAGGCATTGGAGCTAGTCTCAGTCATAGATGGAATTTGAACTCAGGTCACCCAGTCCATTTTCTGCCTTCAAACCAGTCAACTAAGACCTTTGTTTTCTTATATTCATAAGGGCCAAACTGATACTCATGACGATAGGAAAGCAGGTTATCATTTGTCAGACCAATCTAAACATGGTAGATACGGAAGAAAAACGAACTCCGAAGAGAGATGGTCAGCCAACTGATTTTGCTGATCAATTCGTTAGTGAAATGAGTTACATCCGTACTGGGACCCTAACCACTATGGCCTTGTGATATCTATATGTGCATATGTAAGCAAATGTCCAAGTCCATTATTCAAGCTATGAGTTACTCAGTTAGGAGAAGCTCGGCTATGCTGGTCCAAGACGAGTATATATATATATATATATATATATATATATATATATATATGAAGTGTACTCGCTAGAATGAATGCTGGTTTATTCTTTTCGGTGTTTTTTCTCTCTCAAGTCAACGGACGTCGGTGACGATTTCAAAGGATCTCAGAAGGAAGTTTTTCAGTTTGATCTACCAAACGTACAACACACACCTGCATTTTCCACCCGTGTAGCTCAAATACTAACTGACGTGGTATGATGCAGTCTCTTATAGATCATCCTACATAACTTGACAGTAGCGAGCAAAAACGTCTCATTGGAGCATTGTTTCAAAGGTTCAAGTCTGGGCATCTCCTCTCTCTCTCCCATTTTTTTCTGTGTGTGTGTATATATATATATATATATATATATATATATATATATATATATATATATATATATATATATATATATATATATATATATATATATACATGTATGAATCTCCATGTTTCTTCGTGTTTTTGTTTTAGAATAGTTGGGCATCATAGGTAGGCATTTTTATCATCGTTCATCATGCTCCTCCCCCCTGTCCTATGCTCGAACCCTTGGGTTCTTTGCGAATGAGTTTAGTGGAACGCCAATCTGTCGGGAAAGACGTAGGATATAAAATCTTGGACATGCTTTAACTTTCCATTCAATCAGTTCCAATTCAGATGGACATTGCAATTAAGCCCCATTCACACACGAGGAGAAAATGGCGATTTATGTGAAGGGTAAATGAAGGAAAAAAAAAAGGTATAAAGGAAGGATGAGAGGAGAGGACGGAAGGAAAGAAAGAAAGGGATACAAGAAAGAGAGATGGGGGAAGGAAGATTGGGGGGAAGGTAGTATAGAAGAAAAGAGGGAATGATGGAGGGTCAGAGGGAGGGAAGTGAAAGACAAAATATTTGAATGATACTTCAGAAAGTATCATCACACACACACACACACACATATATATATATATATATATACACATATATATACATATATATATATATATGTATATATATACGTATGTATAAATATATATGTGTGTGTGTGTTCAGCTCAGGGATCTAGGAAGAAGAAGGAAACTACAGTTAAACCTGTGACCTAGGGGCCTTGCCCAGTAGACCATAGTAAGAAAACCCTTTGGTTATAGGGTGGTATCAGCCGTGTGAACGTTGCACTTCATCTTAAAAATCCATCGCACCGACCGTAGTCCCAATCAACTTTCAGGTGCGGTTCACTAGTTCTATAAAAGTAGGAAACCCTTTGAAAATTATTGTAAGCGAATCCAAGATCTCTCTCTCTCTCTCTCTTACTCTCTCTCTCTCTCTCTCTCTCTCTCTATATATATATATATATATATATGTGAATCATCGATAGGAACTTATCTGAAATGATTTCCCGTCGTTACATGGTTAATATATCATCCAATTTAGGTAACGTAAATAGAATAAACGATTAGAAAAATAGATCTACAACGGGAATCGAACCTACCAACAACAGGTAGTTGCTTCAACGTAGCAATGCACTCACCATTGTGTTGAACAGCCCACTGATAAGACGAAGGCCGAGTAACCGCTCTCAACACAAATTCTCATCTTGGTTATTCTCGGTCTTTTCGTCTTTTTCAACGTGACCATATGTATTTAAGAAATGGACATTTTGGTCTGATGGAAATGAATTATGTATTACGTTGTACTTTATAGAAACTTATCTGAAGTGATTGAATATCTGAATCATTTCAGATAAGTTTCTATATAATATAACACAATTTATAATTCATTTCTGTCGGACCAAAATGTCTATTCCTTAGACACACACACACACAACACACACACAAACACACACTCACAAATACACACACACGCACACAAACACACACACACACACACACACACAAACACACACACACACACACACACACACACACACATATATATATATATATATATATATATATATATATATATATATATATATGAATTGCTCTACATTATAAAAAAACTTTATTTGAGATGATCTCCCGTTATCACACGTTGAATGTATCATTCTGCCTGAACAACATGACAAGAAAATGGGGCTGCCGTAGGAAATCGTGTAATCTGTTTATGTTATCTAGGGCAAGTGATACATTCATAGTGTTATGATGTGAGATCATTTCAAAAAGAGATTCAATAAAATATAACGCAATTCATAATCATTCTTTGGACTCATATATCCACTTGTAGATAATACACACACGTGTTACAAACATACGAATATCTTTTTTTTCATTAAAGTCATAAAAGTGTATATATGATGATCTTCATGGATCTTTCGATTACATTAAGAAACTTTTGAATCAAAGATCTTGAAAGATATAGCTTCCAAAATATTATTTCAATTTGAATTGATGTATAAGATGACAGTATTACATCAATGGTACAAATATGTAGAAAATGAAATTGACACAAAGAGTAAAGAATTCTTCATAATGTTGGCGTCGTTATCTACGAAAATAAAAGATTTGATGATATAGATTTACCTAAAATCTCAAATCACCAGGGCATCTTGAATCTCAACGAACTGAATTGAAAAAAAGGAGAGAATGTGCCATTATTAACGTACACATTAGGACCAATGATACGATATTATTTTGGAAAATCATAAATAATCAGAAGAATCTCTTACTATGCCTAAAGATGGTGTAATTTGTATTCTAAAATGGGAGCAGCAAGCCTTACGATTATGTGATAAAAATCTTTTGTAAATCATAGAAAAATGTCTAAATAAAATTTTAAAAAACATTAAATATTTTTATTGTATATGTCAGATCAATACCGAATAATAGAATCATCGCTTGTCAGATGGAAAGAAAATGTACTCGGATTTGCAAATGAAAAAAATCCAACCGGTGAAATGCTTCAAACATACCCCTGAAACGAGTCCGGCACTTAAAAAATTCTCAAGTATTTGCAGATCTCTTGGAACTTCAAAATCAATTCGTTATAGTTCTACTTGATAAAGCGGCATGGAACGCCATCATAGAAAGTATCCACTTGTGAATCAGATAATATCATATTGAATAACATCGTATCACATGAAAGGTTACGCCTTAAAACAGATAGATAATTACAGAAGTTACCAATTATGTATTGGATACCTAAATGCATAAAAATCCACTACCTGCTCGCTGTATTGTAGCCTCTAGATTTTGTAGTCCTAAATATCTTAGCAAAGCTGTTTCTAAAGTTTCCAATTCAATATACAATCAAATATAGAAATTTCATAATAAAAGTGAATGTTATAGTGATTTATATCGATTTGGGTAATAAATAATTCTGGGTCCTTGTATATCATAAATACCTGGAGAAGGACTAAAATCTATATCGACCTTCGATTTTAATACTCGTTCCATAAAAATTCTGCAGGAAAGAATTAAATGAAATAATAGACTTTGCATTTGCAAGAGGAAACAGTAAATAGATTGGGTTTACAAACAGTAAAGTTTTCTGGTGTAAAACAAAGATATGACAAAACTTATTTTACGTGATTTATCCTTAAAGCGGTTGTTAGTCATCTTATCGGGGAATATTACTTTGAAATAGGTGGTGAGATATTTTACAAGATCATAAATGTCGCAATGTGGAATCGATCCTTCACCGTACTGGATATAATTGTATTTTACATAGACATGAATATATATATTCATATCGTCTTTATCCAGATCCAATACAAAACAAGCCCCTCACTTTCAGGTTGTATTCGTTTTATTGATGACTCTTGTTCACTTAATGATGGAGGAAAATTATGTAAATCGTATTGTATTATATACACTATAGATCATGAACTACAGTGTGAACATGATGGAATGCAAGCAACGTTCTTAGGTTTGGATATTAAAATCGAGAACAGAATGTTTGTCAGTGCATTGTTTAATAAACGAAACCCAATTCCGTTCCATATCGTACGTATGGGATTTACAACTAGTCGTATTCAATTTCATATATTTCATGGAACTATATTATGAGAATATTCAAGGAGAGCACCACCTATTCTTAGATTTATTGATTTTATCGTTTCTCTAGTCTAGAATAGTCAATCAAGGCGGCAAAATAAGTGAGATTTTTAGACAATAAAGCCACGACTAGACATCCTGACCCCTTCAAAACTTATCTGATTCAGCATAATGAAATAATGACAAAAATCAAAGAATAGGTTAACAAAAGTATAAAAATAGGATAAGTGAATAATGTATATCAAAACGAATATATTTGTACCAATGTTAAGGGAATAAGATAGACAAAAGAGAAGGATGTCGTCTTTGCCTGTGGGAAAGATTATTGTATTGACTGGAACCAGGGAAAGGGGAAAACATTTGGCTCTGGTCCATTCGTCTGACTGATAGATAGTTTGGGGTGGATGATTGGACACCGAATGCCAAATGATAAATGTGTAAGCATATCAATCGATTGAGATGTTACAACCGGCTAGAATGTGGTTTTCTTTTCTATCAACCATGTACATATCGATAATTTATTTGATCTTTCAAAGGAAAGAAAAACAAATTGATGGTGGGGCAATGGTACACGACATGGAAAATTAACTTTAAGCTTAGTTGAAGATAATGTCAAATTGTTTCGTTAAACATGTTGGTATAAAATCAACTCAAACAAGTTTTTCTGTTTAATCAGCATTTTTAAAGATGATATCATAACATTCTTTGCATGCAGTATGAGATGTAAACAGACAGGAAATTTAATATTCCCATGGGTGAACACTCAATAAAAATGACACAAACAACAAGTAACATTTGTTGTTATACTTACTGAACCCTTATCAATACTTTGGGTAACCTGCGTAGGTAAGCCTTTTTTTTTTTTTTAAATTGAATGATGTGTAGTTTAAAATGATTTCTATAAACAATACATTATGATAAAAATAACAACATGCATGTATGACATATATAGCTCATGTATGGCATAAGAAATATATCAAAATCATAGTTGAGAGGGATATGGTGTTTGATCAACACTGCTTGGTGCCATGCTGATATAAGTGTTTTTTTATCAATATTCCTGAAACTGTTACATGATAAACAACTGATGATTCACACAAGAGAAAATTTACACATACAACTATATTAACACTCTCTAAGTAAATTAAGAATAATACAATCCACTATAGTCATAAAGGCAATAAATCTAAGGCCAAATATCAAGCTTAAGATCAAAAGATCCTCTAGAACACAATTCAGCATCCACTTATAGTTAACTCCCAAGTCTAGTTCATACCCTTTGACATATAACTTGCAATTACCAGCAGAGCATACACACATTTCAAGTAAAACAATAATATAAAATGAAAACTCATCCCACTTACAACAACACACACAAGACTCTCACCTGATTCCACAGACAAGAATCTAAAAACACATAATCATTTTCCTAAAGAGGCCCAAACTGGGCAAAAACATAAACTTTTTGGTGTAGCGTATCCACTTCGTACTATATATATATATACATATATATATATATATGTATTTATACATACATATATATATACATATATATATGTATATATATATGTATATATATATATATATATATCAGTTCATATTTCTAAGTTTGCCCTATGATATGATCATTGGTCATAATGATGAAACTAACGACAAAAAACAGTAGTAGATGTGCTGCGTTCCAGGAGCACAACTCCCGTCCTCTTCCTTGCTGGAAAACTTTGATGAATATAGATATACTCATAGAAGCCAAATTATTTGACAAAACGTCAGAATGAATATACATTAACAATCCTGAACATTTAATTCATAAAGATATTACACATCAAATTTTACCTGCAGTAGCAAAAATAAATAAATAAATAAATAAATCAGCAAAAACAGTGATTGTGAGTTCTAACAAAGCACAGTAAAGTCAAAGTCTATTATTGTCATAATTCTAGCTGGCATCTTGTGTCCAAAATTCAGTTATTCCGTCTGTAATGCCTTTTGAGGTGTTCACTAATCGAGAGGACGGACAGTCGACCTTTGGACGCACAGTGACAAATAAACACACCATCCTTAACAATATCAACCTGAGAAATTCAGATAAACAATTATCATTGAAATTCAAACACATCTTGACTTCTATCCCAGAAAAATAAACACCCCCCCCAAAAAAAAACTAAAAACTAAAATAAAACTAGAATTTGACTATATGTCTTAAAATAGATTCTGTCATAATTCTTGAAATGTATATTCTATGCTATTGGCCTGATAACAAAGTAAGATAATGCCTGATAGGCTTAAAATCAACCATATATTTAACTAGGGCGAATCTGAACCCGCACGCGAGAAATCAGGAAGATAGCATAACTTTTGAAGTAAACTGTATACAGAAATAAATGAACCCTTTTTCTCATATGGGTCTCATTCTAAGACTCAAGAAATATAGTTAAAACTAAGATCTGAACAAATAAACAGAAATTTCAAGCTATCAATACATAGGACAAATTACCAATTACAACTGACATGAATTGTCATACATCGTGAACTGAATCTCTAAAATTCTCTAAATTGAGTGAATTGCAAAACAGAAGAATTTTATCTTATGCATAAATTTTGAAAGACATGGAATAATTTTGAAAAATAATCTTCTAAATTGGAGGACGAAAAATTCGATCATATTATTCCGTCAATCCGTCGAGATAATTTTACTCAATTGATTCAGTTGTGTATCAATGAATGTTTCCTTTTTCTCCACGAACCCGAAATTTGCGATACATTTTTATGAAAAAGTTGCGCTCACAAAGCTGCTAAGATAAAAAGTCATTTCATCATTTGAAATCAATTTTGTTCGTCTAAAAATATTGTAATGCATATCATTAGGTCCCATTGGAAACAACAATAAAAGACAATATTTTGCGGTTCTATGCATTTGGAAAATTGCAAAGTTGCTCGTCGCTTTGAAAGATTCCACCTGTGACTTGTAATTCTGCGTGTGTATTATTAAATCTGAAAACATGACAACCAGATCATATCATGATAATGCAAAAAATATAACTGTTATAAAAAAAATTGTCTCAGCGATAGAATTGCAAAAAAATAGTAGTATTGACAAGTATAGTCCATCATTGTCAAACGATGGGGTTGACTTTCGTTGAGTAGCTATATCGTCTCACAAAAATCTGATGTCATAAACAGAAATCTATGACGTAACGAAAAACTGATAAGGAGTCAAGTAACAACAAAAATGGCAGATTTCTCCGATACGATGAACAGAATAAAATAGATATCTTATTCTCATCTTTATAATCACATATCTTTTCTTAAGTAAGAATGACGGATTCTAAAAGCGTATGGAAAATTTTAAAAATTTTTTCTTGCTGTATTCTTTTTGTTTCAACGTTGAAATCTTTCATTTGTCGTAAACATTGGATTTCTGACCAATGAAAGAGTTGGAATGACTACATAGTTATGGAGTAATATTGCATGGAGAAATGGAATCAGTTTTGTTTACCTTTTGGATTTTAATAAGGTGAAAATTTTTGGCCCTGGCGTTGCTAAGCTTGTTTAGACCTGGATCTGTCTCTAAAATACTTAATATATTCTGATTCCCGGCTAAACCAACACACACACACACACACACACACACACATATATATATGTGTGTGTGTGTGTGTATATATATATATATATATATATATATGTATATGTACTCATTTAACCCCACTTATACAACAAAACAATAAAATAAAAGTATAGTAACAATCCAAAACATTTCATTTATAAAAGTTGTACAGGTCAAACTTACCAGCTTTATCAGTTACCATAAAGAACAAATAAATCGGCCAGATCTAGCCAAACATGGCTAATTTTCCAACACTACATACGAGTTGTACTTATGAAAATTAGATCAACCTGTGCAACTCATTTTCAATGTCATGCAAGAGATTCTCAATAGCCATTATTTCACGATAGTCAGGATGACATTAATGTAATGAATTGATTTTTGTTTGGTACCCCTTATGATACTGGCTGGTACATTCAGAAGATAAGTTGATCCTTTGCTCCAAATTCTGGTCGCAACCAAGCGACTATTGGTGTCCTCAATGGAGAGCAACCTTTTCACGAAGATCTCATAACATCCAAGATGGGATTCAGCTAGGTTTCTGGCTTCTTCTGAGTAAATCGATCCCGACCTCAAATTGTTTGTCGAACCTCATGCTGTAAATCTATATAGAGTGCGTTGCATGACATCGAGATAAAGCTTCTAATTCCCTTAACAATCTCCTAGAAGATCTAGAACAATTGCCTGACGTTGTACGAACTGATTTCAATATTTTCATTATCCCGTGTCAACCAATCGGATCTTCAAGGAGCGTGAAGGTGGTTGGTAAAACGGTTGGTTTGTGAATCTGACTTGGATTCAGAGTTGGAAATTAGATAAAATTTTCACCTGCTGTGAACGGTTAGCTGCGAAAAGTTGGGTTTCTAACAAGCCAGGGAGATAACTATCTAATTTGATAAGACCCATTCTGGAGCATCATGAGTCATCAAAGAAGATATACGATTCCAAAATACAAGAAATACTGAAATTTTTTAAAGGAAAATAAACGTATTGAAAATACAAACAATAGCAAAATTCGTTGAAGGAAAGTGTTCTCTGATATCTTCAATCCCAAAGACTAAACTTCATAATCTCCTAACAAAAAGGAGTCGTGACGGATAAAATAAATGATGATATTTGAGACGCCACTGATAAAGGGACGAAAGTATACAATACATTTAGACGTGCTCGGTTACTGAACAAAGTGCCATGAATTAGTGAAACCATACATTACACATACCATACACCTGAGAGATGTCCCCCAAAAGAAATCATCTGCTATGATTAAAGAGTGTAGGATAGCTGATAGATCAATAAATGTTGCCAGGAAGTGAGGTATGAGTAATGCTGAACTATTGGCCGATGAAATAGTACCGTCTGGCAGTTATTCGACAGCGGTGGTTTCATGTTTGAGCCAAGTAAGAGTCAACTGGTTATTGTCCCAGAGATGCGGCTCACTAAAAATGATAACACATTCCTTTAGAAGAACTTTGCTGCGTGTGTAGTAGATGTGATGAATGTTGTGCGAATAAAATCCAACATCAATTCCAGCATTTAATAGATTCGCCAAAAATATTGCACACCGAGATGATGAGGATGAAAAACAACGACCATATGATCGTCTCTGATATATATATATATATATATATATATATATATATATATATATATATATATAATGTTGAAGCTCTCAGTTAAAGATTGTCCTTTACTGAGGACAATGAAAGAACCTCTGATACACTACGGCGTAATTCAGAAATTCAACCCATATCTCAATTCGATCTTCAAGTCTAAATAAACTGGATGGACAGAGGCTGATTTACCGAAATTATGTTACTATGAAATCTCTCTCTCCCTCTCTCTCTCTCTCTCTCTCTCTCTCTCTCTATATATATATATATATATATATATATATATATGTATATATATATACGTATATATATATATATATGTATGTACCGACAGAATGATTATAAATTGCTCTATGTTATATAGAAAGTTTTTTTCGGAACTATCACCCGTTATTGCACAGTGCTTATACAATTTGACCTGGACAGCGTAAATAGGATAAACAATTTAACAAAATGTGGCAGATGCAAGAATTTATTTTCTTTAATTGTTTATTCTATTTACTTGTTGCGTTGAAAAAACATATACAGTAGTCGCATTGAAATAAACATATATAGTTGACGTAGACAATGAATGAGCATGATAAGAATTTGGATTTGCAACAGTTATTTGGACCTCTGCATTACCGGCGGCTGTTTCAATGGTTGAAGCGGCTACTGTATTAGTGTCAGGTTGGATTCTTTGATTTAAAAAAATTCTCTTTACGTAGTCTAGGCCAAATAGTTTCATTCGCCGTGTAATGACGTGTGATTATTTCAAACAAAAGTTTCACAATTTATTATCATTCTTTCATATATATATATATATATATATATATATATATATATATATATATATATATATATATATATATATATATATCCATTTCTTAGTAACACACACACATATGTATATATTACTGGTAACGGATACATATAAAACATGACAGCCCAAATAACTGAATTCTGAACACGACATGTGGGCTAAAGCCAAGTGTCTGCTTGTTTATCTGCTCAAAGATACAGACTGAGGTGGGAAGAGAAATTTGGTCTGTATTTGGTTTTGATTTTAGATGTCCTCAGGCGAAAATGAAAATAGGTTTTGTAAGGTGATCTATATTTCAACAGCATGATTCGTGTGCAGATTTTAAAATAAGCCATTGATTTCTCTTCCAATTTTGCGGATTGAAACCTGCAGTAACCGATTGAATCTCGTAAGTCTGGCATGTGCATTTTCTGAAAGTAATTTTTTCGGCTCTAAAAGATATACATTTATATATATATATATATGGGAATAAGGATTCACTATACAAACATGTATATGTTTCTATCCTGTTTGGGCTTCCTCAGGCAAGTGATATTTAGATTCCTATTTGGGACATTTTTAAGGGGTATTCACTATTCTAAGTGATAGGGTCTTACTTTTATTCTAATTGTTATAACTTGATGGTTGGCTTTTGCTTGCTGTATTTTATGGGGGTGTCAATGTCCGCTGGTGGTTAGGAATTACAAACCAGGGGTTTTGGTGAGAGTTTACATTATCAGCAAAAAGTTGTTTCTATCAGTACGTTTTTGGTATTATCCTCTCTGAGAGTGTTTTATTCTTATTTAAATTTATTCCCCCATGCTAAGATCCCTTTTATATGGCTTTAGTTGGTTGTTTTTATTATATTGGGTCTGTGTACTTCCTCATGCTTGACGTAATTATGCTGATTGAATTGTTCTTTAGGGTGGCTATCTGAATAAGATATCTATGCTGGTTTTCTCCAGTATATGTATGTGTGGGTTATTGAGTTGTGCTTGATCACAGATATTTTTAGCAGTGCTGGTATTCTAACGCTTTTTCATTTTTTCTGTTTAATATTTTTGTTTCATGTTTTCTTGTTCTATTAGCAAAACTAAGGATTTCAAATTTCTCATTCAGACATTGGTGGCATGGACTTTCAAGATTTCTACAAATGTGTGTTTCTTTCAATATTCTCCATTATACAGTATAAAATTATTATAATTCAGCCTCCAATGATATGTGAACAGTGATGTACTTGTTCAATATTTTCCATCTGTAATGCATGATTTATGGTTGGTTGATCTAAAATTTAAGGGTGTTCTCGATATTCCAATGTAATATTTCACTTCTAGGAATTTTATTTTGGTTGATACTCCCACTTGGTATACGATATTCGATTTGAGACATTTTCTTTGCAAAAGACATCTATTTCTGTTTGCACAATCACAATATAGTTTGATAGAGTAGTTCAACCCCTACCAAAAAAATGTCCCAAACTGGAGTCTAAAATAAACTAAATCATTCGCCTGAAAAATTCCAAACAAGCAGATACAAAAGCATCTTTGCGTAAGAAATTCTCATTCCATCATATTTTAAGCTCTACTCTAAACCAACTTAGTATCTAAAGTTAAATGTATTGAGCACATTATGAAATAAGCGCATCGTACATTGGATATTGCATTATATTATATATCATATTGCATCTTTGATTTTTACCAGACACACACACACACACATATATACTTTTGAAATTGGATGCAACAGTTTGCATTACAACATTTCCAGACAAATCAAATAGAGATTTTAAATTATAAAGTCTTTCTTCTTCTTCGCTGCTTTGATATTACAACTTTTCATAAAAATGTATAGTAAAATTTGGATTCGTGAAGAAAAAAAAAAAAACATTCGTTGATATACAGCAAAATTAAATGAGTGAAATTATCTGGACGGACGGATTTACATTACTGATTTCTTTGTCATCTGATTTAGAAGATACTTTTTTTTAAATGATTTTCCGCTTTCTTCAAAATTTATGCATAAGATAAAATTCTTCTCTTATATTGCAATTCATTCAATTTATAAAACATTGGAAATTCACTTCATGTATGGAAATTCATATCAGTTACATTTGTGATCTGTCCTATGTATGAGTAAAGCTTATATATATATATATATATATATATATATATATATATATATATATATATATATAATTATGAATAGCAATATATCATATTAAAACTCATTTGAAATGATATCCTGTTATTACGCGGTGAACGTTCCATTTGGCCAAGACAACCTAATTAGAATAAATAATATAACAGAATGGGGATGCTGTAGGAATCAAATGTGCGATCGATAGGGTTGTGAAGGTGAAGAAAAAAAACTCAAGAGATGTGTGTTACATCCCAATTTTTTCATTATTATTATTCCATGGATGCAGTTTGATGAATTCCGACGGGGGCCAGCCATCCTTTGCAGAAAAAATACTCACGCTGATTTCACAGAGAAAATATGCTGTTTATGTTTCAATGTTGAAGAGGAATATGTGAATTTTTTCTGTATTCGCTTGTTCGGTAGGAGTTGGAGGGGAAGTATATGTATCACCGTCTTTGAGGGTAACATTAGGTTTGAAACAAGATCGATCTATGTGAGGGGGGGTCAAGGGATGTATGTATCTTGTTTCTGTGGGTATTTTGCTTAGGTAGAAGAGCCAGTGAAAATCGTCATTTCTCAGGAAGAGGTGGATTTTGTTACTTCTTTTTTAAGTTGTAGTTTTGTATGTTCCTGTGTTCGACCAGGGCATTCGTGCCCTCATCCAGTCTGAAGGGTCTCTTGTGCTCGTGTAGTGTTTTTTTTTTGAGAGGTCTTGATGTCTCTCCAATGTAAAGTTTGTCACAGCCATTATATGGAATTGCAAAGACTCTAGATTCAATAGGTGGGTGTTTTTAAGGTAGTTTATGCATCATCTCTTTGATGGTCGTTTAGATGATGGTACAATGTGTAATCTGATCTAGCTCAGGTTGGAGCTGACGTTGATGGCGGTTATGTTTGTGGATAAATGATACGTCCAGTGATGGTATTTTTTTTCTTTTTGTCTTGTTTGTTGTTTGTTTTGTGGATCTTGTATGCTTTCCTCCTATCTTGTTAAATGGAATGTTGTGGGTATTGAAGTGAGACGAGAGAGATTGATGTATTTTTCTTCATCAAAGTATTCGGGGCTACATATTCTGAGGGCCGTTAGGTGAGAGCCTATGATTAGTCTTGATTTAATTTTTGGAATATGATGGGAGTAGAAATGCGTGCGGTCGTTTTTGTTGGAGGCTTTACAGAAGATGCTGCGTTTGATGGTGTTGTTGGTTTTGTGTGGTAGGGTTTCAAGGAAAGGTAAGGTGTTGGTAGACTCTTTTCTCAGTGTGAACTTAATGAATAGTTCAGTCTAGCTACTAGGTTGTCTAGATCTGTGTGTTGAGGGTATATTATTGCGGCATCATCAATATAGCGAAGATTAGAGACTGTTTGGGGTAAGACGTATGAGAACAGGCCTGATTTGAGAAATTCCAGAAACAGATAGGTTAAAACTCCTCTAATTGGGGACCCCATCAGCACGCAAAATTTTTGTTGGTATTTATTGGTGTTGAAGCTAAAGACTCCGCTTCAGCATCGAAATTTAAAAAGCATACTTTTGGAACTTAGTGAAACCACGGCGAACATTTTTCTCTGGAGATGATGACTGGCCCCCCCACTGAAATGTATCGAACAGCGCTCACGGAATAATATGGAAAAGATTTTGAGATGTAACACTCTTGAGTTTTTCCATTCACGTTCCAATTTTTAATTCCCATCTACATTCCGTCGGATTATTTCGCACCCACAATACAATCATATATATATATATATATATATATATATATATATATATATATATATATATATATATATATATACAATGGGTTTAACTTCCAATTCTCACTTAAAATCTTATCTTTTGGAATCCCCAGAATAGGCTGCTGAATAAAGAAAATTGAAAATTCATAGAGACTTCTTAGTATATTTATCATTATTCATATATAAATATATTTGCCATAATGTAGTGATATACATTATAGAATCAATATATATATATATATATATATATATATATATATATATATATATATATAATCGATATTCTAAGAGTCGCATATCTTGTTAAGTGAATGCATTCATTACAAGAAATTCATTGGAGAGAAAAACGGCGATTCTAACACCGGGGGCGTAATTTTGAAGTCGGCCATTTTTCTTTATCAGCAACTTTTATCATTGGTGCGAAACTTGGCGAACAGTTCTTTTGGCGACAAATATTCTCGTCACTTTCTAGGAAATGGCGGAAGTAAGTATCGAAAGAAAGAGATGGATGGCAGTGAGGTTGATATTCTATAAATTCATTTGTCGCTTGAAGGTAGTGTTTCTTGTCATTAAGGTCCATTGTAATCGCTAAACTGCTGTTATTGGTCGAAGTGCGAGTACTAACCGATATTCCTTTGAAAATGAATGCTGAATCGTGCTGAATGGTGTGATGTAATCTCTATGATAGTCGTATACGATGGTAATTGATGAAAGTTCCTTTCCCAATCCTGTTATGTATTCATCTCATGAATGATACAACCGTCTCTGCCTACGTATCTGTTGATATCACGGATGCAACAACCACTGATTTCAGTAATTTTATTCATGACATCATGTATTTCGAATCTAAGTTTCGGCCTGAACTAGCAGTTCGAAATTTTTTCACTCAAGTAGTCTTTTTCTTCGTCAGTTTATTTATTTACTTGTAAAAGTTTTTCTGTCATGCAGCCACATGACCTATGGATAAAAGTATAACACGAGAAAAATTTCAACCTCTTGAAGTCTTGAGTGTTAATTTTCACGCAACTGGAAATATTGGACGAGTACTATTTAAAAAAAAATAGTCAATTTTTTTCAAAACAAAAGTGCAGACCTTGGGCATTCTTTTCTGACACCACAAGGAAAGATTTATTTGACAACATGTTCTTTTAATGACATCACACCGCTTCTCGAACAATAGCAATCGGTTTATAAAATACAATCTCCTTTCCTCTTTCTGTTGTTTAACATAATCAAAACTAATCGACTGATACATGAGCACTTACTTAGATTTTAAGAGAACGTTTCATTTTCTTATTTTGTGGTATTTAGTGACTAAAACGCAATAATCTCATCGAGATGAGCATTAATTATTATGGAATCTATGATAAATCTAGGAATTAGTATCGTATGATTGTGTAAAGGATTATTTATTTTGTATAACAAGGAATTGATAGTATTGTGTAATTAGAAATTAATTAGTTGAGCCTCAACTGGGTTTCGAGCCAGAGAGTGCTTACTGCTCTTCATGCTAAAATTCAAGAATGCCTCCTTCACAATCTAACAAGTTTTTCCCTTTGTGTGGTGAGCGCCCAAGGTTCTGAATCACTGGTTTAAACAAATTGAAGATATAATTGCACATGAATCATTCAACGGTGTTCTTTTCAGATGTCTCCAAGCATCTCAATAGAACGCGTTTCGGTCGGTCGGTCAACAGAAAGTGGAGCGACGGAAAAGGTGTGATCTCATTAAAAGATGTGACACCATTAAAAGATCATTGTTTCCGATTAAATTTTCTATTAATTTTCTTAAAGTTCAGACTTTTTCGTGATCATTTTCCAATCTGGAGGCGAGAGAAGTAATTTGTTCATTGATCATTCCCTTTTTCCCAACTTTTTAATTGAACAAGACATGCTGCCAAAAAGTGTTGGTCACCTGACGGTTTCTATTGAGTGACTAACTACACTTGTACGCCACTCTATCAACCAATCTCTATTTCTATCTATCTATCTATCTATCTATCTATCTATCTATCTATCTATCTATCTATCTGTGAGAGCCTGTTGATATCTTTATGTTCATATCGATCTATGTGTATTCATTTGAATCTCTATATCTTTCAATCTATCCCAGTCTGTTCATATCTATCTATCTATCTATTTATCTATCCATCTATCTATTTATCTATCTATTTATCTATCTATCTATCTATCTATCTATCTATCTATCTATCTATCTATCTATCTATCTATCTCATTCTCTTCTTGTCTATCAGTACATTGACTCATTTTTGCAGCTTTTGCTTAGATAAGTCAGATCTGTGTCCAATCTGGAAGTCCGAATGCGAATTAACCAAGACTGTCAGGCCATACCCTCTTCAAAGGGCTACTGTAGCATAATAAGTTTATTCTATTTTCCACTAATTTAAGCTTGTACCAGGATAAAATTACCTCGGTTAATATCTACGTCTGTGAGCTACTCTCTCTCCCCCAACCCCCTCTCTGAGATGGATAGATAAATGTATACAAAAACAAACAGACTGAAATAGACGGATTGATATGTAGATATTAGCTTAACAACACGAGCTTAATCATTGCAAACGTTTCTGCTTTCGTGAAAACGTAAAGTCTGTGATACCTACATTTTCTATTTCTCTCTAGCTGCCTCTCTGTCACTCTCTTTCTATGCAATTATATGTTTATTCTAATATTTGGGTATATATATATATATATATATATATATATATATATATATATATATATATATATATATATATATATATATATATATATATGTGTGTGTGTATATATATATATACCCACAAAAGATTAAGTAAGTGACACATTTATGAACTATTTAAATTGAACTATGCAAATCTAATAACAAAGTCTTCACGCGTTTTTCCTTTCTTTAATTAGGAAAGAACAGATTTCACCAGATTAAACTGCAAACGTTTTCAAAGTCTTTTAAAAAATCGTGTGGAGAAAACAGGTCTTGTTTCTCATTTAATAGAAACCACCACCTAACTAGTGTTTCTTGGTTACATGCTTCGTTGGGAGCAATTAGTCAGTATTGGGGAATAGGGGGGTCAATGAATAAATTACTTCTGTTGCCTCTTGTTGTTACAGCCAGCCTGAATCATTTAATACAGTCTAAATTTGAAAGAAGAGGCGTAAACGTTGTGGGACACAAACTAAGGGAACAATTTCAATTACATTTTAAATTGAGCCCCCCCCCCAAAAAAAGAAACAAACAAAAAAAAACCCCAACAAAAACGCACCTAAAACAAAACTAAACAAAACGAACAAAGGACCCGAAGAGTATTTTGAAAGGAGTGTAGGTTAAAAAAACCTGAGTAGATGTTTTTTTCCGAGGTTAATGAGGGGGTCAATGTTTAAATCTCCAGTCTTTTACTTCCAATGGTGTAGTTCATTCGAGTGTCATGTAGATAGATAGTTTTTGGATAGCCAGTCGGATATAATCACTCAAAAACTGAAGAAACCTCTGTATTCTATAATGATAGTTTTGGTCGACATTTTCTTGAAACAAAACGATCAATTAATATCGGCACATAGCCAATTATGAAGAAATTATCTGTACCATGCATAAATGAATCATCGTAGCCCACACGTGCATCAGAACTGAATAAGACATCTAAAAATCCCCCCCCAAAAGAAAGATATTTTATGTAAAATTACCTGAATAGGTCACCAGCGTAAGATAATAGCATTGTTGGGTCCAAAACCACTTTTTTGTAAGAACAAAGAACACTTCTTGTGATGATTACTATCGGTGTACTCTCCGTACATTTGCGAGGTCATACCTCAAAAGATGTGATCAGGAATACCCCAACAGGCACACACACACACGAGCAAAGGATAAAGAATCTGCCGTCGTTTTGGCTCATTGGGAGGGTGGGCAATTTATGGAGTACAGTTATTCGAAACCTAGACACTTTTGTAGATATTTTTATCCCTGTTGTGACGGCGATGATTTGAACACTTTATACAGTCTATTTTAGACATTCCAAAGCGCTAACTTACAGCTAACCAGTCAGTGAAGTGTAAATTCTGCGCTTTGATAATACTTCAAACTATGAGAAAACTAAATTGACTCCTTCCTTCAGGGAAATCAGGAAGATTTTAAGTAAGATGTGAAGTTTGCATGAATAGCAGAATAAGATTTTCCCAGAGGTGGGGTTGGGGAAGCTGATGAATAAGAAGAAGGAAAAAAAAAAGAGAGAAGAATACTAGAGAAAGAGAGAAATGAAAAAGAAAGAATAATTATGGAAATAGAGAGAGGTGATATATAATTGTTGAGAAGGAGAAGTCAATGGAGAAAAAAATGCCATTTTAAAGATTTTTGTGGAGAGGGAAGGAGCTGGATAAGGATGGACAGACAGTGAGTTATAAAAAAAGAAATATCAGTCTAAAAAGGAATAAAAGAGAGTTACCTACCGTCCATAATGTTGTCCTGCAGGTCCTTCGTAGTGTTGCGTTTTCAATTGTAAATGGTTGTCTGATACAGCATCGTTGACCGAACAAAGCTATTATACGTATGATGGGAAGAAATTGCAAATGGTTTTGGTCAGGAGAAACGTTGCAAAAAAATTTATTTCAGAAATTAATTGGGCTTGGATTTATCATAAAAATTCATTTGGACGAATCAGGATATTCATAGGTTAGACGAACTCGCAGGAATGACAGACAAAGAATTAGTTATTCCAAAACTGCAACTGAGAAATTGTACTGCCTTTACCAGTTATTGGAAACAGTCACCGAAACATTTCATTGAAAGTGTTTTCGTTCTCCTGTTTTTAAGAGGTTCTGGCTAGTTATATCATGTATGTATAGCACGTAGAGGTGTCATCAATGGAGCTAGACGGCTAGAAATTTAAACATTTACTTCTTATTACTTTGATTATGCTTACATTTTTTTCAATCCCTCATTTGTTATTTCGTGAAGGTTCAATTCACTATGTAAGTTTCTGCAAAATTTGCTGCTTTAGTTTGTGTCCAGCTGTTTCAATGCAGTTTCTTTTTTTTAAAGTTTTTTTTTTAGTGATCGCCGTCGTGGGAGAAGTAATTTATTAATTGATCATCCCTCTTTCACGTCATCTTACCCAGAGACGTTGGTCACATGGCTGTTATTATTCAGTGACTAACCAGACCAGTTAAAATAAGAAACCTTCTGGATAAACTGTCAACATAGCTGCTCTGTCTGTGAGACTGGCTAATAGGTCACACCAATGTAGCTAAAGGGCTGAAATTTCGAACATTCACTACTCATTATGTTTAGAGAAATGCCGGGGAAAAATATTTTCGTCCAAAGTAGTTTCGTAAAGTATGTTGGTTGGACGGTTCAATTTGCAATGCAGGTCCAAGCTAAACTGACCCCTTACTTTGAGCTTGCCTTTTATTTAAAAATGAACACATATTTTTAGGGACCACTGTCTTGAAAGGCAAAAGAAGTAACTTATTCATTGGTCGCCCTCTTTTTAGATTTTTAACTGATTACCCCCAACACGGCGTGCTACCAAAGAGACACTGGTCGTGTGATAGTTTCGATTGAGTGACGGCACAGACCCGTTGATATTTGCTCCAAACGTTTTCTTTTAAGTTAATAAGAAAATGGAGAATTTATGCGCTCAGCGCTGAACGGTAATATTTGATTGGGGTCACCGTTATTTGTGACGCTTGGAAGAGGAAATAGAGAATTTCCCAGCAGGCCATCTCGGTGCAGTCATAGTGCCCAGATATTGTTGAGTAATGCACTGCGTATGTTGTCAGTTATGATTGATGTACCCTAAGTGTGGAGTTTTGTCTGTCGAATGGTAGCCATTGTTTCGTATCAGAATGACCCGGGAAAGAACTTCTGATCTGAGAATGTCAAGACTGTCAAAAGGCATTATATTCTCCACTTCTTCCGAATATTTCACAACTAAAACATTACATTGCCTTTGTAATTTGACCGGTAAAAGCGTTGGATACACTGGTTCTTGTATTTTTAACGAAGTTAAACCATGCCGAGCCAGGTCTTTACCAAGACGGGTGACAGGTTGGAAATTGGTGCTATAAGCGAGGATGGTGAGTTGTGTGACGGAACTCTGAACAGTTTTCGCCTCTCTGTTTATTTCATTTATGGCAAGCCAAGGCAAAAAACACTTGCGATATGGGAAGCTCAGGCAGGAACAGTTGATGTCATAGCCAGCGTAAGGACACTAGCTGACTGACCATTGCACTACCTCTGCAGGACATGAAATAAATATTGACTTTTTGATTTTGTTGTCTTTTGAGTTTAGTTTGTTATTTGGACATATGTCCGGCTGAATTATTGAAATTTCTCAATCGGTGAAATTTAAATAATAAATTTGTTGTTTTAATTTGATTGTAATTTTATCAATCAGAACAAGGATAAAAAAACATTGCTCTTATATTCAAATGTTTGTGAAATGATTTTTTTTAGAAGAATAAATAAATATGTAGTTTTGATATGATCAGAAGTTTATTGAATCAGTATTCTGAAAAAATGAAGAAGACATTACAATTTCATGAGGCTTATGCTGTCATATTTCTCGAACGATGCAAACCAGAAGATTTGGATACACGCTAAACCACTGAAAAGACAAACAAGTATCAATATTAAGAGGATGGGACTCTCATATCGGTATATTTAATGAATCTATTGGAGTTGCATTGGGCAAAGTTCCAACTCCGTGAAGAGAGCAAGCTGTGAGAGATGATCAACGAAATTAAAATGTATCGAAGAGAAAGAAGTGTTGTATGCGCATGCATAGATTCCCTGTTACATAATACCTTATCATCATCATCATCATCATCCTCCTCCTCCTCCTCCTCCTCCTCATCATCATCCTTTCAACGTCCCTTGTTGGACATAAAACTTCCCAAGGATGCAACCACTATTCTCTATCGAGGGCGTCTCAGAGCAAGTATTTTCTAAATTTGTCTAGTTCACCTCTCCATCTTGTATTCTGTCGGCCTCGGTTTTGTATGTGATATCCGGGGATCCATGTCGTGAGTCGTGATGTCAATTGGTTGTCTGTCATTCTTACAACATGGCCTGCCCATTGCCATTTAAGTTTTCTAATAGATTCTATAATGATTAGGCTCCTATAAAAAAAAAAATCAAGTCGTATTGGTCTTAGCTGAGCTGTCAGAAGTCAGAAAAAAATTTGTAAAAGTTTGCTCTGGATTAGAAATGTTCACTGAATGTTGACGGTGTAACAATCGGGATGTTGATATGTCTTAAACAGCCAAAGCATGTGTATGAAAATCGTCTATCATTAGAAAGAATAAACAAAACAGAGATGCATTTGTAAGAATTCGAAGTTTTAAAGATTTTAAAAATTCTAGATTTTAGAATTTTCGGAATTCAAAAAAATAAATAAGCGTCTACGGGTACAGAAAGAAAATTAAATAAAATTTCCATTTCCATAATTTATCATAATCAAAATAAAAATATGAGACAACTATTTTTACGATCAAAAGTTAATGTAATCAAAATGAAATAATTTTTTCCACAAAGAATGAGTGAATATCGTTTATTAAGCAATCTCACCGATTCGACGTGACACGTACACTTTAAGGAGATTCCTCCATTAAAACAAAATTTAGATTGAAACTAGTGATTTCTCTCAAAAAATGAAATCATTCATCATCATCATCAGTCTTTTAGCGTCCGTCGTTGGACATAGACCTTCCCCAGGATTTGCCACACTTCTCTATCATGGGCGTCACGGAGCCAGTACTTCCTAAACTTGTTTATCTCGTCTCTCCAGCTAACATTTTGCCGGCCTCGGTTGCGCATGTGGTCTTGGGGAATCCATATTGTGAGTCGTGATGTCCATTGATTGTCTGCCATTCTTGCAACATGGCCAGCCCACCGCCGTTAGAGATTCTTAATGGATTCTATGATGTCCCTGATTCTTGTCTTTTCTCGTATGTACTGCACTGTCTTGTGGTCTCTCCATGTGAGGCCCAGCAATATTCTTTCATGTGCACGTTGCATGGTTCTCAGCTGATGGGTCTATCTCTTGGTTAAGTTCCATGTTTCAGCTCCATAAGTGACTATTGGGAGGATGCATTGGTTATACACCCTTCTCTTTAGGATTAATGGGATCTTCTTATTTTTGAAGGTTGACCTAGCTCTGCCAAAGGCTTGCCATCCTAGTGTGATTCTTCGCTTGATTTCTTCTTCTTTTGAGGGTCTCATGGAGATTCGTTGTCCTAGGTAGATGTAGTGGACTACTTCCTTCAGTTCTGTGTCCTCGATTTCTATCTTAGTGTTTTTATCCCCGATGTGGTTGTTGCACATAATCTTCGTCTTGCTGAAGTTCATGTGTAGGGCCAACTTTCTTGCTCTCTTCATTTAGTTCATCTATCATTAGTTGGAGGTTGTGTAGGTTCTCTGCGAAAAGGGCTATGTCGTCTGCGAATCTGAGGTTGCTCAGATACTCGCCGTCTATTTTGAATCCTACCACTTGCCGTAGCATTTATCGACTTCAAAAAGGAGTTCGACTCAGTAGAAATCCTTAAGGTCATGGAGGCCATCAGTCGGCAAAAATGAAAACTATCGATAAATCAATTACAACGATTGGGATAGGAGGTGCATGCATTCCTTACTTATCTCTACAACTGTTTCACCTTTCTAATTTAATTAGGATCAGAGTAGAGTATCTGTTCGCTGAACTCGCTTCTGCAAAACGACTATTCTAGCCAATTACTGCCTCACTAATCTGGGACAAACCGAACATCTATTACTCCTGACACCGCTTCTCATAGACCCATCCCAATTCAAACCATATATATATATATATATATATATATATATATATATATATATATATATATATATGCATATACTGGCCACAAGACAGCACAGTGCATCCGAGAAAAGACAAGAGTCAGGGACATCATAGAATCCATTAAAAATCTCAAATGGCGATGGGCTGGCCATGTTGCAAGAATGGTGGCAGACAACCGATGGATATCACGACTCATGACATGGATCCCCCGATATCACATGCGCAACCGAGGCCAACAGAATATCAGATGGTGAAACGAGCTAGACAAGTTCAGAAGGTACTGGCTCCGCGACAGCCATGATAGAGAAGTATGGCAAATCCTGGGGAAGGTCTATGTACAACTACGGACGTTAAAAGACTGATGATGATGATGATGATGATATATATATCTATGTATCTATCTATCTATCTATATATATATATATATATATATGCGTGTCTGTGTGTGTGCTTGTGTATTAACCGATTTTGACAATCTCATATATATATGTATACATATATAGAGAGAGAGAGGGGAAGAGAAGGAGGAAGAAAGACGAAAGAACGGCACAGTGAACAAACTTTCTGAATGAATTTGAAGAGACGATGCGAAGAACGTTGAAATGCATTGGGGGAAAGAAAGGCATGAACATCACGATAGAGCAAAAGAAATATTAAAGACAGGATGTATAATAAAATATTTGTGCATCCCTCAATATTTTTTGCGCATGAAACTTATACATTAGAAACTAAAACTGGCACCAAAAATGTCAAAATAGGTTTTCTCAGTGGATCCGAAAAGGCTAAGTATGTACGGTTGGATGCATGTATATATCATGCTTAAAAACCACAACAATAGAGCTACAGGGCTGAAAATTTGAATATCAACTTTCAATTTCGTCCACAACTTTTTTGTTATCCGAAATCAGTCCTTAGTTTGTGCCCACTTGTCTCTTTTGAAAATTTAGAATTTCTGGTGATTACTGCCGAACCAAAGGCTCGATAAGTACCTAATGCATTGATATTTCCTTTTCCAAATTGTTAATTGATCACCCCACCACCGTATGCTTCGAATAGACTTTGATCACATGACATTTAGTATTAAGTGTCTCACCATACATTGTATAACATTCAGATTGGCAACGAAGATTTTAAGAGATAAGGGTGAGGATGATGTGATTCAGTTAAAGGGTTGGAGGAGAGTAAAGGCATGAGACAATGGAAGTTAATCATTCAATACATATCCGTATGCTGGAAGAAAGCATATTTAAAAAATTAAGCCCAAGGACTTGCTTAGAGGAGGGAGAGACTGCAATTTCACTTGGGCTTCAAGGAGGAATCCATAATAGACCATGCCTACCGAGTCTGGAGGCCGTCACCATGAAAGACAGAAAAACTATGTCTGCAATAGTTAAAGACCTTGGTTCCAGAGTGGTATAACTGTGTCTTTGAAAATGTGTTTAATGAAATTAAAAATCGAATCCTTGATTCAAACTGTTTATCTCGTGAAACATTTTTATAAATATTCTGTCGATAAGATTGAAAAAAGATAGAGAAATTCAAATCTAGAATCAATTTTTGATCTAATTAAAACCATTTTCAAAATGTTGCTTATCACGTTTACGAACTACGTTTTTCTTTGTGTCTCTAATTGGAATATGATGATAAGAGAGAAATGTTTTCAGTATTCAGGAATTGATTCAGACATTACTGACAGAATAGAGTGCTAGAGAAACTAATGGAAAATCGTAGTCTCAAGATGTAATTTTACTAAGAATCTACGACTGATTTACAATAAAATATTCTAACGATCAAATTAACATCGTGGACTACTAAAGAGATTTTAAAAAATCAAATAGAAAAATAAAAATGAATAAACCTTACCGGAAAAATTTTGAAAAGAATTGAAATGAATGATGATCTGAAACAATTGCTCATATAGCAATAGATCTAATTATGAACATTCTAATAGAAGATTAAAATGAAATAAATACAAGAGGGGCCAGAAAACATCGAATCTGCAGAATTTCAAGACCAAATTTGAATAAAAAAAAGTGATATTGTAAATATCACAAAATATCAACACAATGATGGATAGGACAACAAAAATGAATGAATAAATAAACATGGTAAACTAACCGCGAAACGCCCCTCACGAACTGAACCTGGCGTTTACGTAATACCGTGCTAGGACTGCAACAGGATTCATATCAGAGAAACTTCAAAACCTATCAAGAATAGAATAAGACTAGATGAAAAGATGAACAAATGCAACATTAACTTTCACAAAGCCCTTTTAATCGAAATTATACACGAACCTTTGACAAGCAAATGTATCAAAGCAATACGTACATCCCCACCCAATACGATTATCCGGATGTAATGACATTTCAAGATACCAAATGCTTTACATGAATTTTGAACCAGAATCATATAAAAACAATGAATTACAACAATAGCATACAAGGTATCAGTTAATACATTATGAGTACGAACACAGATATATCTAGTTTTTACCTGCTATCAATAAAAAAAAACAAACTTCCGAACAACACAGCTTACTTACATTCTTCCTATGTGTGATAGCATCTACCCTCAAATGTCAGACGGCATCTCTCAATTAAAAAAAACATTGCCACAAAACATTTCTTAAAAGTTTCCATTCTCCCCCTAAACCTCCCACCAATCGAGCCTTCTTATTTCCATCGAATCGACACAGAAACAAACACCCCCTCCAACACCTACCAAACAACCAGATGATACATTGTCTCTTCATTTCATCCCTCAATCTCAAACATGTGAACAGCATACAGTCTCTCTGCAACCACTGCAAGTATTTTGAAAAAGTTGGTTGCAACCAAGGAAATGCACTAAGGCTTGACAAAACGATAATAATTTCTTTAGATGTAACAAGTGTTTTTCTTTTTAATTTCCCTTTGCCTTCAAATTGTTGAAGTATCAGCATTTCGTTGGATCAACTCTAACCCACACAACACATAAACATATATATATTTATATATATATATATATATATATATATATATATATATATATATATATATATATATATATATATATATTGAAAATCAGGAATACAGTATCATATGATCTAATTCAAAACAACATCTGATGTTTGATGGGGTTTTTTATAAAGTGTTCGATACATTGAACAAATAAACATAAGTTTATTCAGCGTAGAGCTTAAATAGGATGGAATGAGGATTCGTTACATAAAGGTGCTTGTATAATGAATCCTCACTTCATTATATATATATATATATATATATATATATATATACATACATATATATATACATATATATATATATATATATATATATATATATATATATATACATATATATATACATATACATATATATATTTATATATATATATACATATATATATAATGAACCCTCACTGCTACATACACAAACACTCACCCATATATATATATATATGTATATATATATATATATATGTATTAAATATACTACTTTATTTAAATGATTTTTCACACACATTTCAAGTTTATATATATATATATATATATATATATATATATATATATATATATATATATATATATATGTATGTATGTATGTATTTACATATATGTGTGTAGGGGTACTTATCTTTTTCAAAATTCAAATGCGTTCAATCTAATCAGATGCTTTATGTATTTTTATAAATGTTTTACCATATTCGTGTTTTATTTGGAAAGATTCCCATCGCAATATTCCCGAAAAATAATGAACAATTATTCCATAAATCATCTCAGATTAAATGAAACTCATTTTGGCAGCTGCCAATCTTGATGCGATATTAAGGATCACATTGCAGCCATTTTTTCAATCGTTTAATCGCCTCTGATTTCTCACCCATGGAGTACCTTCGCATCAATATTTTGTTACGATGTGTAGTTGAGATTCAAAACCCATTGCGCATGCTCAGATCCGTCTTATTTAGACAGCCATTTTCTTTCGTAGCGTGAAATATCTCTCTAATTCCAAACTTAAAATGCATTTTCGTGGATAATTTATTGATTATTATTTCAAGCATGACCCTAAGCGACTGTATACTTGAAATTAATCATGAAAATGTGATACATTTACATTTAATGGCTAACAAATTTATCTAGCCAAATATTACCTTTAGTTAATCTGCAATAAATCTGGAAATAAATTAAGTATGGAGATGAAACCATTCAGCCAGAGAGAAGGACGTATCACAAGAAAAGATCTCAGTGTTCAGAGATAAAGAAACCTTAAACTCTTTGGGCAGATAGAATTGAGAATGGCCATTAAAGGAGCACTAACAATATTTTTCCATTTGATCAACGGGGTCCAAACAGATTTTGTGTTCTTGCCCCATTATTAATATTAATTGTGTTTCTACGTTATTATATTCAAAGCTTCCATTAAGGTAACCAAGACAAATAAACAAGTAGTTGGAGCATTTCTGCCGCTTTCTCAAGCACACAACCATCTATCTTTTTTAAGAAAAAAACATTTGGAAACCGGCTCCTCTCCTGTATATATTATGCTCTTACCTACTATCTATCTGTATATTTTCACTAAAGGGATTGCCAGCCATGAGCAATTAAAGCAATCGTTACTGAGAGGATACGGGCTTTTATATGTATACTAGTAAGTATCCGAGAAAATGTTGATGAATGTAATTGAATTTCTGTAAAGCTATTTTCTATGAAAAAAGAATTAGCAAATATGTTTCAGTCCATACTTTCAAAAGGTAGGAAGGAGATACTTTGTTCCACTTCTGGTTGAGAGAACCAAGTATTCTGGACAGCAAACCAAGAAAATCACATGATACGTAAAGTAATATAGCGTGGATTGATTTCGGGCCATTTATATTGAGACATACGATATTAGACCCGATCTGAGTTTTCTTCTTTATTATCTACTTGTTCATTACAGTTAAGGGAAAAATTCACGGGTATATTTAGATTGGAATGTATGTTTTTCTTTTCTTTTAGCAGAAGTACTAAATTCATTTATTGGGAATAATGCATAGTTTAGAATGGTTGGCAGGATTTTTTTCTTTCAGAAAGACGTATCTACCTCTTTGAAAAGTCCAGTGTTACGACCGTGAATATCCAACAGTTCATTCTTAAAATAGATTATAAATGCAAAGCAAATGATTTTGATACAGAAATGTAATGATAATCAGGATGTAATGATCCTTATCGAGAAATAATTCGAATTTCTATTCACAGAATACGACCTGCATAAATGGCTTGAATAAATCTAAATGTATAATCGTTTTGTATGTCTTGATCGTGTTTTTTTTTCAGATATGAAAGCATCTCATTCCATCTTTTCAATCCATTTGAACGATCATTCGATTTGAATTCTGTTCATCAGAAATACAAACAGGTGAATAAACTCGACATCACAGTCAATAACTGGAGAACCATAGCGTCAAAATTTAGAGTCATGTTAGAAGAATCCTGCTGAAGGAAAGATATGATCAGAATAGATTTTAATTATGACATCACTGGCGTTTTTCCCCGGAAAACATGTAAAATAGAGTGAAAAAATATCTAGAAGCATCAGCATTCTGAAAATCTTCCCTTGGAAAGTACTCTTGTGAAATACTGATGCCAATCCTCAAATCTGTCTACAAAACAAAATGGCCAGGAGCGTCGAAGCACGTAAACACATAAACGAACGCATAAACCTATGGTCATATGGAAAAGGCATTTGGCATCTTTGGTGGCTATAGTGGTTCAATGAAAAATAAGTGTTAAAATACATTATGTATAGAGAGAGAGAGATCAACATTAAGTTTAGTGGAAGGAATCGACTAATTCTTCGGTTGAATACGATGATAGAGGATCGACTCGAGGAAACTTTTTTGTGTAACTGGGTTTTAAAAAAATGATCTCATTAGTTGGCTTGCATGCAGTGTGAGATTAAAACTGATACAACAGTTTTAATATTCATATAGGTGAACATTCCATAGAAATGACACAAACAGCAAGTCACGTCTGTTGTTATACTTACTGATCCCTCATCGCTGATTATGTTTTCTGGTTTATCTTCGTGAGTGAGCCCTGTTTCAGAGAAAATTATATGCAGTATGAAATAATATCATACACATAATACCCTATATAAAATGACAAATTACTTGTATGAGATAAGCTATTTAGTAAGAAGGGGAGGTGGTGTTTGGTCAACAGTTCTGGGGTGCCATGTTAATATGACTGTTTTGTTTTTGAAATCCCCCAAACTGTTGCATGGTAAACAACTGGTGGTCCCAACAAAATACAATTTATACGTTGTACCATGATAACAAAGTATCTGCAAAACAGGGAAAAAATCACTGAAGAAAATTACATAGATGGAATTGACAATTATTGTAAAATAAATGACCGGGGAGACGCAAGAAAAAAATGAAAATGTTTTCTTAATGTTTTGCGTTTGAAGTTGTAAAGCTTTTTAGATTATATATAAGCAGTCAAATTAGAGTCAATGAAATGATATTGTGTGGATATTCACACACTCATACACACATACACACACAGACACACACACAGCTAAAAACATATATATTACTTATATTGCCATTCTCATGACACACAATACACACACACACACACGCACACACACATATATATATATATATATGTGTGTGTGTGTGTGTGTATCGTGTTTCATGGACTTGTAATCTTGTAAAATATTCATGATAAAAAATAACGAGTGAAACAGACTGTTGTAATGAAAAAAAACCCACAAACCCGTGTAAAAAAATGAATAGAAATAATTAGGTAAACTTTATTTTTGCAATATTGAGCTATCGAAACATAAATACAAAAAAAAAGGAAAAAGTGCTAAAAATATAATAATACATACTTATAATTCTACTCACCCTGAGATACCTAGAAGTGTTCAATAATCACACTATGCTTTCTAGGTTGTGTACTTATATGTGTTCGTTTGAAAATATTTTAAATATCACATACTTGTGCACACATTTTGTAAATAGTATTTGAGCGATTTCTCCAATCTATAAGTTCAAAGTAACAAACATCTTTTTCTTTCGATTATTTTTCTTGAGAGGATTATTGAGTCCTTCCATATCCAAATGAAGTTCATAGTTGGTCTTCCACACAATCCTGATACTATCTCAAACAGATTCTGTCATGTCTTCTCTGATACGACGATCAGTTAGTGTTGATAGCTTCAATACTCCTAGCATTACTCCGGGTCTTAAATCGTTCATACGTAGCAGCTGCTCAGTAGACTCAAGTTGAAGGAATATGTTTAATCTAATAAAGAAATTACTCTGAACTTGCGTTGTCGAGATACATTTCAAGTTGATCCAATTTTTTTAATACCTTTTACAATTGCATATTGATTCGAATACATTTGTGTTTGCTTTCAATCATTTTCCTTGAATAGCTTTTTATTACATCACTCAAATCCAATTGTTTTTATAACAATATTGCAGATCTATATCAAATTATTTCAATATAATCTACAAAAATTGAGAGAGGCTGAATAAGCAGCATGTCATTGGAATTTAATATGACAATTTCTGTAATGTGATAGCGAGCTGAGACTCTCCGTAGAGATAATTTTTTATTGGTGCAACTTGTGTAAATCATGTTACTGTATTTCTTCTGTGTTTGTTATTTTCAAAACTCAAGTCCAAGTCTGGAGTTGACTTATCAAAAACAAGAACACGACTGGCTGCTGCAGGGACAAACTCCATTCTAATCCGACAACTTTTTTTTTGTTGTTGAAGGTGATTACTGCAACTTTTGTAATGGATAAGTGGTAAATAAAAATATGATTGTATAGATATATTGATTTATTAGAATGAAATAAACCCTGGTATATCTGTTTGATAGATTTTCCTTAATATCTAAGGCATGTCTATTTAGCTCAATCTGTAAGATAGCCTTCTGGCACTCAGTTGGACGTTAATCAAAATCACGGTTGGAAATGTGAATTTTAAGTATCAGTTTGCACCCCTGAAGTAGGTAAGGATTGTTCTTGTTGCTATTGTTAGAAAATGAAGTCAAATCCAGTTTCCCAGTTTGACAACACGAACAACCCTCAGCATATTAATATTGCCCTGTAGTGATTTGAAATCACCACCTTCTGATTGGTAGGCAGCCCTCTTACTGACTGAGGAAAACTGCAGTCATATATATGTACAAAAGTTTAGGGCTTTTTTTCGTTCTTCTGAATAAATATATTTGTCAAATGAAAATTTCCTTATCGTGATTTGAAATCACGACCAAGGAATTGGTAGCGAGGGCTCCTACCGACTGAACCAAAATGCTAAATTATACATGTGTACGAATTTAGATATTCTATATACACTGCAACAGTTGCAGTGATTATCTTCAGCTGGAATAGAAGTGAAAGTGGAGTTTGACCCCTGCAGCGGCTAGGTTTGTTCAGATTGTCAATGTAATACTTAAAGATACTTCAAGATCTTTGATTGGTCCTCTCCCCTTATTTGTTTGTTTGTGATTTCCGGTAATTTTTTAAATATCCACCAAATAAATGCTAGATAATACCTCCTGACACCCCCCACCAATTCTATCTTGGCGGTTTCCAAATATGACTATTGTCTTTGCCGTAACAATATGTTCCGATAGCGAGTCCCACTTGCTAATCGGACAGGAAAGAAATGCTTCGTCCTATTGCAGTCTGCTCAAGTACTTTCATATCGTGTGTCTTCGAACTTGAGCGGCCTTTTGAGTCAATTGTTATATAATCCTGATTATCTTAAACATCATTGCCGCGTCAACTCTGATACAGTTATAGCTCATTGCTAATAGCTTCAATTATCCAGGCCTCCACAGATGTTAAATTCTTCATATTTGGTAGTTACTTAGAAGCCCATCGAAGAGAATCCTTTTTATTTACATATTTCATCTAACAAGGGAAATACATTAAACTTACGTAGTCGTTGTTCGTCTTAATTAAGGGTGATATGTTTTTTTAATACATTGAAAACTTGCGTACTGATTTGAAAAAAATTGTATTTTTTTCTGGTTGTTGATTAAGTATTGCCATAAAAGATGAAATGAACGTGTAAAATCTCCAAGCAGATCTGTCAAGGCTTCAACGTTGCCATCGATTTGTTGTCGGTTGGGTAATAAGTTACCTGCTATCTTCATCAAATTCTTTCGAAAGATATGGCTTTATTATGGTCTTCACGCACACCCATATCTATTCTCTCTCACTCACACACAGACATATCCGCTTTTATTCTCATTTGAATAGAGATTTAACCGTGTTACTGAGACGAACATGAATATACACGAATAATCTAAGATCATTGAAGCTAATTGAAGCTAATTTCCAATTATGCTCCTGATGGAACCTCTCCCAGATTCCTTACTCCTTCCAAATTTTGTTGCTTCCTACAGTTGCTATGATTCCCGCTTTATGATAGTCATCTTCTGATTCTATCCAAGTTTATATGCTCAGTTTTCAAATGTGTTTATCATCTTTGCTGTAACAACAATGTCCGGCAGAGAGTTCGACGTACAAGGAATATACGTCCTAGAACCTGAGCAGTCTGTCACTCACAACCATATAAATAATGTCTATTGCTTTGGCTAAGATCAAAGTGTAGTGTCTGTTCTTTGACGCCCTCAGTCTGAGAAGTTGATCAATGTCCAGGATTGTCCCCCATCCTTGAACTACTGACTAGCATACTCAGGCTCGTCCCTACAGCATCAACAGGATCCGTCCTACGAACAAAGTTAAGTCTGCCTTAATGACTTTGCGAAATCACGCGTCGAGACTTAGGGACTCTTTCACAACACAATTTGTCCTGTGGACATAGTCCAGCTTGTCCCGACGTCCTTGCAGAATCATGCACAAGGAATCGGGTTGCACACTCTGCCTGCACGTTTTGGAACGTGTTGGACCCCAACTTAATCCGACTTCGTGTCACATTTACAATCGTGGGGATGCAAATAAATAAACTGTCATAGCTCAGTGTTGATAAATCCAATGCTCCCAGCTTCTCAAAGTATTATGAAATCTTCATGTATGGTAGTTGCTTAGTAGATCTTCTAAGATCGGACTCAAGTTGTTATAAGTTTCATCTTGAACTTGCGTCATCGAACTCTGTTCTGACTAGAGACTATACATGTTTTTTCTTTTACCTTGAACTATTGCATATTGATTTGAATGCATTCAAATTTTTTATTCTGGTTCCCGATTTCTTATTGAAGGATGCCATGAAAGATGAAAAAAAGCGACTCATGTAAGATCTTTTAGCGTATTACTTGAAAGATTTGTCACGGCTTCCACGTCGCAATTGATTTGTTGCTGGTTGGAAACACATGAATAAATGTTTATATATTTGCTCTCTCTCTCTCTCTCTCTCCAATTTTCTCTCTCTTTCTCTATTTGTATCCATCCCTCTCTCTCCATCGATTCATATATTGAGAAGAATAGGGATATATAAGAGAACATGATACTATTACGAAATGACTGAGGTGGATCGGCTGATGGATGGCCAGCTAAATAGAAAGATCTTTGGATGATATAGATACACAAACACTTACATACGTATATACACACATACACACACACACATACGCACAAACTAATACACTATCATGCACTAACTCACACTCACATACATCCTCTCTCTCTTACACGCACACACCAAAAGGCACATTCATTCTCGAACACACATACACCACCCAACCGAACACACTCACAGACTCTCGCAGACACACATGCATGTGCACACTCACACAAATTCATACACTCATGTACACTCTCAGACTTCCACACACACACACACACACTCACACGCATACTCATAAGCATATTAACACACGTAGACACACTCATGCACATACACAAAACCTCACATGTAAAAACACACGTGCATATAGACACATTTGCGCATACAGACACATGCACACATATACACACAAAGATTTTTTACTCAATAACTAATAAGAATGAGAGATAAATATTAGTCTTGTCGATCTGCCGAAAAGGCCATCTTTGAGCATTTTACCAGCACCAAAATTGGTATGCATATTTATACGACCCTTGTAGGTCATTTGTTGGATTGAAGCTCTTTGGTACTGCCTTTTTTGTGGGAGATGGCGCCCTTTGCATTTTGGGTACTAGGTTGATGCAATAGACTTGATACTATTTAATCAATATATTTTAATACTGTTTGCAGAAACAGACTCTCGATTGCGTCCTCTAAATATGAATTATTACTTCTGCCAACGAAACTGAAGAGGTAGGAATATATTCCCACGTTTCTCCGTCTCTCCGTCTGCCATCTCGTCTGGTTTTCCGTCTTTCTTTCTGACTACCCATAAAACGTATGGAATCAATTTCAATTAAATTTTGAAAAGTGGTCACTGGGGTACGAGGGTGTCGGTCGAATTTTGTGACGGATCCTAGGAGCCCCATTCGACTGACAGAGAGATACTTTATTTTTCATAACTATTTTCTTTTCAATACATTCATGTATATGCTCTGGACGGTACACACGATATCTCCGAAAGTTCCGAACAAATTTCGATGAGATTTTTCGGGGGCGTGGAAAATAGGCTACTGAAGGAAGGGATGAGTTTTTGGTTTTGGATTAGGCTGATCAATGCACAATTACCCTCTCAAGCATATGGACTGTCTACACGCTATCTCTGAAAGTTCTCGATGGATCTCTTTGACATTTTATGGAAATATTAATAACAGTTCATAGAAAAATATAGAGAAATAGATTGAATTTGGGGGCGGATCGTTGAACAGATATCTTCCTTATAACGTATTTATATGTCAACAGTACATAATAGAGTCCAAATTTCATGCAGGTCTATACAATATCTCCTCATTTCACTAGAGTAAGTTAGACAATTAGTTACAGAAGAGGTGCTAAAATTTTCAGGCGGATCCATGTAAAGTTAACCCCCCTACATCGTAGTCATACGTTATTATCTGAAACTCCAACTTGAAAACTTTCCAGGATCATAGAAACGATCCTTCCCTAGATTTGCAACATTTCTGAAGGGTGCATCAAAAAGTGTCTGGGTGCATATCATGTAAAATAATCAATGTACTCCCTTACCCTAATTTTTGAATTAGATAGTCTATGCTGACAAAGTTGATATTTTCTATTTTCAAATAAATCCTAAGACAGAAATTATTGATGAAGTCTTCAATGAAGTTAGTTTTTCATGTTCTGAGATTATCTATCATTAATATTCAGAAGTGTTCAATTTCAATAGTGGTCAGAAACCTCCACATCTTTTTATACTCGGTTAGTTGAATATCCTTATAGCACATTTCAAACTCGTAAACCGTCCCGTACTCCACAGAGTTTGAAGAGAAGAATCCACTATATCTGACAGAATAAGACAGGACATTCTGGATATCAAATCTGATTACTAGAGAATTGCTCTGATTTAATCTTAAATAGGAATGTCCCAAAACAGCTTTTGCTACGATTCACACAACTTGGAATTTCGGTTTACCCATTCAGCTGAGGCTGTAATCATCATGATAAGAGAAGTCGATACAGATGCTATTGCAATTGTAGCAGAATATTTTAATCGCCTTTATATTACTAAAGTGTTCGTTGCTTTTAGCACAGGCAAAATTTTCCACCGCAATCCTGTTCATATCATTTTTGTAAGATTAGATGCTCTTAAAACAGAGTCACTGCCTGGGTTTCATTCATTTGCTGGCCGTAACACTGTGTCATCAATCTATGGAAAGCTTAAAACATCAGCCAGGAATGTGCGAAAAAGGTTTCGCAGAGGCAACAACAGCATTCAAATAAATATCAAGTTACTGACATTTCCTGTAAGACACATACCCAGTTGGAAAGGATTGTCATCTTTACAAGAAAAGGAAGAAATGCTGCATTTTCATCTTTGTTTTTATAAAAAAAGATTTTTTTTTTCACCTGAAAGGGGAAAAACTATCTAGGAATCACTACTAAAGCAGTCCTAGCTGAGCATAAAAAAAAAAATGTGTATGCTACCAGGAAGGTCGTTCATAAAGACAAGTCTTCTTTGGAGATGGGCAAAAAAGTGTGATACTCGGATACTGTTTTGGATCTGTCTCTTAAAAGCATCTAAAGATTCCAGGGAACTAATCAACTGTAAATGTTAAAAGGGCCCCAAAAGTCACTGTGGTTGTTCGCTGATCAAAATACCATGAACATCTGCCTTTGACTGTATATACGTGGCAGGATTGATATAAAACAACGAATGTTTATCTGAATACTACGGAATGATAGAAAGAGTATGAATGTTTTCAATTTATCATTATCTTTACAAAGTAGACATTTGGACATTTGCTTTACATTTTTATTGCTGTAGAGAAACTGGAGATATGGCCAGAGAATAGGACGATGTAATATTGGTATATTTCAACAAGTGTAGAGGAGGAAATAAAACATAAAAATTTATGATTCATATTTTGTTGCTTCTAACATTGGAATTTGTACGGTTTGGAATTTTCCATCTGGAAATATCAGTCGAATCGATTCAGTGAGTTATATTTAAGAGAATGTTCCCAGGATACTGTATCTGTAACCCCGATATAAGTACATAGATTAAAACAATAGATATGATTGTTTTAGTTCAGTCCCATAATGTCGAATACGTGGTGGGCGTCACTTGCCACTAGGGGGCGGTACCAAAGTGCCTCCATCCAGTGAAATAATTATAACGGTCGTATGTATAAGCATGCCAAATGTTGTGGTTGCGAAGAAAAGTTTACAACCATTCCACTTATCGACTAAAGTCGATAAAACAAATACGATTACAGTGACAGAACGATACATTGATAGATAAACTGACAGAGAAACCGATAAACGTGGGTAGATGGGAAGGCACACCCACAAAAATAGACACGGACAAAGACAGAAGGAGAGAGACGGACAGGCGTTGAGAAGGATAGATTGATAAAATACTTTACTGAGAAAACTGTTTTGGATGTGAACTTATAAGTTTCAAGCCGACCGACCCTGATTAATTTCGTCCGGAAATTCACACGAGCTTAGAGAAACTTTCCCACATTTTCTTTTTCCTGTTTCCTTTGCATTTCAGCAGAGATTCCTTTGATTCCCATTGTTACCAAAGATGGAAACACAGCTGAAGTAAATGGCGACAAAGTGTGAGAATGGCAGCTGTGAACAATGACGCCCAATCGAAATATGCACTGGCGGCCATATTTGTTGTTTCAAACCGGAAGAGGCCATTGTTATTCAGAAAACGACAATGTTAGTCGCATACGCGTTCTTTATCTTGAAACAAATCTATGCGACAAAAGATGTCTTTTGGCTCGGCACAGCGCCGTGAAATAAGGTCTGTAGACTTGGAATAATACGCAATGTCTTTGTAACCCTATTTGGTTGTTTAATAGGTGGTAAAAATTCCACAACAGGGTGACACCTTCAGTTGAACCTGTTAACCTAATAAACCTGAACTTGACAACAACCTCCAGGTGATATCGATACATGGATATATATCTATCTCAGGCTGTTCATGTCCATACCTGACCCCAGCCATTCTAAGTCTTGCTCTATCCTTCTTCTCACCTCTTTAATCTGACTATCTCTTTTTATAAAAGACTTTTTGGCTCACCTTTTTATGTATATAAGAGAGAGAGAGAGAGAGAGAGAGAGAGAGAGGCAAACAGTGAGAGATAGAGAGAGGGGCAGAGAGAGAGAAGGGCAGAGAGAGAGAGGGGCAGAGGGGCAGAGGGGCAATATATCACAGACACACAGGAATGATGACAGTACATACACAAACATTTCTAACACCTTGTATGACGGTTCTGATATCGGAAGAACTACACATCTCTGTGCCTTCACTTTCTTTCAAGATGGACCTAACCGCTGACAATTGAGTGGAACTCCGAAACATGTCTGGATATTACATAACTATAATAAAGATTCCAGATTCACAATACACTCACTCTCCGTTTGTGGCCAATTACCCACGCTACAACGAAATTCAATTTGAATTCATCGGGTGCTTTTTGAAATATTGCTTAGATAAACATACACTTTTGGCAATGCAATGTGGTGGGGACACATAATTGTGACATTGGGGGAGGTATTGATTCATGGAACCGTCCTAAGCTTCATCCGATTCTTTTGAAGCCTATTATCTATCATTTCACAGAATTTGATTGAATTTCACCATGATAGAAGCCTACAAGAAACATAATTCGAACAAGTTTAGCATACAGGTGATCCAAGTGTAACAAATTATAAATTGAAATTGTGCAAGAAAAAAGCTACCCATGTAATGTAATAGATTTATATATCTGTCTTCATTTATATCAACATCTGCGGTAATATCCTTCTAATATACAAGGATTCATAAAAACATATATTAACAACTTGTTTTTGCTAAGATGTATTTCCATTCATTGATCCCCCCTTTCGACATTTTTTTGATTGATAATGCTGCCAAAACATGTCAGTCACTTGACAATTTCAATTGATGGACTAACCAGACCTGTTTAATATATCAGTTTGGTTTAACGTTACATGATGGACAAATAGTAATGAGTTTTTTACCCTGAATTCGGTGAGGCTTGTTCATGCTGTGGTTCTTGTTTCTACGGTAACAAAAATAAAACATTCACAAAACTAAACTTTGACTAGCCGAGGGTAACATGTGTGAAGTGCCCGATCAGGATCGAACTCATTATAGTAGCCTTTGAAGCTCGAAAACACTTCTTGATTAGCAGACTAACCGTCGGTCTACGACAGGCGCCCAACATCTACGAGTAGTTTCGAAATAACATACTGAGGGGTTAAAGGTCAACATTGTAGATTTGATCAATATTCAAATCTACAATCCAGAGATTTTCCGCAATCTTGAGCGCAAGGACTCTAATTAAGTAGCATTACACTTCACCACGATTGTGATGTTCAGAACACGTTGAATGGTATGTGGTAGTATATCATAAGTGGGGCATATGTGATGATGTTATCGCACATAAACACTCAATCACACGGTCAAGAGGAGTTGGGATTGGGTTACATGAATCATTGGCAGTTATCCACGAGAAATGATAGTGCCACTTGTCGTCTGGAATGAATTACGAGATGGGTTGAAGGAAGCGTTGCGATTCATACTAGAAGTATTGCTTGGGGCAGATTAAGTATCTATATTATGAAGATCCAAATTCAGAAGGTTTTCATGTTTACAAACGTAACAAAACAAACACGTGATATTTTTGTTGATTCACAATCGTTTAAATGCTTTAACTTGGAGATTAAAGCAATTCCCACTCCAGTTTGCGTCTTAACGAAAGTACGTCTGGATAGTCATCTAATAGAAACCGATGTCTTCCAGTAGAATGTCATGTTGTGGGAAAAGAGATGATCAATCAATAAGTTACTCCTCTCAACTTTTGGGGGTATTCATTACTGAAAAGTGTTCATTTCAAAAAAACAAAACAAAAAAAATAACAACCAAAAAACAAAACAGCCAGAAGCAAACTGAGTGATCAATTTAGCATAAATTTATATTGCAACAAAAACAAAACAACAACGCCTATACATAATGAGTAATGGTGCATCTTGAAAGTGTTACTCCCCTTACCCCATCGTTGCAGTCTCTACGTGGGATACATACATAGCCAGAGAGCTATACCAGCTTAAAAACTGGGGAAAACCTATGTTAGAGCTCTATTTGATGGTTTTCAATAGCCTAAAATATCCCCGATTACACCCATTCCTCAATATAATGATAACAAGATAAATCCAGATATATAAAATGCTAACTGTACAGTAGTGACCCCTTATTTATGTGTTGATTTGCATTTGCATGGCCTCCGTTCTGTCTCAGGCTCATGCTTGTGCGAAGTGTTTAGAAATCTTTGGAGGCCCGGCTGTCAGAACCCTCTTTCCAATGTCGCTGATGTAGTCCTAAGGGAAACAGTACTTTCGGCATCAAGAATTGGCGGGGGTGTGAAAGTTGGCATCTGATCGCCTCAATTTGGCTCAATTCCCTGGTTTGGAATCGGATTTGTGTCCCTGCAGCTATGGATCTTAATCTGTTCGGCAAATTTATCTGGTCGATTCATGCTTTTCCCAAGGTCATTAATGCAAAACAGCCCCGACTGGAGATTAAATTCGGCTCGCCGATTCTGATACGACATTATGCCCCTTCCATATGCGTAGTCATAATATGTATTTACTGTCGGAAGTGATTTGACATCGAGTTCAAAGATGGCTGATAGTGGCCTTTAAACATATATATACAAGTGGCCTTTAAACACACACACACACACACACACACACACACACACATATATATATATATATATATATATATATATATATATCAATATCAAGAGTGGGTATATAATCTGACGGAAATAATTACAAATAGCATATTTCAAAACACTCCTTGAAATGATCCGTTATTACACGGTGGATGTATCATTTGGCCTAGACAAATAGAACAAATATATATTGCTACCCTGTCGTGTCTTGCTTTTGTAATCGTTAGTTTATTACATCTTCTTGATCTATGGTTTACAGTCCGACTCTCCTTTCACGTAGATAGCATTTGCTTTCTGTTTGGATCCTGTTGATTTTTGCCTTGACATAGTTTATCCTAATGCATTTATTTCGGGTTGCCATAATGAACAATTCTGCTCCACTCTGCAGGTTTCTCCAGCATGGTCATTGGATGACCTCTTCTATTTTGTATCCGTCGTTTGAAATCCCTGCATATTTTGTTTTCTGTTTATTATTGCTGCACCATCGGTTGCTACTTGTTTTTGTTGTTCGTTGCATTGCTTTAGAAGCTTTGTGTGATTTTTTTCTTGCACGTCCTTTTCTGATCCTGTTTTGGCCTTTCAGACACAGTCCCCCATGCTGATTAGTCCTCTGCCGCCTCTTTTCATCTTCTCATACAGTCTATCTGTGTCATGTCTGGGGGTGTAGAGACTCTTTCTCAATTTCTTCTTTTTTTTCTCTACATTATTATTATCATTATAATTATTATTATTATTATCATTATTATCATCATCATCATCATCATCATCATCATCATCATCATCATTATTATTATTATTATTATTATTATTATTATTATTATTATTATTATTATTATTATTATTATAAAAAGTCCCTGGCTATTTGTTGTCCTTTCTGGCTTATCAGGTGAGCAAGCTGATAATCGAAATGGATAGGATGAGATAAATCTATGGATGAACTAAATTGAGTTTCAAATGAATCGATATTAGTGAAGTTCCATTGAAATTATACATTAGTAGCTAAATAAATGAGATTTTTTTCGTTTTATTTCTATTTTTGAGTAGTTTTGAATTCAAATTTTGGGCTTTCTGTTGTTATTTTTTTTAGTCGCTATAGTCTTGTGGTGAGATTTTGGAGTAGTTACTATTAATAGTTCCAAATGGAATTATCACCATCATTACTATTGAATGAAATGCCTATAAAGTGTCTCTGTAAGCATTTTCTCCAATTAGGATTATTTATCCCAAATTGAAATGTATGTTAATTGAAATCAGAAAGTACGTGAGGAAACTTGATAAAGAAAAAAAATAATTCTCCAATTTTTTAATTGTGAGGAAACATTTTCCTAATTGAATTTCAATCAAATTTTATCAAAATCTTTCTTCGTATTTTTGATGAAGGAAAAAAAAACCCAAACCATAAAATAACAAACACACATGCCATAAAGGCAAAACCCAAGGTGCATATATGGACGCAGGTAAAATAGTGACAAAACAGTCGTCTACTGATCGCAATAAATGACTGCAGAAAAGCCTGTGAATATCAATCTGTCTCTTCTTCTTCTTTTTCTAGATATATAAGTGTGGGACTTGTTTGTATGTGTATAAGTGTGTGTACTACCGAACGATAAGAAAACTATGGTGATATTTCAACAGGATTACCTCAATCCTAATTGTTTACACCGTTTAGCCTCACCAGAGATAATAAGGGAAAGATGATTGTGTTGAAGCCTCTCTAATTAGAAATGTCAATATGTTCAAACCGAACCACACTCTAACCATCAGTAAAATCTTACGTAAGTCCGAAGATCTCACAGAAAAATGCAGTTATCTCAAACCACCGATAACAACAAGAGAAAAAAAATTAAAATAACTAAATTAAATAAATCAATCCAAACGAAACTGGAAATAAAAGAAGATACACGATAGCAATCATCTGATCAATTCTTGGAAAAGGTAAGGCTTCAAAGCTACAAAACAAAGTTTTCGATACAGGAAAGAAATAAATGACTTGTATACTTGGAGAAAATCGAGACATAACAACGGACAGAGACTGGTAGTTAAACGTGCCTAAGAATTTTAGTAAAAACTTTACTCTTCCAAATAAAAAATACAAAACAACGAACAGGGTATGCGAAATGCAAGCGATCAGCTTTCAAATTTCCTAAAAGTTACGCCATGAAGGGGGAATCAAGCCATCAAACAAACACAGAAATGAAAAGCCTCTTGAACCTGATAACATCACCATGCACCTACTTGAAGAGCTGGAAAGATTGTCACTTAGAAACTAGCTATTCCATCCAACTTACGCCTAAAACAATGTGAAGTACCAGAAGATCGGAACACTACAACCATAATGCTATTATATATAAGAAAAAACTGGAATAGCTTCAACAACTACATTCCAATAATTCTACTCAACTGAATCTTCAAACTTTTCACAGAATCATCACCAACTGAATCATTTGAATGCTAAATGAAAACTAAGAGCAAGTTGGCTCTAGAAGGAAGTATTTGACCATAAACAATTTCCATTCAATAAATCAACGGAAAGAAAAAGCAGGGGAATGAAAATGCCACTTGCTGTAGCATTTATCGACTTCGAAAAAAGTATTTGACTCGATGGGAATCCCGAAAGTCATTGAAGTTATCACTCTACAACGTGTAGACCCTGTATACACCAAAGGCTACTTATAGACTCGGATCTCTTTCAGCTAAGAATGGAGTACGATAAGGTTATACCAGCTCAAAACTCATAACCCAGACTTATCACAGCTCGTTTCAAAATGAACCTCCGAAATCTGGACTTGGAAAATAAAGGGATCATATTAAAGAGATAATTTTAGCAACCCCAGACTTGTACTTGCGGAAGATGTCCTTTTTGTTGAGAAAGTCTATGATCTCCAACCAATGCTATATAATCTGAATGAAGAAAGCAAGGAAGTTGGCTCTCATATGAATTTAAAAAAAAAAAGATCAGTTGCAACAAACATTTTGGGAATTAATACAACAATTGAAATAAAAAAATGTAGAGCCAGATAAAGTTAACCACTACATCTGCTTTGGACAAAGAATCTCCATGGGTTTCTCAAAAGAAACAAAAATGAAGTGATGAATCACCCTAAGGTGGCGAAGCCATTGGCAGAGCAAGCTCAACTTTCAGGAACTACAAAATCCTACTTATCCAAAAAAGGGAAGGTATACAACCAATGTAAACTATTCACACAAAGAGCTGAAATATTGAACTTGACCAGAAAATTGACCCTCAAACTGAGAATCATGGAACAAGGAATCATGTTCAACCTCATACGGCGAGATCACAACGCAGTAAAATATATCGAGGAGAAAAAAGGAGTTGGAGACATCATACAATCCTTTACAAGACGCAAATGGCAATGGGTTGGTCATGTTGCCAGAATGTCAGACTACCAATGGACATCACGATTCACGACTTGAATCACCAGTGATTACATGCATACACGAGTCTAGTAGAATACTAGATAGAGAGATGAACGAGGCAAGGTTAGGAAGTATTGACTTCCATAAGAGAGAGATCAGGCGAATTCCAGGTAGAGTTTAGGTTTGATTTAGGACGATGAAAAGACTGATGTTGAATCTTCTGAGGAGAGGCATCTTTCCTCCTGCTCACCCTCACGTATTTTGCTCACGACGAGAAAACAGAAAATCAAAATTACCATACTCACACAAAATTATTTTTAAATTATGAGTTATCTCCTCTACTGAAGACCCTCCTCCCCAAATAAGAGTTTTTCCCTTATTTATCATTTTTTCGGGACAAAAAGAAATTGTTAACTGCCCTTTCCGCCATTCCAAAGATGGCTGATTGCACACTCAGCTTTTTCTACGGAGATCAGCCCTTTAAAAGACGCACACGTGGCACTAATCTCGGACACAAACATATTTATGACATACAAAACGATCAACAACATTCTTCTGGCTCAACAAATGCTTGTCACGGAAATTAGACAGTGAAAATCAGCAACCGGCTATCATGGTAACGACCTACCGTCCCAGCTTTTTAGAACTTCACAACTCAACCACCCATCTGAAGAAAGCCATGGGATACCAAGCGAAACGTTGTGTTGTGTTTAAGACAACCGTCGTAAATCGTACATATATTATATTATAACTTTCCAGTCTATAACTCTGTTCAACTTATTCTGAAATGGGAATGACCATGTTGATGGGTAGAATTTTTGAATAAATCTAATATAAGGATTCAATTTAGAAATAGCAAAGTTTTATAAGATCAATTGTACGATGAAGATTGCTTAAACCAAAGAGAAAAAAAAAACGTAAACAGTTTATAGCAGACACCAAAGGCCATTTGTCCAACAGACTAATTGACTGGTGACCAATTTACTGGTGACGTTTCTCCTGGTACCAAAGAGATGGGCTCATCCCGATGTACAAAATTACCACAACGCAACAGCCAGTCCATTGTTGTGCTTTCAAAATCTGAAGTACTGATATGTAATGTAATGAATTCAGGATGTTTCATGAAGGACGTACCCCAAGGATAAAGGAGAAGAATTCACGTACACGTATATTTCCTGCTACAATATTAGTTGCCTGGTGATGTTCTACTCAAAGACAGCATTATTCAGCATTCAAAATGATTGCATCATGCACTAGCCTCATGCGAGCATCCGTTCCTTTGTGTTGTGTCAGCTACATCGTCTAACTATCTTAATGAAACGTTTATGTAATCGAATGAGTATGAACTTGAGCTTTCACTATCTATTGTAAGGTTAAAATGAATGTGTAATTAGTATCTTTTTGTTATTTATGTCTTCATAAAAAAAGTTTTTAGATTCAAGATAATTTACAAGACGAATTATTGCATAAACGGTTGGATCCATCACAATTTGAGTTCGTTGTATCGAATCGCCATAGCCCCACAAATGGCCTGACTGGGCAACCCAGCAAGTGGATGGCAAGTTCCTTTCTCTCTTTTCTAATTGTATGTGTGTGTGTGTATCCAGATGTTGTCTGTCACGTTTGTAGGACTACAACTTTGAAAATCTGCATGCATTCACTACTAGACACCGCCTTGAAACCTTATTCCGTTTTTCCAAAAAAGATTTTAGGATTCTCATGGTCCTATTAGATCACCAATGCCTGAATCTCGTACTGGTATTATTTTCAGATAATTCTAGATGAAAAAACATATTTTCAAAGATAATTTCAGATATTCCCTCCAATAATTCGTTCTTGTACCTGCACGGGTTATGGTGTTCCATTTATGCTAGATACGGATATCTATTCAAAGTTTCCTGGTGATTATTGGATGACTATTTGCCGTCAGACTTGTCAATCCAGTAGAATCTATATTCGTGCATTTGCAATGATTGGAGTTGCAAGGCAGCATCGATATCTCACAGTCCGTAGGAATCGATATGCATTTCGATTGAAAAGAATGTCTGATAGCTTGGGAAACTGAATGTCCCAACTCACGCGTCAGTAAAGTCAGCTCAGCGAAATATTCTTAGGTCATCATCGATTACTTCTATTGACATCTATAAATTTATTTTATCAGTTCATTCTCGGGTATTAAAAATATCTGTGCAGCATAGACAAGACAAAACAGATGGCAGGATGGATATCCGATAGGATAAAACAAAACCACTTTATAAAATTCAAAAGAGATCTTCTAAGAGCGACTAACTTGATAAAAACTCTCAGCTTTCACTTCAGCAGACCTGGAAGTATAGGTAGCCAATAAAAACAGGATATTTCGACAGAATCTCCGAAAGGAAATCTTGTTACTATTATACATTGATTCCTCCGGATCGGCTCCTTCGTCATCAGTTTTATATAACGTGTAGTTATCTACGTCCTCTAAACCTTTTTCTGTCTGATTTCTGGAACGAATTGGTTTGACGATTACACATTGATTCATTCGAGTGGTTTTTATCGTCTCTGTTTTGTTTCCAATCTTTCGGTCATTGTACCATCCGATCATTGTTTGTCTTGATTTCCGAGACGAATTCTGTTACTATTATACATTGATTCTGAAAAAATGATAATTAGTTCAATGCACTTCACGATTACTGATAAGTAAAGCCGTGAAGTTTGTCATAGTTTGAATTTTAAAAAAATATCCAGAGAACAATTTTCCTTAAAGCTCATGTGTGTGCATTTGAAAATTTTGTAATCATTATTTACTGAGATTACATTAGTACAGCATTAGGCCAGGTTAAGGGATATGGTGTAGATAGAAGGATACGTGCCAATCCATTAAATAGTGACAATTTTGGGATTTGGAACCTCAGATTAGCCGACAGCATCGTCTGCTTTGCTAAAAACCAAATAATGTTAGAAGAACTAAATGATTCAATCGCAGTGTGAGACAATAATAATAATACTTATGCTAAGAGAGGAGTGCGGTCAATCTACCCCCATCGGTTAAATAAAGGGTTCGGTCAATTACTTCCCCACACCTACCAGATGATACCTGATGAAGGCCGTAGAGTACAATGGCCGAAACGTTGTATAAAAAACAACCAAGATGAGGTTGGTCCGAATATTAAAGAAATTATGATAATACCGCATCTCAAAAATTCAGAGATATACTAAATGAAGCAAGCAAGAAAGTTGGTCTCCACATGACCTTCAGCAAAACAAAGGTCTTGTACAACAGACATATTGGAAGGAAAGGCCCAAAGATCGAAATCGAGATTGCTGAGGTGGAGAAAGAGAACTACTACGATACCTAGGACAGCAAGTCTGCAGGAAAGCATCAAAAGAAGAAATAAAGCAAAGAATCACACATAATTGGCAAGCTTTCGGTAGAGTAAGCCCAACTTTCAAGATAAAAAAAATCCTATTAATCCTTAACAGAATGGTATACAACGAATGTATTCTCCTGATAGTCACCTATGGAGTGAAACATGGGACCTAACCAAAAGATTAACCCCAAACTGAAACCACGCAATATGCACATGAGAGAATCTTGCTCCACCTCACGTGAATAGATAAAAAAGGAGCGCAGTATATCAAATGAAAGACAGGAGTTTGAAACATCGTCTAAACTGTCAGGAAACTCCAATAACAATGGACTGGACATGTTGCAATCATGTCAGACAACCGATGGACATCATGTCTCTCGACCTCGGTCCCCCAGAGATCAGCTGAGACCGACAGTAAATGAGGTGGCGTGATGAGCAAGATAGATTTAGAAGGTACTTGCTCCGCCATGCTCGTGATAGCCAAGTTTGGCGAATCTTGGGTAAAGTCTATGTCCAACGACGGACGCTAACAGACTAATGATGATGATGAGGATGATGATGATGATGAAACTGTAGATTCCACCTGGGCTCAAACACCAACTATATCTCGATTGAGAGGCATGTGTTGTATTCACTTCTGTTCATTCGGGGATTCTAAAACTAATCACAACACAATCTTATTGATTCGTTAGCAGGAGAATTCTATCTGGACGTTGGTTCTTTTTGTATATCTTCAAAATCAGCTTGTCTGGGCTGATTCCAAAAAAAGGAATTCTCGGGAGAAAAATCGAAATTCTTTTCTTGATTCTGCATCGTTGGTTCCTCTCTTCCTTACTTGAATTCTGACACGTTTTTCGTTGCATTTCAATACAATGTCTGGGGGTTCCAAGACCACATTGATATCTTGGCATTTTGAAGTCTGTGAAAACGCACTTTTCGCAACGAAAAGCTATCGACGAGGGAGATTTTTCTGTTCGGCTTAGACATCAGCCTTTTTCTATCAATTGCACTAGAGCCAACTTATGTCAGAAACAATTTTCCAATCCGACTGTTTCGCCGCCAATAATCTTATAGACTTTCTGTGAATGAGGCAGCCCAGAGAGGAGACACTGCTTACTTCTTTGGGATCTGTCAACCAGGCATCACATCACCATTGCATTCTAAAAATAGTTTACAGGACAAACACAGATGCCAGCGGCGATAGTCAGGGCAAATCTAGAATTTCTGTGTGAATGTGTGGGTCTCCAGATTAAAAAAAACTATCTGAATCCAACGCATCTCTATAAGACACTTTTTGGTTGATCAGTCGGTCGGTCGTTCCCGATCATTTTAGGCGATAGATAGGAGTAATGTGATTTATTCACCGCTATTATGTCAGAAGAATGAGTGATGTCATTAAGATAACATTAATCCAATCAAATCTCGAATTTCAAAAAAATAGATGACGTATTAAACCTTCGTTTTTCAAGAGTTTTTTTCTTTCAGTTTTTGGTTCTGATTTTGTTAAATATCAATTTTCTTAGCCATATCATGCTGAATTGATATGAATCCTAGTCCAATACTTTGGGTGAACCATCCTCATTTTCCTCTTACTCCAGCTATTACTAACACAAGTAATATTGCTGGATATATAATATTTCAAGCCATATCATGTTGTGTTGATACAAAACTTGGTCACAATCATCGGATGAACAATTGTCTTTTTCCTATTTCGCCCCCTTCTCCTATTACAACTAGTAATACAGCTAGTGCTATAACTACTATTTCGTTTATATTCCCTTTGAAATATGGACGTAAGGATGGTGGATGGAGCATTGCTATTGTTATTTCCTACGTGTCACTGATTTATGATGACACTATGTACATGGTAAAAACCGAGCTCTTTTCATAATTTCCTGTGTGTCAATGCAGTTTCACTTTTTATATTCCTTTTCAAATTGCAGCATTCAATTATGGCTGATTTTATAGACTCATTTTTTCCTTCAATCATGGCATTCACTCTTTTCCTGGAATTTGCTTTTTTTGAATTCGAAATAATCTTTTTTTTTTTATTCTGTGCTTGTCAGTGACAAAGAATTTAATTCGTCTTTCAAGGTATCCCCTGCGTAACCATGTCCATTACTGTTCATTTGAGATAGTTTCAAATCGCATTTTAAAATATCCGTCGAGATCTCTCTTTCCCCATTTCCATCTTCTATTTGCGTTCACTACGGCTTCTGTCGTTATTGTCTTTCCATCTATTATTATACTGTTTCGAGCACTTTTAATGACATTTTCAGGGTTTCCTCACGGATATTTTTCAAATACAATTTTGGCCATTCGGATAATGTCTTCGATACTGATGAATTTAAAAAAAAAAACTCCTGTCTATCGTAATCATTCTGATGCTTTTTTTTTCTAGAGTAAGCTCCGTTTCATGCCAATCAATCGATTTTAGTTCCTTTTTTGTCCAGCTTAGGAAGGGTCCTGTGTATTCGACTATTTATACTTCATACATGCTAATCCATTTTATGATATTTTAGCTGTTTAATTCAGTTTCCAAGATCTATTTTATCCTCGTAATTATTTCCTTTTAATTCTTCTTGCTGTTGATGTCATTGGAAGGTGGAAATGCTTTGGGAAGGCCATTGATGGATGCCATTTCTTCTCTTGTCAACCCTTGGAAGGACCTGATGTTTTCCACATTTCTCATCTATTTTTTCTTTAGATTCCTACCGCTTAGTATGGTTTCCGATTCATTCTTTTTCTCTTGAAAAAACGGATTAAAAAACAATTTGAAGGGACAATCCAGATTAGAAATGTTTTTATATCTACCGATCGAGAGCGGATAAAACAAGGTCACATGATCACACTAAGTTATCTGACAGTTCGTTTTGGATTTGCTTTGATGGTTCTTATTATAAGAGTATATAAACCGAGGTCAACAGAATACAAGATGGTGAGATGAACTAGACAAATTTAGAACATACAGGCTCTGTGACGCCCATGATAGAGAATTGGCTGGATGAAAAGATGCTGCAGTCTGGATTTGGTGGACGGGCCATAGTTTGCCTACCGCTGTCTAAAAGTATGCATTTTTTTCGATTCTCTTTCATTTTATCTTGTTTTATATAGTTGGGTATTATTAGCAGTAATTTGCTGTTGATGTTTCATGATAATGATAATGATGATGATGATGATCATCATCATCAGTGGCTTCAGCAGCAGCAGCTCCAGCAGCAGCAGCAGCTCCAGCAGCAGCAGCTTCAGCAGCAGCAGTAGCAGGAGCCTTTTAGCTTCCGTCATTGAACATTGACCTCCCGCTAGATTCTTCAGACATCATCCTGGGCGTCACAGTTAGTCACGCCGTCTAATATTTTGCCCGTCACAATTTCGCATATGATCACTTGGAATCCACTTCGTGAATCATGATGCCAAGCAGCCGTCTAACATTCTTGCCACGAGACTAGTGTATTGCTGTTGGAGTTTTCCAGTAGATTCCATGATATCTCAGACTCCCGATTTTCCCTCTAATATACTGCGCTGTCTTGTGATCTCCCAATGTGATGTTGAGCATGATTCTCTCAACTGCACATCGCATCAGAGTCAAGGGGTCTTGAGGGGGGAGGGGACAAGGGGGCAAAGAACACACATCTCTATTTCAATGTATCATCATTGACCTACTCTTCGGGGAATGGGGTGCTGACCAAATAGATGCTCTAAAAATGGGGGGGGGGAGTAGTCTGAAAAGAGTTATGCAACATTGCTCTAATAGCCATGTTATTCAATTCAATTCACTTCTGTCTCTTGTCTCTGGTGATAGTACTTCTATTACAAATAAAATATTTCATGTATTCATGTTAAACGATTGTCACTATTGAAGATATCCAATAATTAACAAAAAAAAAAATGTTATGTTTTTATCGAACGATCAAAAAGTCTCTGTTGATTGTGCGAATGAATAAAAACATTTTATGGAGATTATCAGGTATGTCAAAGGCAGCTGTCTAATCAGAGACATTGTTACTACTGCTACTACTACCACTACTACTAAAATCACCCCTCCTCCCCCTCATCCTACTGCTACTACTACTAATTATAATAATGATAATAATAATAATAATGAAAATAAAAGATCGATTTCAATATTTTCCAACATTGGTATCCGGTTCAATAGATCGGTCAGAAACGAACAATATGTCAGAAAAACAAATATTCTGGAGAAGATATTTAATCAAATCCTGGGGAATGGAGGCATTCTGGGCCCTTCTTAAGCTAAGCAAAAGTCTTACACATCCGAAATTATATGGATAGACCCTACGTGAAGAGAAAATTGGGAGGAACAAGCCGCAGGGGTCAAACTCCACTTCCACTTCAATTCCCACTGAAGATGATAATTGCAAATTTTCTATTGTGTATAAAGTAAATGAAAAACTGTAACATGAATTTTCGAACGAAAGCTGGACATAGTACACTACCATATTTACCAGGGACAAAGTATCTCCATGAAATCCCCAGGACAAGAAAGAATCAAGCAAAAATTACTCTTGGGTGGCAAGCCTCCGGTACAACAAACTCAACATTCAGGGGCAGGAATATCCCATTAGTCTGCAAAAGAAGAGTATACGACCAATGCATCCTCCCTATAGTCACCTATGGAGTTGAAACACAGTCCCTAACCAAGAGACTGACCTGCAAACTGAGTAGTATGCCACATACACATAAGATAATCATGCTGAAAATTACATGGAAAGACAAGGCAGTACATTTGTGATAAAACAAGTATCTGAGGATTCAAAGAAATCATTAAAAATCTCAAATGGCAATGGGCTGGCCATGTTGTAAGAATGGCAGACAACCCAAGGTCATCACGACTCACAACATGCATTGCTAGACATCAAATGTGCATCCAAGGCTTAGAAAATATGAGATGACGATATGAACTGGACAGGTCCAGAAAATAAAGGGAAGGATTAAGCCGTTCCTTGGGGGTGGGATGGGGTGTGAGTCCAACGATTGATGATAAAAGACTGATGATGATGATTGCCAGATCCCAAGACCCTGAATAGATGATATTTCTAGACAAGAAATCGTTTTATCAAAGGTCATCTTTCAATAAAGTTCCAGTTCTATGAATCAGTCTGAAGCAGCAGTAAAAATCGATTCTAATTGACTTTAAAGCAAAACTTAAATGGTATTATTGCCAGATCACGTGATCCGGTCGAAGAATTTTCCAGGTGTGAAGTATTTCATAAAAAGAAACTCTTCTACTTTCTGTTTAAAGTAAATCGGACTTAAAACAGTTGAGAAATTATATGGGGACACGCCGACAGACCAACGAACACAGTTCCTAAAAGAGAGACGAGGACTTTTCTAAAATTGTTATATCGGCAGCAAATGATATTTCCTGTTATTATTATCATAGCTACTCTGTGACCTGTCGCTTAGCTGACGGTTATTATGTACTCAGCAACAGACTCGATGATTGCAAGTTCTAAGACCAAAAAGTGACAGACATGGTTGCAAGCAAAAGGAAAAGAAAGTTAGGTAGTTAAATAAAAGGGTTGGAAGGTACAGGGGTCAATGGCCTGAACCGATGATATAGATGTGGCAGACAGTTTTTATTTATCAACGTTTGTTCGGAAAATCTAATCTTTTCTTCCCATCTTTCTTGTTGACAACGTTTCTACCGTTTCATTTCATGGACTTCTCCGGGTGTGAAATGTAATATCCCTTTGGGGAGAGAGTTATACATCAGTGGATCCCGAACTTATTTCATTGCTGGAACCTTATACGATTTTCCTAAGGTCACGAAACCCGTTACACAAAAACAACGCCACCGCTCAGATTTTGATGGGAGATTAAACGAAAGAAAAAATGTTCCAGGAAGAGAATTTATTCATACAAAAAACGTACGATAAATGAAGCATTAAAAAACAACAACTCCACCTTCAGAAAAATGGTAAATTCCACTTTTTTATCAGATGTTTTTAATCAAAAGACACCTTATCTCGCAGTACCCAAGGTTTTTTTCAAGGAACCCTGGGCTTTTGCCAAACACACTTAGGGAAGCACTGCTATAGACAACATGGCTCTTATATAAAATAGATCTTATACATAATTTCTTATATATAAATTTCTAGACAACTCTTATCATAGATGTCTGAATACCCCAGTCCATTTATGGCCCGCTGATTAAAGAAACATTACACTAAATCAAAAGAGGAAAAATGATTTTCACTGGAGAAAAAAATCTGAAATCTACGTACGGAATATTTTCAAAAGCAATTAGTGACGACTCAGATTAATCAATCGAATATACTAATTTCGTTTCATTCTCTTTATTTTATTTTAGGTTTTTACTTCCATCTTTTATTTTTAGTTCTATTCGTATATTTTTCGGAGTTTTTCAGGGAGGTTCTCTTGTCTCATGAAATATTATATACGCTGACTTTTTAACCATAAGAGCTGTTTATTTAATGCTTGTTATAATCGGTGTTGAAAGTCGTTTAGTATAAATGATAATCAGTTGGGGAAAAATGATGTTAGTATTGCTGGGAATGCAAAAAATGTTTCGAATAAACGTTGATGGTAATTCCTTTTTTGTTTCATACCATTTCTTGGTTATCCAAGTATGGTACACCCCTATACAATCGAAAAACAATCGGGATAGTCTACTTTCGAATACCTGTGAAACCAGGATTGCCAGATCAGCCATGTTTTGTCTAGGTCTTGTTCATTTTTTTTCCCGATTTAGCTGGTAAAGATAACTGAGCTAAAGATTTCGCCTTTCTAAAAAAAAAAAAAAAAAAAAAAAAATAACCAACATGTGGGGGTAAATATGCAACTGTTACCGCCACGAGGTGTGCCTACGGTAAGAACAGCAATATTTTGACAATGGAAGGTTTCGATGTGATACACTTAAGAGTATTTCTCTATGAATAGATGCCAACCCCCACCCCCCATCAAATTATCATGACATTCAGTTGTGCAGTTTTAGACTATAAAGCTAACAGGTTTGGTTAGTTACACAATAGAAACTGACTAAAGTCTTTTGGCAGCAAACTGTTTTAGAAAAAGAAGTGATCAATGAATAAGTTACTTCTTTTGTCTTTTGTTGGGTAGTGATTACTAAAAACGTCTGAATTGAAAAAAATAGTGGATATGAACTACGTGATCAATTTACCATAAACTTTCATTGCAAACTGAACACCGTCACTAAAATCCTAAAATAAGGGAATTTTCAAAATATAAAAAACAAAAAAAAATGTCTTTATCGTCGACGCAACGAGTAATATATATAAAATTTCAGCCCTTTAATTCGATCTGTGAGTTGAGTAATATGTACATATATAGCCGATCACACCAATTTAAAAGGTGGAAACCTTTGTTGACAGTGCTAGTGACAGTTTTGTTTGACTGTTTCTAATTTTGGGGAGGATTAATTAACTGCACTAATCAAAATATACTTGTATCTTCTCTTTACATCATTTGAAATCTCGAACTTTGTGGTCATCATCATATTCCAACGCCGTGGATAACGGGACCTTATCAAACCCTAATGCACGAAGGGCAGAAAATTGCCACATCTTCAAATTTATACCCGTACTTCGCCGAAATGAATCAAAATAGCCCGCACATATACTCGATCAAATTATCTAAAAACATAGATATTTGATCTAAAGCTATCTGAAAGAAAAAGATCCTTAATTTAGAATCATCTAAGAGATACCAGCTCAAGATATGGGCTCCGTTATCTTAGATACCCCGAGATGGCTCCCAGTCGTGCACTTGTGCAAATCTTCAAGGCTGTAGCCCACAAAATGTGACCAGGAGCTCTGCAAGATAGTTAAGAACCTCAAAAAGACAAGAAACTATAGCCTTCTTGGCCGTTTGGTTGTCACTTGTTGGGTTACGATGATTCAATAGTTACTCGAGCACTTAACATGAATATTCAATGTCCTCTCTTTCTTAATGGAACAGCATCAGACCGCCAACCTCAGTATTGTTTTATGGTCGGCTGCATGTGTGAAATACGCCCCTCATCCCATCTGACAGGAGAGATAAAGTAAATAATACGAAATAAAGCCTCGCATCTGTTGAAACGAGTTTGAAGAATACATTAACTTCTAACTTCAAATTCTGATGGTAATCTTGAAGACAACGATGTTTGTATCAACACCAAGGTTTAAAACTTGAAGCCCCTTACTCCAGCTTGAACACATTGACCTTTCTTCGATACAGACTTCGTGGCATAAAATAGCACCAAACATGACCGGGTCCAAGAGATTGAGTGACAGCATCATTAAAGTGGAATGACAGTGAGAAAGCTAGTTAATAGCATTTTACTTACCACCTGGTTTTTTTTTTCTTTTTTCCTTTCTTTTTTTCAATATCTTTCTCTCTCTTTTTTTCTTCCTTTCTTTCTTTTTTCTATATTTTTCTCTCTTTTTTCCTTTCTTCTTTTTTTCCCCTCACGTTTTCTATCCTCCTTTTTTTCTTTCTTTCTAAATTTCATTTAGATTGCTTTCCTCCTCCATTACTGCGTTCCATTCCTTTTCTTTCCTAGCTTTATGCGATATGTTTCAGCCTCCATTTTGGATACGTAATGTTTTAGTGTCTCCAACTTCACAATTCTAACATCAATGCGATATTTCATCATTTTATTTTTATTATTTACTATTCTTAAATCTGCAGCATAAATAACTGCCTTTTTACGAACCGTTTGATGTGGAAAGTGCCCGAAAGGTTTTGCTTAGGGTGAGGGAAGGTAAGCAAACAAAGATCTATCCATCCGTCTCTCTATCTAAATTTGTTCACATCAATCTATCTATCATTCCATATCTCATAATCACGAAGTCAACCATGTTTGCATTTTGTCAACGCTAAAGTAAATCTGCGTCTGTTTAGCTGGGCTTCTTGGCTTTCTAACATCGGAAGTGCGTCAGGATTTCTAAGCGAGACGTCAAATGATTTGGTGTAGGAGCCATCTTTCCTGTGAAGAGTGCAAACACTCAAAGCAACGATGTCTCCAGGCATTTCACTTCTGTTTCCTCTGGGAAACTAAAACAAATCAAAACTTTGCTAAAACAAAGCTGTCAGTTGGAAGTTTATTCCTGTATCTTCTGATGCCTGTGCCGTGCTCGAAGGCTTACACCGTGGGTACTGAATAATTCTGTTTTTACCCACAGGTATATGTATGTGCCTCTGCGTTAAATTCGACCTTCTGTCTCATTTTGCTCTTGTAAGAAAGCGGGAAATCCAGTCTTGCTAGGGAACTGGTATGATGCTAATTAAACCCTAAAACGGCTGGCAGTTGGTCTATACCTAGAACAGCCAATATGCCATATTCTACATTGATAATATGATGTCAGAAATGCTGATAACAGTGAGAAAAATGTGATAAATCTTCGTTGCAAGATAACGTGTCCAAACCGTCTTTCCCTGCAAGTATGGTCGAGATATTCCGAGATATGATCATGACATCTGGACTGTGGGGAGATAACACTGAGATGAGATGGATAAGAGAACCTTAATCATCCGTTTAGAAAGAACATGAATAACAAGAAGAACAAGAAGAGAGAGAGAGAGAGATATGAAGATTTAAGAGACAAATAAACAGGGGCGCTGATACATCCACCAAAAGCTAAACTTGAAATCCAAACATTCAGAGTCTGCATTTTATTGAACACAAAAACACAGGCACGCATGGAAAAGCCAACGACTTTTCGTCTCCCTACACACGACGCTTTTCTTCCTAGAACTATTTCATGTTTGGGAAATAAGGGGGTCTCTCGATCGACACTGAGAATGCTTGTATACTTGATGTATTGTGTTTATTCTGTTATTTCAGAGGGATCGTGGTACTAATTTATATGATATTGATTATTGATTACCGTTTTCATTTTAGGTCGCTTCCTTTGATACGGAACGGTTAGTCAACAAAAATTTCCTAACCCATGAAAACTACTATATTTAAAAACGCTATATTAGGGAATGATGCCATAAAGGTCTAACGCCAGAATATAATGAGACCAGCAAATAATTTACTTCCTGAATGAGTTATGAGCGTGAGTCAAACATGTAAAAGATTCGAAAACAACATTATCTGAGAAAAAGAGAAGATCCGCGGGGCTTGATAGAAATGTTAAAGATTTTGCGTCGTCTGGAATTGGTAAGCCAAAATATTTTATATTTATATTTACTAGAATGGTGTAGACGAGACTGAAGAGTCATACATATACGGTAAAATGACTTGAAGTTGATTGAATATAAGAAAAGTCCGTTTTAGCAATAGAGTGAATAAACTATGGAACAGATAACCTGGAAGTTTAGGTGGTTGGTGAATTAGCTTTCACGACACAACAAACAAAAGACAAAACAAAGCGAGAGAGTTAAATTTTTACATATGATAGGGAAAAAGAAAGGAGATAAATGAAAAACAGTTTTGAAAACAGACTCGCCATCAAAGTATATAACTGAACAGCCGTAGCATCGAAATTTGAAGTCATGTTAAAGAAATCCTATTGATGAATAAGTATGGTCTCAATGAATTATATTCATGATATCATTGGCGTTTTCCACTGGAAAGCATCTGAAATATAGAAAAAAAAACAACATCTAGAAACATCTAAAATCTGGAGAATCTGGATGTTAATAATAAATCTGTCACGATAAAGATACCAAAAGGTCAGAGAAGATTTTTTCCCAAAAGTACAAAAAAAATTTTATAAGATGTGTAGTGGAGTACTGATGCCTTTTTCAAGTCTGTAGACAAAAAGATACGGCCATGAGTGCTGGAACATACCAACACACGAAGGAATAATATGCACAAATATTAAAAAAACTTTGCCGGCTTTTGTTGGATATGGTTGTTCAACATTTTGGTTATTATTTGTCTTCATTTTGTGAATTATAGCGAAGAAATTTAAGTGAGACGGACAACGGAGAATGAGATACATCTTTCAGTCGAGTGTCATTTATCGGAAACACAAATAACATGGAATGCCTGCCGTCCATTCGCAGTTTCATGGGAATATGGTCAGCAATTTGATTAAAAAAAGGCCGTCAGATATATCTCTGATTGTATAGAGTCAAAGTTTGAAATAGTGCTAAAAGCATTTTGCTGTTACTACCCAGACAGGTAATTATAGGAGAGTATTCGGCCCACCGGTCTCCTTATTTTCCCCAGCCAACCATCATGGCATGCCAATGAGATATCTAGTTAAAAGATCTAGCAAAGCAAGAAAATATGAGAGGAACGTGGTTTCATGCCTTTTATGAAGGTATTAGAGTTGAGTATGGTTAATTGCAACATCACAGATTCGGTATAACAATTCTAAGATTCGAAATCAACATTTTCTTTTATAATATCATCTTTGAATTTTTTAAAATTTCCTGTCGAAGTCGGAAGCTGGGGTTGATTTTGTTTTTCCACTGTAGCAACAACAACAAAAACAACAGACAAGAACCGTCCACACCTAATTTAGAGTAGGGATTTCTTTACTGTTTGTCAGTTAAACCGAACCAATGTATAAAATTAACATTTCTCTTGCGTGATTCAGATTCATGACCAAGTAATCAGTGGGTGGCTATCTAACCAGAGCAGCCAAACCGGGTCCTACGCATCTACGGAAATATATGTTATCATTCAATATTTACTATAAATGAATTACAAATGTTATAGCAATCGTGTTCAGTCGGAATAAAAAGAGGGGTCGAGATTAATTCTGCAGTAGCCAGCCTTGTTTTCTATTTAACGGCTTTTAAGCAGGAGTAACAGGCCACATGGGCCGCTTGAATGAAAGCAGACTTCCTTCACAAATCCTCTACGGTGAACACGGCACGGGCAAAGGACTCCGTGGCTATCCTTTCAGCCGTTATGAAGATCAACTCAAACAGACAATGAATACGACTGTTATCAACCAGGAAACATGAGAAAAACAAACGACAGATCATAGACTCTGGCATCAAAGCATCTCTACTGACACAGGACTGTTTGAACGAGAACGTTACTGGAATGAAGAAGATATACGAGAAAGATAAAAGATCTGACAAGGCCAAAAGAAATGGAAGGTTCGGAAAACGGGGATAGTCAACAGACACAGGGCAAAATGATTTTCTAGTCTTTAAGCCGTTCGAAATCGGAAGCATTCATAAATTAGAAACCATCCACCTAAACTGTCACCAAAACTGCCTACATAGGTTTCTTCATTTTTTCGAATCAGTCTGGCTGGTTATATATGTACGCGTGTATGCATGTACGTCATCATCATCATTTTTTTAACGTCCGTCGTTGAACATGGACCTTACCGAGGATCCGCCATATTTCTCCATAATGGGCTTTGCAAGGCCAGTATTTTCTGAATTTGTCTAGTTCATCTCTCCATCTAGTTTTTTTTTTGTCAGTGTCAGTTTCGCATGTGGTCTCTGGGGATTCATGGTGTGAGTCATGATGTCCAGCGGTTGTCTCTCATTCTTGCTACATGACTAGCCCATTGCCATTTGAGTTTTCGAATGGATTCTATGATGTCGCTGACCCCCGTTTTCTTCCTGATATATTGTGCTGTCTTGTGATTTCTCCATGTGGGGTTGTGCATGATTCTCTCATGCACACTTAGTTTGCGGGTTTCATGCGTGAATTCAGCACCAATGGTCCTAGAGGTCTGAAATTTTGAACATGCACACTGTATTATATCTACAAAACAAACAGGTTTTTATTGGGGGCCCAGGCTAATTTGCAATGTCATTCTATGCTAAATTGAAACTGTCTTGTACCCACCTATTTTTGAAAATTCTAACATTTTATAGTTAATTCCACAAACAAAACGGGAGGCTGGTAAATTATTGATTGATCATACATTTTAATTTTTTTCGATTCATCACGTTCTATATGGCATGCCGTCAAAAGATGTTTGTCACATGACGATTTCTATTGAGTAATTAACAAGGCTTGTTTGAATAACGGATCTTACAACTCATTCTATCAAAGTGTGTGTGTGTGTGTGTGTGTGTGTGTGTGTGACTGTGTTTGTGCACGCGTGTAATCAAATACCCCCTGTGGTAGAGTAGGTTTAGCCATAAGGTCAGGGACTCATCCAGTTAAATCACTGATCAAAAAAGTATTTTGTATTTATTCATTCTGACCATAAACTAAAGGAGACTAATTATAAGACAAGCAAGAAAAAAATAAATAGAGACCGCTGATGAAAAAGAATCGACAGCCCAGAATCATTGAAGCGTGTAATTTCTGAATTAAGCCTTTCTAGGTCGACCCTGATTAGTTATTCATTAGCAATTATCGGACGCATGCATTCTACTAGAAAACCCCGGAATTGGACGATCTGAAATTTTCTGAGTTTACTATAACCAATATCCCAGTTTTTATCCTGTTTGTGTCATTAGTCTTTCTCTGACCCCATCAGTGAATCTAGTGTGTGCACATCATTGTCGATTGTTCAAACTAGGAGGAGATGAGGGATGCCATTCATATTGTCGATTTGATTAGTCTTGATGTTTATAAGACATTCAAGTTACCAATTGTCCGAAGTTGGTCTTCTGTGGAGAAAACTTCGCATCTTTGTCAATCAGAAACCGTCAACCAAAACTGTCAGTAGACGTTTCTTTCGGTTTTTTAGTTGGTCTGTCTACGAATGTATGCATCACAAGTACAGGCCACACCAATGGAAGTAGAGATACGGTAATTTAAACATTCTCTATGTCTACTTCTTTTTTCAAAATCCCTCCCGATACTTCTCTTTAGAAGTGGGTTCAGTTTGCAATGTAAGTTTATGCTAAATTTGTGATAAAACAATGAATGAAAATCAAAATGACATATCTTAGTACTGACTGTATTTATAGAAATATCAAATATTGTACTCACGCACGAGTCGTATCCATAGTAATATGGAATGACGTTCCTGAGCGTTCTACATTATCATTTTCATCAACATCAGCAGCAGCATTTGTCGTTGGACAATGACTTTCCTCAAGACTCACAAGGCCTCACTATCATGGGGGTTGTGGAGTCAGTACTTTCGAAACTTGTCTAGCTCATTACGCAATCTTATATTTCGTCGAACACAATTTGGTATATGATATTTGGGGATCCACGTTTTGAGTTGTGATGGCCAACAATCGTCTAGCATTCTTGCAGTATGGCCAGCCCATTGTCATTTGAGTTATCTAATCGATTATCCGACATCTCTGATCCCTGTTTTGTTTTACGGAAACGTGAAGACATACATGTTCACTTTTTCCATTCACATCTCATAGAAGCTGTGTTCAATAAAGACGATGTCGTTTCCAAATCTGAGGTTGCTTAGGTATTTGCTGTCAATTCTAATCAGTGTAATGAATGGTCAGGTAGCTTCTCTTCGAGCCAGCCAGTCCCTAGGATTGGTTTTCATCCATCATCTTGTTGATTTGGTTGGTGATCACTCCAGTTAAGAAGTTTGTCGATGCAGTTGAGTAGGCTTATCAGCCTCCAAATGTTCAGATATTGTGTCTTCCCTATTTATGTAACAACATTGTAATTGCAATGTTCTAATTTTCTGGGACTTTACTTCGTTTAAAACATAAGTTGAATAAATGGTTTTGGTTTGATTGAGAACTTGTTGGCATTTGCATATGTTTGTAGTCAGTGAAATTCTATATTTTGACGTTTACAACATTAGCGTTGTAAAAGTGAAAGTATAAAATTTCCTTGGTGACCGTCCTGGTGATAGATTTGTGTGGACGCCTTTTGAGCACAGCATTTTAGTCCAAAAGGAATGATATGGCTGGGCCTTTTAAAACTGTTAAATTCAATTTCAAATCAATGCTAGACGCAATATTAATCAGATTCCTTTACACAAAAGAATTTATTGCGAAAAGCCATACATGCAACAGCTCTAATGTTGCCTCTTGTATTCAAGGATCAGTGTGTGCAAAAATATCATCTTGTGTAATAATTTTCCTGTGACGAGTTAATGTGTGCATTGAATTGTTGTCAAAATATAATCTTGAAATTGTTTCAAGTTATTCGGCACAGTCCATCTTTCATGACTAATAAAACTATATTAACATGATTAATATCGTACAAGTATAATTATACTCGTTTATATTTTTCAATTCCAAGCGCCAGTTTTTTCAGTTTAGCTGTTCAATCAAATAAAGGAGAATTTCTGATTTTTATGTGATTCGATGTCAAAATAAATTGATAACACTTACACCCATCAATTTTCAGATTATAATCATCAAGTTTTCTAAAAATATTTGAATCAAAACTGCTTGGACTTGTACATTATACATTATTCTTGATGACTATCATTTTTTTTGTTCATATCAATCTACTTTGGACATGAGTAGAATAAATGGTTCAGTGCCCTAGTAATGAATTTTCCAGCTTTTTTTTTAGTCCCTGGTCAAGGATCCTTTCTTTCCTAGTTCGTTTGACGGTTTTCTTTCCCTTCCCTTAGAGTTACTCCTGGTGAATCTTCGGTGAATCTGGTTAGAAAAATAGATGTTCTGTTGTTGAGCACATTGATACTCTCTTGTGGTTCGGTAGTGGAGCGTGTGTGTGTGTGTGTGTGTGTGTGTGTGTGAGTGTGTGTGTGTGTGTGTGTGTGTGAGGACACACGCCCACAGCTTCGGGAACTTTGGAAATAGCACACAACTCGAACCAAATAGGAGAAACTTTTGTTCGATTAGATGTGGGGAAAATCTGAGATTGAAAGAGAGACATTTTCTGTTATCTTCAGAGAAAACCAACAAAATTGATAGAATAATAAGGTTTCCGACGATGAAGCAGATGCTTAGTGTTTACGCATTGATGGCTTGTCTTTACAGGGCTGATAATAAGCTCTGAGACACGCCAGTATTTATTTGAGAAAACTGCTCTAGTCCTCTGATCGAATAGGCAGGACAGACTTCGATTAGAATAAATACAAACACACACACACACACACACACACACACACACACACACACATATATATATATATGGTACAGATCAGGTTAGCAATAGTGCATAATATAAAGCAATGTCTGATATGTGATGGATTTATTTCATAGATAGCTCGATACATTCAACTTGACACTTCGGAAGTCGAGTTATTTTAGAGTAGAGCTGGAAATAAATAATAGAATGTTGATTCACTACACAAACTAGTTCATGTTTCTGCCCTCTTTGGCAAAAACATGAACTAGTTTGTTCAGTGAATTCACATCCATACATACATATATATATATATATATATATATATATATATATATATATATTTTTTTTTTTTTTTCTTTTTTTCTTTTGGTGGTCAATTAAGTGGCAAGTCATGAAAATATTTGAATTTTAATTATTTGTCGCAGCATAGAAGATTGGTTTATTTCGTTTGAATTCTCATCAAATAATTGAAATCTCCCATCGCAAGGTTTGAACAGAAATATCCGTGGACGTCGACTAGAATCCTCGCGGGTGTGGTACGTTGCTTATCAAACCTTTCAGACATTGAACAAATACTCAAAAACCTGATTCAGAGTCGTTTGGGGATGAATGGCTTGCTTGCTTGCTTGCTTGCTAGATAATCAGGTAGATAAAAAAAGAAATACGTCTATGAAATTTCTGATCTAATTGAATAAGAAGACAGGACTATTGAAACGATAAAGCAAGTAAACTAAAAAATACAACAGTCTATGGTATGCATATTGAAAAATATCACTGCTGGCTCGAATTTACTTCTACTGGGGTACTGAAGAATCTTTTTATCAGAAGCATGAAGTAGGTTTTATATATCCTCAATATGAGTACTTGAAGAAAGGTCACCAATTTTTTTCTATAGCCATCGAGTAGAATTTTCGAGATAACGTCAAAGATGTCTGCCAACTACTTATATTGCACATTATTCGTTCATTAGTCACTTTAGACAAGTTTTTTTTCCACGGTCTTTTTGTTGTACCAAGTGTCCTTGATAAGATATCGAAATTCTACCATAGTCCAACCATTTGAAATGTATATTTTATAAATATGGCGCCCGGAATAGCTTCCAAATTAGTCGCCTCTATGATAAAAAAAGAAAAAGCTTACCCCACAAGAATCAAAACAAAATGTTTCTCAACAATTCCCTATTTAAATAAATGTCTTGTTTAAGTCTTGGAGTAGGGAGTTCAAGTCATCATAGAAGTTGTCTATTTCTTGTTGGGTTGATTGCGAAGTGGGAGCGTAGACTTGGATTATATTGAGTTTGTATCGTTTTGAAAGTTGTATGGTGACGCTAGCTACTCGGTCAGAGATGACTTTGAAGCCAGTTATATTGTCTTTCAGGTCCTTATTGATGAGAAAGCCAACTCCACTCTGTTTTACTTTCTCTTTTCAATAGCTGTAAAGAAGATGTCTGCTTCTCAGTTCGATTAGTTCTTCTCCGGGTCTTCTTACCTCACTAATGCCTATAATGTCCCATTTGACATTTCTGATTTCACTTTCTAGATCAGTTAGGTGCATGTCAGTTGACAGTGTTCTGACGTTGTATGTGCCTATGTATAAATTTGTCCTCTTGTTGACAGTCTTAGAGTTCTGTTTAAATGGTCGTTGTTAGAACGGTGACTCAGTAGGAACAGGTGTTTCCTTGGTGAAGGATTTAGGTAGTTGCTTTCGGAGCACATCACCCCTACCCAAAGTAAGTGTTGTGGCTGAGTTTTGGGGGGCCGATGACCCGGTGGGAACTGACGCGCTCTTGGTGTAGTGTTTGGGTAGTCGCCCTTGGAGCACAGAGAAGCTTTCTTAATTTTGAAGGGCAACAATATATCTGAGCCAAAATAGAGGATAAAACTTTTTTGCAGTATGTGAACTCGGAGATGTTCAAATCAGCCTCAAGTTTTTTCTTTTCCAAATTGTCAACTATTTTCACATCATCTTCACCTCAGATCTATGTCCATTTTCTAACAAATTCACACATACAAACCTATATATATATAAAATGTATAATATATATATATATATATATATATATATATATATATATATATATATATATATATGTTTGTGTGTGTGTACGCAAGTGCGTGAGCAGAAATTATTTTTGAAGAAATCTCATCCAGCGAAGAAGGATCACTGTGTGTTTGAGTTAGTATGTGTGTGTGAGGAGAAGAGGTGAGAGAGAGAGAGAGAGAGAGAGAGAGATTGAAAGTGGGTATGGAGAGGATATATATATATATATATATATATATATATATATATATATATATATATATATATATATATATGAAGAAATAGAGAAAGAATGGGCGGAAGAGAAAAGCAGAGTGCTATTTTCTATTATCAGATATAATCAACCATTAATATGAATATACTGAGATTTTTTCTTCCTACAGCATCCATTGAAGATGTTCAACTTGTTGGAAATGGAGTTTCTGGCTGGTGCTGTCGTGGTAAAAGCAACATCTGCTCCGCATCCAGGAATGATAACTCCTCTGCAATGCCATGACTTTTTGTTAGATTCTTCCTTCAGCAGCGAGAGGTGGCGCCACCTGTCTGCCTTCTGCTTTGTTACGTAATCTGGCTTCAACTACTCAGTAACTTGCTCAGTCGGGTACTGGCTTTCCTGTCGACCACTGGTGCGCTTATTATTTTTTTATATCATAAAATACTTTCTCCTTCTTTCTTTTCGTCTTTCTTTCTCGGGGGACATCATCTTTTTATTCGATTTTGTAATTCTTTAATTAAGTTTTTCTGACGTATATTTTCCAAAGTTTTCTATTTTTAATTTTTTTTTATTTGTCCCTTTTTATACATTTTTTCTCTTTTCCCTCCTTCTTTTCATCCTTTTTTGGACTTCTTCCTCTTTTCCTTCCTTCTTTTCTTGTACTTCTTCCACCCTTCCTCCCTTCCTCCCTTCATTGTACTTCTTCCTTTCCCCTCTTGTACCTCTTTCCTCCTTTCCTTGTACTTCTTTCCTTTCTCCATGCGTGTCTCCTTTCCCCATTCATTAAGACAGAAAGAGAGGGAAAAAAGGGGGAGAGATAGTTCAGTAAGAGCGTCAGGGAAAGGCTAAAGATAGGAACTTTACAGAGAGAGAGAGAGAGAGAGAGAGAGAGAGAGAGAGAGAGAGAGAGAAAGAGAGAGAGAGGGGGGGAGAGAGAGAGGGAGGGAAAAAAGAAAGATAGCTAATTAGAGGGCAGGAAGAGAAAGTGGGTAGGAAGCTACATATTTTATTGGGGGGATAGGAAAAGTGTGTGTGTGTGTGTGTGTGCGTGTGAGAGAGAGAGAGAGAGAGAAGGAAAGAAAAAGAGAGAGCGAGAGAGAGAGAGAGAGAGAGGTGGTCGGAAAATCGGGGGAGAAAATAAAGTGAGACATTTTCATGTGGTGAGGGGATTTTTTTCGAATATGAAACTAATCAATATTTATATGATTTTCCGATAAAAAAAACGTGGACTGGAAGTGAGAAGGGAGAGGGTTGATAGAAAACCAGAGACACGAGATAATGGATAATCTAAGTTGTCAACACCCATGAAATTTCCACGTATTATCCATCTAGCAAATTATAGACAAAAAAAAAAAAATGTCGATGGTTTTAATTTTGAAACCAGGTGACAGGGAAAGTGAATCTTATTAATTGTTTTCCCCCCACCAAAAATATATATATAGAGAGAGAGACTTCTAGTAAAGAACTTTTTTTTCATTCTCCTCACCTTACGATTTAAAGGTATGAAAGCAGTTATGTCAGAATACTCAATACAAATCCCGTCACGTGACCGAAGATCAATGAATGCAACACTTTTATTGACTTTTGTTGGCAAGTGATCACTGAAAAAGTCTTATTTACTAGAATCAAGTCTGACACTAACTAAGTGATCAATTCACAATGACCATACATTGCAAAATCAACCCCACACACACTGAAAACTTATTTACGGAGGGAATTCTCAGAAAGATGACTTTTTTTCAACACATGATAGAAGGTAAATATTGAATTTTTCAACCCTCTAGCTCCATCGATGTGGCCTGTACAAGTGGTACATACATACATAGCAAGACAAACTTAAAAACTGAGGAAACCAACGGCAACAGTTTTGGATATTCCCTTTAATATCAACAGCAAGGATTTTCAATTTAGTTTGATTTTTTTCCATTACATCTGCAAACGATATTGAAGAGACGCCTATATTTTGTCTGTCTGTTTGTCCACATGACTTCCCTAAAAGTACTCAATAGATTTAACTGGATTATGATTGTGGGGCAGAGCTCTGGGGTCAGATAGGAGTGCTAAAATTCTGGGAAGGATCTAAGGACATTTTTTGATAGATTGACTGAAATTTTTTTCAGTTTTAATTCCTCTATTTATGCATACGCAAGGGTGTATAACCAATGCATCCTCCCAATAGTCAGTTATGGAGCCGAGACATAGAACCTAACCAAGAGACAGACCCGTAAATAGTGAACCATGCATCTTGCACATGGAAGAATCGCGCTGGGCCTCACATGGAGAGACCACAAGGCAGCACTGTACATCCGAAAAAAGACAAGAGTCAGGGACATCATAGAATCTATTAAAAATCTCAAATGGCGGTGGGTTGGCCATGTTGCAAGAATGGCAGACAACCGATGGACATCACGACTCACGACATGGATCCCCCGAGATCACATGCGCAACTGAGGCTGGCAGAATATTAGATGGCGAAACGAGCTAGACAAGTTCAGGAAGTACTGGCTCCGCGACGCTCATGATAGAGAAGTGTGGCAAATCCTGGGGAAGGTCTATGTCCAACGACGGACGTTAAAAGACTGATGATGATAATGATGATATGTTTGCCCACACGATATCTACAGAGGTTCCAAATGAATTTCTATGAAATTTCGTGGTAGGTTGGGAAATAGACTTCCAAAGGAGTTGATAAGTTCTATGCATAAATACCACCTTACATCGTTGTTATACGTCCAGACCACATAACATCACCAAAATGTCATGTCTGTCCACACAATATCTCTAAAATTTCTCTATGAATTTTTATACTGTTTAGTGAAACATTGGTTTATAGGATATGGAAGAAACGATTGAATTTTGGGGAGGATCCATGTGCATTGACTTCCCGTGACGATGTCATCGTCTCTCTGAGTTTTTTTCTAGTTATATAAAGTGTTCGGACAACCAAAAATACCAAACTTTGAAAGTCCGTCATCCATGGACGTCACCTTAGCTATTTCGGCTAGTGAAGTTTTGATGATTAAACAGAACAGAAAAGTGCTTGTCATCCCTGTCGATTCTGAACATCATGTTTGTCTTGCTAAATCGTGATATTAAAAAAAAATTTTTTTTACGCTAAAAGAGAAAAATAGTTCATAATAATTTCTCGTAATCCATTATTCTTTTTCCCTCTCTCATTTTTATTTCATTCATTCGTTATAAGTTTATCTATCCATTCATCTCTTGTTCATTTATTCTTTCGTTATTCATTCATTAATTCAAACATTTGTCTCCCATTGATTAATTCATTTCATTTTTGTTCATCCTGAAATTAATTGAAAAACAAAACAAACAAAATTTACAAAACCAAAAACTAGAGCTACTATAATTGGAAGAATTATAAATAGCAACAGAAAAAAAAATGGAAAAAAAAATGTTTCGACCCAGAATAATCAACGGTCGAGTATACTTCTATAAAATACATACTTCCCAATAAGATTTCTCAGAAAAGGAACCTAAAGAAACGAATTAGTCGCCTGAAGAAGCCAGGATAGCAGAAACAGAAGTATGCCTGCGTAGCGAATCTATAATTCAACAATATATATATATATATATATATATATATATATATATATATATATATATATATATATATATATATATATATATATATATATATATATATATATATATATTTATGTACATGTGGATATATATATATATATATATATATATATATATATATATATATATATATATATATATATATATATATATATATATATATAATGTTTAGTTCACCAATGGATACATTTATGGATTAATAAACTATGTTTCCAAACACTTTTATTACTGAATCTGTCTCACTTCCCATTGGTCACATTACATATATATATATATATATATATATATATATATATATATATATATATATATATATATATGTATATGCGTGTGTTTCTGTGTGTCTGTGTGTCTGTGTGTTTGTGTGAAAATAGGTAGACAAATACAACAATAATGGGAGAATGGATTTCTACGCTTTCAACATTTTCCAAACAGAAACCAAACAAGATTTTAAAAAAAATGTAGAATTGAAGTTTGATTTGTAATTTTTTAGATAAGAGAATGACACATGATTTAAACTGGGCTGAGATCGTTTTCCATAGGGAATTTTTGGATATTACATTTTGGATTGTCACGCAGATATTCTGATAAGAGACTTTATTTAAGGTGGATTATGTTACGAAACTGTGCTGTGGATTTCAGTTATCACAGATGAGTTATTACGTATGGATTGTAAATATTATCGTATCAGTTTATCATAGCATAATGACAGAGACAAATGGCTTTCGAATATCACACCGCAACTGCACGAAATAAAAGTCTTTGTACGGCAATTAGGGAGGCTGGAGATTCCCATCCAAAGAAGAAACATCAGTAGCTCCATAAGTGATGAGTTGATTAAAAAAGAGGGTAGCACATATCAGGTTTATTAATCGGTTATCAGTATTCATGTCACGGAGACATTCCCCTGGAGAAACATGTAATAATCGGAATTTTTTCAAAATTATAGATAACACTTACGATGAGATAGAAAATATTCCACTAGGGTGACTTAAGGCTATCAAAAGCGCCAGGAAGAATAAGAACATTCAAAACTTTGGACGGTTTTTACACTCCTGTGATCAAAAATGCACACACACACACACACTCACACACACACACACACACACACACACACACACACACATACACACGCACACACACACATACTTACAAACAAACACACACACAGGTATGTGTATGCGTATGTGATAATGTTTGTGACCAAAAGTGATCAATGCAGCACTTCCTGATGATGTAGAGACGGTAGGCAAAAATGTTCTTCAATGCAAAACAGGTAAAAAAAAAGAACAGGCTTGCTGTTGGAATAGTTGGCTATAGGTCTGCCTGATAGTCATAGGGAAGTAGTCAAAAAAGTCCCTTCATGGAGGAGGATTCAATAGAGAAAGAACATGGCTATTGAATGTTCTGACCTTGCTTTTTCATTAGCCTTTTTTTTTTTCGACCAGATCTAGACGATTTTTTCCAACTTATTCCATTTTTTCTGATGAATTTTTCGATTTTGAATGTCAAAGTTACTTTTCATTGTTAACGACTTTTTAGCCATCGAAAAAAAAAAACCTAATTAGGTTTTTGACTTCAGTGGAAAACATATTCGGGAAAAAAAGTCGTTTTTAAAGCATACAGAAAAGTTTTTGAAACATCAATATTGTATTTATTATATTAAACCGTGTCGGTTTTTATAGAAAAAAAAACCAAATACAGTTTACTGTGGAAAGGAAATTCTTTATAAAGTTCATGTAATTTGAATCAAACATTTTCAAAATGTTGGCATGAAATGCAGCTGGACTACGTAGACACTGTTGAGTTTCAAGGCAGTGTAATACCTGGGCCAAAATTCGAACGCAAAACCTACCAGTTACGACACTGGTTGACTTGATGATTTTTTGGCTCCAGCCTGTCAACCTTCCTTGCAGTGTTGTGTAAAAAGACATTTGATGAAGAACATTGTTGAATGTTCAGTTATTTTTCCACTGGCAACGCCTTGAATTCCTGTTAATATATATATATATATATATATATATATATATATATATATATATATATATATATATATATATATATATATATATATATATATATATATATATTTTGGAAGTCTTATTTGAAATAATTTCCCAGTGAAAGTATCATTAGTCCTAGACAACATGAATAAAATAAACATAGAAAATTGGGCTGCTGCAGGAATCAGACCTGCAACCGACAGAATGGTCGCTTCAATATCATTTTGCTCTTACCAAAGAGCTAAATAGCTGCCGATGATGCAAAACTTATTTAACCGTTTTAGTTTCATAATTTCATTCCATTTATTCTCGGTTTATGTCTGCTCTTTTTGTTTGTTTCGATCCAACAATTACATCATTAAGAAATGGATTTATAGTATCCGTCAGAATTATAATATATTACGTTATGTCATATTGGATATCTTATTTGAAATGATCTCCTGTTATCACATAGTGAATGTATTAAATGGCTTAGACAACGTAAGTAGAATGAACTATAAGAGAAAAAGGGACGGCTGCAGGGAATCGAACCTACAACCGATAGGAGAGCCGCTTCCACATAGAGTTGCCCTTACGATCAAGCTAAACAGCCGCCTGTAATGCAATATATATAAATATATGTATTGCTTTCTACTGAATGAGGATCACAAACACACCAATTTTCTCGTCTTACCTCTACATTGACCAGTAAAGATTTGATGGTTTTGGCTTCGGCCAATCGAATAAATCTTTTTCACAGTCATTTTGGATTGATTCGTATGGAACTTTCCAAGTTAAATCGGAAGTTGGACAGGAGGCAGGGGTTGACTCCTATGATGAAAAGAGAGAAATAGTGATTGATTACGAAAGTGAAGAATGCATCTTTCATTGCATTCATCATCGATTGATTTCTTGTGAACACACGTACATGTTGATAGATATTTGTGTTCTGATACAGAAACAAGATTGCAAAAGTCAAGCCTGAAAATATATACATATATATATATATATATATATATATATATATATATATATATATATATATATATATATATCACAAGGATATAAAGTCAGTGAATATCAGCATTTTGTGACTAACTTACTTGAATGATAATTCATTATTCAAGTTGCAGATTAAAGGTACATTCTTGACTCCCAACCTCTCTCGAATTCGAATTTTAGCCCAGGCATTGCACTGCCTTGAAACTCTGGAGTGTCTACGAAGTCTAGCTGCATTTCATGCCAACATTGTGAAAATGTTTGATTCCAATTACATGAACTTTATAAAGCACTTTCTTTCCACCGTAAACTGTATTTCTTTCGATTATTTTAAAATAAAAACCGGCGCAGTTTAATATTATAGATACAATAATGATGTTTCAAAAACTTTTCTGTAAGCTTTTAAAAAACGACTTTTTTTCCTGAATATGTTTTTGACTGAAGTCAAAAACCCAATTAGTTTTTTTTTTTTGATGGCCAAAAAAAGTCATTAACAATGAAAAGTTACTTTGACATTTAAAATCGCGAGAGAGTGAGAGACAGGGGGAGGGAGATCAACAGTGGATTCAGTTTAAATGGAAAATCGATTGCTAGGAATAATTACTTAGTTGCACAAAACAACTTAAAACGATCGTAATTTTTGGTCCTTTTTATGCAAGAAAAGACAACTGCTTAGAGCGGCCAAAATTGAATCTATTCTTGATGCATAAATACATGTATGTAGTTTAGCGGCTAAATGAGACAATAGACCAAACTGAGAGAATGAAAGGAAAGAAAGTTTATGCAGCAAGGATCTATTGAATGAGGAAAGCCTGTTTGCCAAGAAAATCAGTATTAAAAATCTTATCTTCTGCCTAAGCTGATCTGCCGATAACAGCCTCCTTCAACGAGATCTTTGAAATATGATATAAATCTGCAAATGTGAACACTGTGTCTGGTAATTGTATACCTGATTATAGATACTTACTAAGCTTAGATTGAAACACTAAGAATCCTAACAGTAAAAAGTGATCACACCAGGGAGATTGTGATGCGTCAATCCGTCGATAGGGGATACCCTGACTCCATGTTTAACTAGGTTCGAATCCCATAAACGAGGGGGGGAATATAAAAAATAATTAAATTGAATTGATTAGATTAAATTCCATGAAAATCCTGAAAAGAAGAAATCCAATAAATCTTAAAGATAAGGGTGTACAACCAATGGATCCTCCTGAAGGTTACCTATGAAGCTGAAGCATGGAACCCAACCAAGGGACTTACCTACACACTGAGAACCATGCAACGTGCACATAGAATAATTATGTGCATGGAGAGACCACAAGACAGCAAAATATATCCGGGAGAAAACAGGAGTCTGAGGCATCATAGAATCCATACTGAAACTCAAATGGCGATGGGCTGGTCATGTTGCAAGGATGGTTGACAATTGATGGACATCATTACTCATAACATGGATCCCCAGAGATCACATGCGCAAGCGAAGCCGCTAGAATAAAAGAGGGGAAACGAACTAGATAAATTCAGAAAATACTGACTCTGCAACGCCCACGATAGAGAGAGATGAATGCAAATCTTAGGGAAGGTTTATGTCCTACGATGGACGATAAAAGACTGATGGTGATGATAATGATGATTTTTTTATATCTATTGAAATAATCTACGTATTAATTTACTGTGTTGCTTATATATGATATATATATATATATATATATATATATATATATATATATATATATAGAGAGAGAGAGAGAGAGAGAGAGAGACAGAGACAGAGACAGAGACAGAGAGTGAGAGAGAGAAGGGGTATAACGAGTGGAAACAGGTGAATTGAAGAGTGAGTGTGAATATTGTAAAAGTTACCATGTTGAGTTTTGTGAATGAGGGAAACATTTTCCTCTTGGTTATGCAAACTGCAGTCAGTATTGAAAGAAATGGCCTCAAAAGGTCTCAACATCTGATAAATATTTGTCAGTTAAAAGCTGCATCATGTAATTCTTCCATATTGGAATTCGGGTGAAACCTGTTCCTGCTCAGCTCGGACTGACCGTTCGGAATGCAAAAGAGCAAAGTTTGATGGCCCCACTGGTTCTGAAGCGGCCGTTCGTTCAACAGGAACCTCGTATCTCTAAGTATAATCAAGTGCTTCGTGGTTTATGTTTTCTCTGAATGTGCGCCTCAAGTTTGCTTTTGACTTCGATGATAGAAGAAGAAGGAAGACGAACGGAACGATAGAAAGAAAAAAAAGGTAGAAGAGACCTGTGGTAGAATTCATGAAAAAGCCAGGGATGAAGAAGGATAAGACGGCAAAGAAGAAGAGAAAGAGGGAAATAATAATAATAATAATAATAATAATAATAATAATAATAATAATAATAATAATGATAATAATAATAATAATAATAAGAAGAAGAAGAAGAAGAAGAAGAAGAAGAAAAAGAAACAAAAAGTCAGTGGAAGAAAGAAATTCGAAGAGTATAGAGAGAACAGAAAATTGAGAGAAGAATAAGAAGATGAAGAAAAAAAGAAGAAAACGAAGAATGCAAACACAGTAGGAATAAAATTTAGAAGAAAAAGGAAGAAAACTAATAATAATAATAATAATAATAATAATAATAAAAATGCAGATAAGATGGACTAGGAACAGAATCTGGGTAAAGAAGAAGAAGAAGAAGAAGAAGAAGAAGAAGAAGAAGAAGAAGAAGAAGAAGAAGAAGAAGAAGAAGAAGAAGCAAAGTGAGAATAAAAGAAAAAAAAAGGATTGGAAAGAAGCAAAGTGAGTAAGACGTGAAGCACTTAGGATAGATACCAGTCGATTTCCTAAGAAAAGAAATGAAAGAGAAATAAAATGAATGCTGGATCATACGTCAATGATTGATTTTGTTAAGGGATAAAATACCCGACTGCAGAGGATTTAGGAGAAGTTGAACGTGACAGCGGGACATTGAAGGAGTTCAGAAAGGAGAAAATAAAAGAAGACAGAATATAGAACTTGCTGCATCCGGGTCAAACTCCATTCTGACCCTGTTAATGCAGCCTCTTCACGAGATGCATAAATAAAATCAAACTATACTATTTCAGCCACATGTCCAAATTTTCAGTAAACAAATCAACAAACTTTCCCCAACAGTGTGCGTACAAAATTTCGAGGTTCTCTCTTGAATCATTTTAGTGTCCTGGCTGAATTTTCAAGAACAAAAACCGTGTTCACAGCTCATTGAAAGGAGTTCGTGTGCAAAATTTCAAGTTTCATTATGAACGATCAGGTCAGAACAAGTGACACATATAATTGTATTTAGATATAAACATGCAACTAATAATTTTTTGAAATATTTATAAATCTTCTCGTGGGGTTCAAATAAAGTTGCATGTCAAATATCAGCCTCTTAGGCAGTCTTGAAGGGTTCCAATCTTGGTGAGGATCTTCGTTGTTGCCATCGTCATTGTCGCTGTTGTTACCCAGGGCGGAGATTAATCAACCCTGACAGGGCAGGAGTTTTACAATAATGGAAATGACCCTGGGTGAATGAAAAATGTTGAAACGTAGTTTGAGTGAGACCAGAAAGAACAAAAAAAGCAGGAAGAGATATCATCGTCATCATTTTACCTTTCACCATTCGTCATTGGACATAGACAATCAATAAGATACGCTACAACTCTCTATCATAGGCGTCACAGGGCCAATACTTCCTGAACATGTTTAGTTCATCACACAATCTCATGTTTTGCCAGTCAAGTTTTCACATCTCATATCTGGTGTTGTGAGTCCCGATGTCGAAAGGTTGTCTGACATTCTTGCACGATGACCAACCAATTGCCGTTTTAGTTTTCTAATGGTTCTATGATATCATTACCACTGTCGTCTTTCTAATATACCGTGTTATCTTGTGATCTCTCTATGTGAGGTTGAGCATAGTTCTCGTTTGTGTACGTTGCTTTGTTCTCAGTTTGGGAGCTGATTTTCTGGTCAGGTTCCATATTTTACCTCCATAGGTGACTATTGGGGAGGTCCATTTTATGTTCACCTTTTATCTTAGGATTAATGGAATGTCCTTGCTGTTGAAGTTTGAGCAAGTCCTACTGGAAGTTTGCCAACCTAGAAAGGTAACAAAAGAATTCTTCTTTCTTTTACCGTCTAACCAGTTCTCAGAACCTTAGGTCCCATTCCCCCAACAATTTTAGGTCTCCTCATCCTCGCAACCCCCTGTTTCGACTTACAATCTGGTGATTTTAAACCATTATACTTTCTGTCATACGTCCTCCACCTGACTTGATTTCCTCCTAAATTCTTCCCTGGTAGCTAAATGACCCCGTTTGAGAACCTCAGAATCAGAACAATTATTCACTCTTGAGTCACCTTTTCTCATTTGTTTTTTGGAATATTCCAACAGCTGCATAGTTAACGTCAACAAAGGTTTCTTCAGTTTTCAAGTGGGTGAATCTTTTTGTTCAGAAAAGTTAGAAATACTGGGGAGCAATATCCAGACTGCAGGGGGGGGGGAGGAGCAGACAGACCCAGGCGATTTGAAAATTCCTCCTCAAGGCTTCAATAACAGACAGGCTTGATCATCTTGAATGTGACTGCCAAACATTAAACAAGCTCATTCAATGGCATCTTAATGACCATTGAGGAACCCCACGGGAGAGTGTCTATTCATGCATACACAGTGGAACCAACAAAGGTTTCTTCAGTTTTCAAGTTGGTCGATCTGTTTGGCTAGCTAGCGATGTATTTGCCACGTGTACAGGCCACACTAAAACCGTTCTTTTGTAGACTTTAAAAGCTTGAGAACCCCTTTTGTGAAGGAAGTATTCCGGCACACTTTTTTTTTTCATTTAAAAAAAAATCTATAATCACTGAACTCCATAAATGAACAATGCTTGATGTAATTGAAGCAGGGGGTTCGAAACTTCAAAAACATCTTGGAATTTAGCCTTTAGGCTCAGTAATGAAGTATATTGGAAATAAATTCTGGCCTTAAAAAATCATTCAAATTGTATTTAAAATAGATTGCATTGATTCGAACTCTTTTATATTGTACAAGTCTGTTTATGATACTTATGATATGTTTTTTTTGTTAGCAGTGCGATTGATGACCATGTTTCTCCGTCACCAGATTTGCAATGTCAAGATCTGAGGGAAACTACTGCAGATTACTGATCATGAGTTGAGCTAGAAGGCTGAAATTTGAATATTTACTCCCCATTACGTCTAGAGAAAAGCTTTTATTTAAGTACTGGATAATCCTCACCAGAAAGTTTTTCTTGCAGGCGATATCATTTACAGTGTAAGTTAATGCTAGATTGGTGTATTAATTTGTGTTTACAGTCTTTACGCTTTTTTTGGAAATTCAGACTTTTTTTCAGGTGGCAACAAAGGCAAGAGAAGAAACTTATTCGTTGATCAACTTTTTTTGCAATCTTTTCATTGATCATCCCAACATGGTATGCTGCCAAAAGACACTGATTTAGTAACGGTTTTTTTCGAGTAACTAAGTAAACCTGTTTAGCTTTTTTTTGTAAAGTTTTATTTTCCCTTATTTCTTCCTTGACACTTCCTCGTGAGTGAGAGTAAATAAAAGAAATAGATAAAAAGTGAAAAAGAGAACTTGAAGTAAAGCGTATATATAAATAAAACAGAGAGAAGAAAAAAAAGAATTAGGGACAAAAATGGAAAATGGTAAATAGACCTTTGATTACCACAGATCAAAATGGACATTCTCCGAAATCAGAACCATTTGTGATCTGAAGACAACGAGCGCCGTTTTTAACGAAGCAGACTCTCTTTGCTTCGTTGATTCGACTTGCATTGTGGCCAGGGACGGAGGTTTGTTAATTTCACGTACGTTTGCACAATACTCAATGTCGACATCATTTACCCCCGGACGGACACCTGCAATAAATAAGAAGCGTTTTATTAAGCGTCTCTGTCTAAAATGGCTCTGCAGCTCCGTTGTTGATCTCCCTAGGTTTCCTTTTTGTTTGTGTCAGCAGGTGTTTGCAAACAGCTGACGTCAGTGTTTGTTCTTGTCGAGCTGGCGACTACACCATGTTTTTCAACAGTATTAACTGATTCAATTGATTACAGGGGAAAAGTAGATAACTGCCTGGATTTGCAGCATGAAATGATTGCTAGGAAGGAGCCTGGAACCAGATTCTAAGAGATCAGCATAAAGTTGAAAGAATAATCAAAATAACAAATCTGTCCGGAAAATATTAAGCCATTTAAAAAAAAGTTTGAGAACCAGTCGGGTGGCCTAGATGCAATTTGGTAACGCATCAATGAGGACCTTACTACGTATACATGAACATGAAATCTTCTGTTGGGTGGCTTGCCGGCAGTGGGACGCCATTGGATGAGCTTGTGTTCTGTTTTATAGTCGCATTCACAATGACTGGGCGAGACATTTTTCACGTTTCCTGCACGAGTTCTTTGTAAATCTTGTCATCATAAAGGCCAAGCAACGTCTGCAACTGACTCCTGCTATTTCTGGCTTTTCCAAAGGAGAGGGTAGATAGATTCATATCTTTCCCGAGGTCAAAGGTGTAAAGTGAAAATTCATTCTCCTTGCCTCCTAACCGTTAGACCACGTACATCTCAACTCTTACCTAAAATCCTGGTCATATCTTGGCCTTGCGTTTGGATTGTTCAGACCTCCAGCAAAAACAAGTTTGTCAGAATTTAAACAGGAAGACAAGTCTGGTTAGCCATTCAATAAAGGCCGTCACGTTGTTGGAGGGAGTGATCAATCAAAAATTGAAAACATGGATGATCAAATATAACTTTCTCGCCTTTTGTTGGGCGATGATCACTAAATAAGTCTGATTTTCTAAAAGCAATCTAGGAGACTAATTTAGAATATCCTTGCATAGAAAATAGATATGTCACTAACAAAAAACCAAAACAAACCAGAAAACGTTTTTTCTAAAAGAAGTAAATATTTTCAGCCGTCTAGCTCCAATTGTGCCGTCCATGTGTACCTGGTCCATTGCGAGCCGTACAGACAGACAGGCAGAGCAATTTAGAGACTGAAGAAACACGTGTTGGCAGTTTTGATGACAGTTTTCATATCCAGTTTCTAATAGAGTTTTGTTTGTGATGACAAGTATTGGGGATTGGAACTGGAAAGAAAAAAATCTGTCAATAGGAAAGCAATATCCGGAAAACAAGTCCTAATGATGATTGCTTGTGTTAATCATATTAGATACCAGAAATTAGCCATCGACCGATGAATATTGTAGGGGGGAAGGGATGACAAAGGTGAGATTGAGTTTCAGTACCCCCCACTCTCTCTCGCAAAAACAAAATAATATTCACCAATACTTAAAAATTTATATAAATGAACACCCAGAGGATATCCCTCAAAAAAGTGTTGTTACCAAAATATTTTCACTAACAAAGACAAACTCTAGCCTCATTGACAAAATTAACGCTATAGTCATCTACAAGGCTTGTCTGGAAAGTATCCATCTATTCTATATTGAAGAGAGAATATCTTACTGAGAGCTTAATCACCTTCATATGCATCCCCTCTAGGACCATATACACTTATCTTAGCATTTCTTCGACTTTTCAAAAAAAAAAAAAAAAATATTCCGAAGTCCTCTTTCGGGATTGCAATCAGCCGCCGCCTTGCGTACTTCGTAGTTCGCTGACTATCTCAAAGGGGAATCTAAAATTAGCCCCCTTTAATCTCGTCTACGGTCTGAGATCACTTTTAGAAGAGTTAGAAATCCCAGGGAGCAATATCCAGACTGCAGGGGGGGAGGGGCAAACAAACCTAGACGATCTGATGTTTAACCAAAATCCCTCTTCAAGGCTTCAATAAGGGACAGGCTTGATCATCTTGAATGTGACTGCCAAACATTAAACAAGCTCATTCAATGGCATCTTACTGACGACTGAGCAACCCCACGGGAGATTGCCTATTCATGCATACACGGTGGAACTACCTCATATTGGTTGCCAAATTACATCAAGATTCCGCCGTCGGTTCTCAGGATATTTGGAATGGCTCAATACTTTCCTGAGAGATCTTGCATGTTGCACACTTTAAGCCTTTTTCTCTCCATATTTACAAAACTGTACTCAATCCGGCACAGGGTCACAAGTGTATCCTCCCTCCCCGTGTGGGTCAAAATCGTTTCAGTCCTTAGGGTCTGCATGACTTGCTTGAAAATCATTGTTACAGAGCGAAGCACTCAAAAAATGTACTAAGCTTAATTTAATCCGCCACAAGTGTAGTCAACTCAAAAATATTTTCATGCTAAATTAACCGCCAAAAAGCGCTAAAACATGATGAAGTAAAAAAAAAAAAAAACATCAACTCGGAAACACGAAGAGGCTCTTCAAGCACAACCGCGCTAATTTAGAGATCTTTCTCACTGTTGGAACAAAAACGCCCTTAATCTAGCGTGAAAACCAACTACTTGGCGACATTGTTTGCCAAAAGTTGGCAAGTGTGCAGCATGAAGCGAGGATTGAACTTGCCACATCAGTAAAGATCTGGGCCATAAGCTTTGCTAAACATACCAACTCTCACTCATCCCATAAGTATTTCTCAGCATCGAAAGATTCCATTTTAATAATGAATAATTAATAATCAGGTCGGCAAATAAAGCAAATATGTTATTTTTTTTGCAGTTACATCAGTAAAAAAAGAATATGTTATTGATTTTTACCTAAAAGTTAATCATACAGGCCTAGCGGACATCTGATGGCCGGCAAGACCTGAAAAACTCACCCAAATATTCGTTAACGAGGCAAAATTCTATATCTCCGCTCCCCCCACTCTCCTTTGCTCGCTCACTCACTCATTCTCTCTCTCTCTCTCTCTCTCTATCTATCTATCTATCTATATATATATATATATATATATATATATATATATATACACTCACACACACACACACACACATATATATATGAATATATATATGTATGAATATATATATATATATATATATATATATATATATATGATACAAATTAGGAGTATAATATGATAAAATATGATGCAATATCAAATGCATGATGGGTTTATTTCATTAAGTGATCAATACATTCAGCATCAAACATTAGGTTGAGTTTGAGTAAGGCTTAAACAATTACACCTTTGATAATTATCTTGGATATATAGAAATATACCTATATTGATTAGTATATTAATTGGTATATCAATCAATATTAATATTGATTAAGATGCCAACTACAGTCATGTAAAAGTGAACCTCCAAAACTGGAAGAGAGAGTGTTTTAGTGATGTGGTAAGTGTGTAGAAAGGATGTTATGGATTCCGTCGAGGGTTGTTTGTTAAAGGGGTCTTGTAAAATAAGTGTATAAGAGGATTTAGAAAAATCAGAAGTATCAGATTTGTTGTCACTTGTTTCTGGTGTTATTTTATTTTATGAATAATTCTGCTTGCGGTCAGGCTAATTTCCCACACCTACACGTGAAACATAGGTAAGTTATTGAACTCTTTAATAAAAAAACGAGAGGTATAAAGTACTTTCAATTCTTTTTCTCTTCCCTCTATTATCAACTTTTCCACAACACACACATACACACACACACACACACACAAAAATATATATATATATATATATATATATATATATATATATATATATATATATATATATATAAAATTAGGTCTATGAAGGTAACAGTTCATTCTGTTGTGAGTCAGTTTTCGTTTGCCCGGGCAAAAGCATTTGTTCTTTTTTTTTGCTCCCCAATCAGTTATTTTCCCGCCTTTTTATCGAATCTGTTTTGCCATGAGTAATTGATTTCACAAGTGTTCATTAATCAATCTCTTTTTTCCCCCGTAGGAACCTCTACTGCTGTGAGGCTTTTGCAATAAATCCTGATTAGATCAAGAACCCCTCCTCCATCCGGCTACTGTTAACCACTTCAAAAATCCAGAAGTGGCCAAACCACGGCTCGCGGGCCACGCGCAACTCTTTGTTATTCTAATTATGCGGAATATCTTAGCTTGGATTCTTACCTTACCGTAGTTAAGATAAAAGTTGCATAGAAAAAAAATGATGTTCATAATAATTCACGAAGTATGTACTGTGACCCCACTGCAGTGTTCATAGTTAGTGAAAAGACTTAAAAAATTTCAAATCCTAATTTCACTGCTAGATTTATGTGGGGTATCACTTAGTTTCCTGAGGGTGCAGTGATACCAAGTTTCCTTATAACTCTCATAACATCCTTGAAAGAATAATACTCATTTTTCATCGTATTTACGGACTGCTATATGGTGGTAATTATTGCATATTCGGTACCAGAAGCTTCAAGATAACTGCCAGGATTAGGTACTTTCCACTTGGTTATTTAGCTCGGCACAACCTTCCTGTTACAATTTTCTGTCAGTTCGACTGTATTGAAAATGTATTTAATAGAATAGAATAGAATAAAATGTAGATCTGCTGGGTCCCATGATAACATTTTTAGAAGCATGATAACATTTCAATTGAAGACTTTCATGAATCCTCCATATAAGTACTTAAAAGGAAATAAGTCATTCTTTTTCTATGGATCAATAGATAAAATCTTTAAGATTACGTCCATGTTGGTCGGCAAATACTTGTAATGTCCATACATGTTCATTAATCACTCTGGATTAGTCGTTTCAACGTTTTCTTGTAATAACTAGTGCACTTGATAACATATCAGGTCTTATCAGTCACTCAATAGAAAATGTTCATCTTATGGCAGCATGCCATATTGGAAAAATGGCTATCAATTAAAATGTTCTTTCTCTCACTTTCTTGGGCAGTAATCGCTAAAAAAAGTCTTGATTTTGGGAAGAACAGGCGGACACAAAATTAAGGATCAATTTACCATGAACGTACGTTGCAAATTGCTACCCTTATCTGAGACCTACTCTTGGTGGGGTGGAAAACTTTTTAAGATATGATGATAAGTGAATGTTTACGTGTTAAACCCTTTAGCTATCAATTCATGCAACAAACACAGCCAGCCACCCATTCAAACCCACTTAAAAACTGAAGAAAGCTATTTTGAAAGTTTAGGTGATAAGTTTGTAGAAGGAATGATTAATTGTTTTTGATACTTTATTACTTCTATCTAAAGACGCAGACTTGATACCACTTTATTCATCTGTTTGTGCTTGATATAACTTGTTGGATCAATTTTACTATTTGCACCCTGAGATGGACCACTTTGTAAACCAACTTATTGGACTTGACACCGGATGACGTCATTCAAATGTCACTGTTTTCAAAACGTAAATATGTGTTTACAAAAGTTACTTACCTGTAGAAAAAACAAGAGATTTTGTGCAATCAATTCCAAAAATGTTGAATAAGAAAAAACACAGGTTTTTATTCTAAGTTTCGAAAGTTCCTTACAACCAGAAAAACAAAAACATGTTCCGTTTTTCATCGAAGATAGTTTTAAAAAAAACAAACTAATACATTATTTTCACAAGTTACTTGCCCAAAACAAAAGCAGCTTTTGTGTCATTTATCAAATTGCATTGAAAGTCGAATGTTAGATTTAAAAAATAGGGGTCTATTTAGTTTTTAATGGGTCAATTTTTCTAGTATATTTGAAGAATATTTGTCTTGTTTTCCCGTTGCTAAGTGACTTTTGAAATTTGAAAAAAAAAATCAACGTTTGTTTTCTTAAATGACTTTTTGGGGATTGAAAACACAAAACATTGTTTGTTTTCCTGAGGGGAACTCAATTTTCGTAAACATGTGTATTTGTTTACGTTTTCAAAAAAGAGACGTTCGAATGATGCCATCCGGTGTCAAGTCAAATGTATCTTGGATAATCTAGGAATGCAAAAAATATAATTGATCAGGCTTTTCTTTCTAGTTCAGGATTGTTTAAATATTCTCATTTGCTGCCCTGCTGTCAAAGATTACGCTCTAAATTCTATGTTATTGAATATTTATACTGAAGTAAGATGGGAACAATTCTCCAAAAGAAGAAAAAGAATTAGCAAAATGATGACTTCTGAATGGATGGGGATGTTGACGTATATTTTTTCAATTCCTCAATTTCTCAAGGGAATAAGTCTGGTGCTCTCTTTGATAAGACTGTTTTGTCTGTGTCTTTATTTCTAGCTTTTCTCAAGATAAAAGTATATGTTTACATATATTTTTTGCTTTACTGATTTTCCTAGCAATCAAGGAAAAAATGTTATAAAATAAATATGCTTTCTTTAGAAATCAGATCAAATGGAATGGATTATAGTCAGAAATCTTGATTTGGTAATCCTCAGCACAGAGATTAATCGCATTGAAATCCATCAAGACTGCACGGTCAAAAATCCAGAATCTTTCAAGGAATAACTCTGAGAAATCAAGAATTGATATTGAAGTTCCTTCTTACTCTTTACTGTCAGTGTGCACTAAGATTTTGTGTTGGGCTATCATTCTGCTCTGACAAAGCTATGTGCGCAATCCCCCATTCGACGATGCGAATCAACATCTCACCAACAAAAAACTCAAAAAACTATCTATAAAATTTGAAATCTTTTTAGCGAACATTAACTTCTTTTATTCGCTGGTTGCAAAACGCATATGTGGGCCTAAAGGGGCATAACTTTATTGAGAACAATGAGTAGGATGCCTTCTCAGGAATTTTTGAACATTCATTTTCAATCGGTCAAATTTTTGAGTTTGTGTGGGGATAAGTGATTTTTTTCAAATCAAGGAAGGAATATATAAAAACGTACTTTTATGTATCTACTAAGCTTAGTTCTGTCTGGCCCAGGGGTTACATTGAATATTAAAACCATTACAGTATCATTCACCTCTGAGAACTGCTGACCATTGCTTCGTCGTGATATGCCTAAAATGAAAGTATTTACTTAGCTCAGGATAGTCTGGTGCAAAGCCACAAGAAAGGGATACTAAGTGAGATTCGAACTCACAGCAGTAAGATATGTCCTTAAAATGAGAGTTGCTAATTTAGATGATTTTTCCGGGGTTTTTTTCTGTTGTTTTTAAGTTATCAATTTTTCAGTCCTGTGTTGCAAGGGTTAATTTTTTCGTGATGTTGTAGAGTCCGTAGTTGACGATTGTAGAATTTCTTTTAAATTTTTCCAGATCGAGGATGACTTCAGGAATCGAAGTATTCATAAAAATGTAGATTGGTAAGCCTGTTCGAAATAGATAATTCCAAAGATATGGTCCATTGGCTGTTATGCCTATTCTGCCTGGTAGATTGGGGTGAGGGAATATATATATATATATATATATATATATATATATATATATATATATATATATATATATATATATATATATATATTCAATTCGAAAAAAGAAAAACAATAGTAGATTCACAAACAACATAATATATCAGCTAGTATCTATCTACTAAATTGTTCCTGTAGTGATGTCACTCATCTGTTGATGGAAATAAATGTTAGAATTTAAAAAACGTAAATAAAAACATAATTGTCAAGATAGAAGGTGCAAAACTCGGCAAGGTACTCCGTTACATCTACCTAGGGCCATGAATCTCCATGAAACCCTCAAAAAGAGGAGGAAATCAAGCGTAGAATTACTCTGGGATGGCAAGCCTTCGGCAGAGCAAGCACAACTTTCAAAAACCAGACGATCCCAATAATCCTGAAAAAAGAGTATACAACCAATGCATTCTGCCTATAGTCACTTATGGAGCTGAAACATGGAACCCAACCAAGAGACGGACCTACAAACTGAGAAGCTTGCAGCGTGCGCATGAGAAAATAATGCTCCATCTTACATGGAGAGATCACAACACAGCACAGTATATAAAGAAGAAAACAGGAGTCGGAGACATCATAGGAACTATTAAGAAACTTAAATGGCAATTGGTGGACCATGTTACAAGAATGGGACACAACTGATAGACACCAAGTCTCACAACATGGATCCCCAGAGATCACATCAGAAATCGAGGACGACAAAACACAAGATAGAGAGATGAACTTGACAAAGTCATGAAATACTGGCTCCACGCTCATGATAGAGAATTGTGGCAAATCATTGGGAAGGTCTATGTCCAACAACGGACGTTAAAAGACTGATGATGATGATGCATTTTAAGTGTGGGTATACCAATGTTAGGGCATTTAATTAATTCCAAAATGTTTCCATACGGTTCAAAACTGCCCTGTTCAAATCTTTTCGAAAAAAATCATTTTCAAAAAGATTTGAACAGTGCATTTTTCAGCCTATACTTAGATCAATTTGTACGGCATTATTTTGACTGTGCTTCATCAAAACCTGTACCAATCTAAAGTACACCATTCAGTGTATCAATGTAATGGACATAGCAAAAGCTTACTATGAAAATAATTTTATTTCTTGTTGGACAAATCTAGGCTTCAGTAGGAAAAAATGTTTGATAATGCTGAATTGACTTCCCCTTATTCGTAAATATTTGTGTATTCTGAATGAATAGAAATCTCAAATTTCCAAGCCGTTTGTATTCAGAGGTTCAGGTGAAATATTCCGATCTCACGTTCGTGTCTTCACTGACTGTAGGCCTGTATCATCATAATTAAGATTGACATATTTTGTTGACCCTCCTGCAAAAAAACCCTAAACTTGCTATAATATGTCATAAGATTCAAACAAACAGACATATCAATACAAAGCCAACAGATGTCTCCTATCTAATTGGGGTAAACGACACTGTACAGTCATTCTGTCTATCTGTGTCCATATTAGCAGTTATCATTCAATATACTTCATATTGTCATTCATCACGCACGAAATAGTTCCTTGTGATGTCGGAGAAGACGTCGTTCTAGCGGAAAAACTACTTTCTTGTTCCTACTTGAAAGAGTTCGTCCCGAAGACATCATTCTTTTATTCATCTTTGATCAAAGAGACGAATGGAAATTCCAGCTTCCGGTTTTCGTTCACAGTATGTGTTTGGGGAACTCTACATGGTTTCTCTTTTTCCCCTTGAGGGATCTTCGGCAAAAATCAGAAGAGAAAATAACTGGTCTGGTTGGTCACTAAATAGGAACTGTCCCATGACAAAAGTCTTTTGGCTTCATGCTGTTTTAGGGATGATCAATTAGAATATTTGAAAAGAGGGATGATCTACGAATAAGTTACTCCTCTCACCTTCAGTCAGTTCCCTGTAAAGTCCAAATAGCCTAAAACCAAAGGTGAACAAAACCAAAGACCAAAGGGTTGATTTAGTATAAATTCGCATTGAAAATCCTACATTAATCTTTTCTAAGTTTTCTAATACAGAAAAAGTGTTTTTTAGACATAATTTGGTGTGATTTTCGCTATTTTGCTCATTGTCACTGTTCATAAACAGCACTAACAGTCCGAAGTTATTATCTTATCATAATCCTTCGAAGCATTTCTAATATAAGTTTCACTCCATCTTATTGTAACTTTTTTTCTTTCAATTGATAGTTATAGCAGTCTTAAAAGTTTCTGGATATTATTTGTAGATGTCATTATTGCAGTTTTTAAAAAAAATCCTTTATAGTAGTTATAATAGTTAGGAATTAAATTTTTTAAAGATCTTTAGATTAGTAATTTTCACTATTATTCATTTTTAGTTTTGAACCATCATATTATTATCATTGCTTTTTATTGTAAGTAATCTTAATCATCATTAGCAGAAGCAATTGGACATAAAGTCCCAAAGATTTGTTACATTTCTCTATCATGGGCACTGCGGAGCCAGTTCTATCTGAATTTGTCAAGCTGGTCACTTCATCTTGGCCATAATTTCGCATATGATCTCAAGATTCATATTGTCAGTCGTGCTGTCGAGTGGTTGTCAATCTTGCAACATGTCCAGCACATTGCCATTTGAGTTTTACCATTGTTTCTATGCCAGACTCCTCTCATTGACTATCTTATGATCTCCTCATCTCAGGCTGTGTATGATTCATGTGCATGTTGCATGATTCTCAGTTTGAGGGTCAATCTTTTGGTTATACCCCATATTTCAGCTCTATAGATGACTATTGCAAGAATGCATCGGTAATAGACCATTTTGTTTCAGAACTAATGAGATTTTCTCGTTATTCAGACATAATTTTGCTCCACCGAAATCTTACCAACCTAAAGTGATTCTTCGCTCAATTTTGTTTTCTTTCGAAGATTTCACGAGGATTCATTAGCTTAAATTGATGTTTTGCTCTATTCTTTAGCTGTACTTGAAGTAATCAAACAGTAATCTTAAGTTAAGTTTTTAAATAATACATTTAAGAAAAGATACGATGCGTCTGCATGAGTGACTGTATACTTTGTACATAATTATAAGTACCTTACTCGTATATATGGATGTGGGTGTCTTTTTGTAATTCTTCTCACACATTGAGGGATGTTGAAGACATCTTAATTTGATTATATGACAGGCGTTGGCACCAATGCAGAACTTGTAAGCTAGGAAAACAGATAAGGGTGGTGATTTGGACCCCATGCAGTCTTCTAAAGATAGCAAACCACTTGATTAAAAGTAATTAAGCCTTTTGTAGGAAGGAACCGAAAAGGGGGATAAAAGTAAGGATTATAAGAATTCCTAGGGGAGGAAAGAAAGACAGGCATTAGGGTTCATGGTATAAGAAACTGAAACAAGAAAAAAGGAGAAAAATAGCGAAAGAAAGGGTAGATTATTATTTGGTTTACTGTATAGGTGGAAAAAGAGGATTTAGGATGATAGCCTGAAGCGATAGACATCACAGAAACTATTACAAAACTCAAATGGCAATGGGCAGGCCATGTTGCAAGAATGAAAGACAACCAATGGACATCACAACATGGATCCCCAAAGATCACATAAGAAACTGACGCAGACAGAACACAAGATCAAGAAATGAACGGGACAGATTCAGGAAATATTAGCACCGCGACGCCCATGATAAAGAATTGTGTCTAATCCTGGTCAAGGTCTATGTCAAACGACAGACGTTATAAGACTGATGATGAAACCCGTCGTCTATAAGTCAAGTTGACCAAGGTTTATCAGAGAGAGAGAGGGGCATATGTCCAAGGGCCTCGGCCAACCGCAGTAGGAAAGTCGGTTAACTAGTCAATTTCTCCCGAATCTCTTTCTCGATACGCATCATCCTACTTTCTTTCACTTCCTTTCTCTTCAACTGATTCGGGTTTAGTCCTCAAGCAATAACTTCTACCATATCTACCATGTTTTGGCTTTCTGGTCATCCAAAAGGAAGAAAAAAAGTTCAATTTTGTCTTCGAAATAAAATTTGCGTTGTCCTTAATTAGTAAAACTGGGATGCACATGCGTGAAGCTTATATCAGTAGACTATCCAAAGTAAAGGTTATAGCAGTCTTAAATCATTTTTGAACTTTTTGATGAATGTTATTATTATATTAATATATTCAAACTATCTTATTTTTTCTCAGTTTAATATTGGTGTTAGATTCTTGACCGTTTGAGAAAACTACAAAATCAGAAATTGTATCGTTAAAGCTTGTTCTAAAGTTACATCAACATTCGGACATGTTATCCTCTTTATTTGGCTTGGAATTGGACTAAATTGACTCGAGATGACTATTGTTAGAACTGGCTTTAGGAGGTGTTGGTTTTAGGTATCTTTGTCATTCTGTCTTAGGATGAGATATCATCTAATGTTTAATATGGAAGCCTTTCAGAGACATTTAAAATCGGTGTAATATTTGCATGTGGTTGTCCTGACTATTGCTGCGGCTCATAAATGTTTAATGACCGTATGAATCATCGGTAATGTCCAGTTCAAACCTTTGGCCGGCAACTATTAAAGACACAACATATTCTCGCAACACGATTTGGGAGTAATTATCAACCTTCCCCTTTGATCCTGAAGCTCTTCTGATTCTCCACTCCTCTCTCTCTCTCTTCTCTTCCCCCTTCTCTTTTCCCTTTTTATCCTTCTATTTCTCTTTTGACAACTTCACTCTTGATCATATTATCCAAAGAGTGGCATCTTTGCTTTCTGAACTTTTAATTAACAGTTAGGGCCTTTCGTCTCTCTGTTACATTGGTCTTTCCAAACGAAGTCATTTGCATCTGCTTCTATTTTGCTCTAGGCTGCACACATACCATTGATCATTCAATCCTACGTCTCCATCTATTTGGAAACGGTCAACCAAAATTATCTGCCAAACTGTCAACATAGGTTTCTTTATTTCTTGAATCAGTCTTCCTTGCTGGCTATGTATGTTTCACTTGTACAGGCAGGACCAATAGACTACAGGACTAGAAATTATACCATTTACTCAGTATTATTTCAGAAGAACAATCTTCTTTTCTACCCCCCTCCAATAAGTGTTTGGTGCTGGGGAGTCAATGTATAATGTAAGCTTATGATAGAATTTTTTAAAAATTCATACTTTTTCAGTGACCACTGGCCATCAAAATGTGAGGGAAGTAACTTATTGATGAATCAGCCCCTTTTCAATTTTTTCAGTTAATCACCCCAACACAACAAGCTGCCAAAAGACATTGGTCACTGGACAGTTTCTATCGTGGTTAACCAGACCCGTCTGTTTGGTTCTAATCACTTCGTTCCTGCTGATCGGCTCCCACATGCTGTGTGAAGTGCAGAGATGAGGCGTGTACCTATCCGTCTTACAATGATTGCATGTATGCATATTTGTCGCTTTCACATCCACTTGCACTTTCATTTTCACTTTCACTTTCACTTTCAATCTCAAGTGTACATTGCGTGATCTTGAATCGTGTAGAGGGTAGAAAACACTATATGACGCCCAGGTCGATCAGGACTACCAAAAAAACTTTCTTCAGGCGATAAAACAAGAAATTGAAAAAAAATTCTCTTTCCTAAGTGCAAAATCTGACCACGTCTATTCGGACCTCACCCCCAAATGCAGTAATCTTTTTCTCTTGCACACACAGACACAGAGACAAACAAGTAAGCTACCACAGACAAACATGCATACAGTCACATATTCACATACCCACAATCAGAAATACATTCATGCATGCACGCTACCAAGAACAAAAACAAATAAAAGATTTGATTAGTCCCTCAATAGAAATTGCCACTTGACCAATGTCTTTTGGCAGCATGCAATGTTTGCACTGATCGATTTGAAAATTGTTGGGAGGGATGATCAGTGAATGCCTTTCCTTGGGAAGTGATCACTAAATTGTCCAAATCTTCAAAGATAGAAACATGAAAGCAATCGGACACAAATTCGGGGACTAATTTAGGAAAAATGTAAACGACGAATTGAAACCACTAATAAAGATATATTAATCAGGACAATTTTCAGAAAATAAATAAACCATTTATCATGAATTTTATAATTGGTTGATGTTGAAACTTACAGCCCTATAGCTCAATTAGTATTACTTGTACGTGGGATACATAGATAGGTATATAAAAAGCCAGTCAGACCTATTTTAAAAAAAAAAAAGAAAAAAAAGCATGTTGACAGTTTTGGTCCGTGATTGTAATTAAAACTTCCATTGGACAGTGTATTTTGATATATTCCGATAGAAATAGATAGCAAGATATAGTGTAAGAATGACATTCTAGTCTCTTTATATACGTTTATCAATATATTTATCTTTTTCTATCATTCTTCTTCTCCCCTACCTCTCTCTCTCTCTTTCTTTCTCTTGAAATATGTAGAGGAAGAAATATTGACTAAATGAAAGAAAAAGAGGATGAATGCGTGATAGACGGAGAGAAAGTTGGTGTAGAATGTAATCAATATTTGATCAGTATCCACTGTGGTTGTTAACTTATTGATATATGGACGTTTATTCTCCGCAACATCAACATATTATAAAAAGACATGGTCTTCTCTTCGATGTTATAGACATTCATCGAAGCTAAATCAGGGAATATATAAAGGAAATGAAACAGTGAATTGATATATATATATATATATACAAATATATATACATATATATATATATATACAAATATATATACATATATATATATATATATATATATATATATATATATATATATATATATATATATTAGAAAGCTTAGCAAATTTAAACACTAAACATATCAAAAATACCTTTTCAAAGATTTGTTTGTGTGATTTCAGTCACTTATTTCCCAATACCTGATAATGTGATTGATGTAATTTTCTTCTGTGCTTTTTCATGTTTTACATATACTTCGTTATCATGGCACTGTGTAAATTTTCTCCCGCTGAGAACATCTGTAACTGTTTCGGTGGTTTTAAAGCAAAACAGTTATATAAGCATGATACCCCAACAGTGTTGATCAAACACCCCCTCCGTTTCACTTATGGTTATGAAATGTAGCTTATGTTATACATGTAGTTTGTTATTTCATATAGGGTATTATCATAAAGTGTCATGTGTTGACGTTATTGTATGCAACACATCATTTATTTTCTAGAAACACATGGTTGACTTATGTAAGACACCCTAAAACATATTTAATGGTTGGGGATCAGTAAATATTGCAGCAGATTTTTGTTCGCGTCACTCCTGTTGAGTGTTCATCCATGTGAATATTAAATCTTTTGAGTCGGTTTCAATCTCAGACTTTATACAGAGCAACTTATGATAACATCTTTGAGAATACTAATCAAACAAAAACATTATTCGAATTGATTTTCTATCAACGTATTCAACTGGAGAATTTGACTTTTTTTTTTTTACTGACCTTGAAGTTAATTCTCTTACGACATATACCATGTCACTTCCATTGATTTGTTTCTTTTTTTAAATCATCAAATGAATTATCATTATAAACATGGTTGAAACAAAACAAAATCGGTTGTAACATCTCCATGGGCCATTCAATTGATATAATCAGACAATTTGTTACTTAGGATTCCATATTCAATCTCCTACTCAGCCCAACTATCTATCTTTCTGACAGCAACCAAATGTTTCCCCTTTTCCCTGGTTCTAGTAAAATGATATTTATCTATATAAGAACAATAAACATTAGTAAAATAGTAGTAAAATGATATATAATATATATAAGAACTATAATAAATTATACAAAAGTGAATGTATATGTATTAATGTATTAAGTAGATCTTCGTTTAAAAAAGTGCTCAATTCCGATTTTTAGAGTGGTTATGAAATGAGTAAATTGTTTCCAATACCTTAAATGCATACCTTGCATAAATTAATCATTTTAGCCAGCAGTTATACCAGAACTGATTATCGGAAAAATTACCAGACACGATCTAAAAAATTTAGATCTTTTATATAAAGAATATCAGCACAAGATTTGGAAACTGTTTGTTCATACTGACCATAGAAACCTAATGAGGCACATCTTTGAAAAGTCAAAAAAAGAAAAACATTTGTACATGGTTCACAGTGATGTAAACATACAGATTATCATGGTTGAAACCAAAAACATGTGTCCATGAGCACCTGAATACACACACGCATACATACACACACATACACATATGAATAAAACCGCTGCTCATGCACACGCACACTCACGTGCACGAGGACGAGCAAAGAGAGAATGATCAGTAGCCCACTTGGCTAGCTACTCTGAAGAGCCATTTATTAGGCCAAAATGATCAGATAAGTGTGTCTGTGCTTGAATTTACATTTAGGTGTGATTGTGTGTGTGTGTTTTATATGTTTGTGCGTCTGTGTGTATGAATGTGTGTATGTGCATGTGACTGTGCTCTTGTGAGTAAAATGAGATATTTCACAGTAGATTTGAGATCAAATAGTCTCATTTGATTTTCATTGACTCTGAAATGGATTCAAGATATACGTCTCCTAATTTGTTTTGGCAATGTTTGTCCGTTTACAAAGGGTTACAGTACGCGTAGCTGGCCCCCTCGAATCTCTTTGAACTCGAGTAAACCATAAATAAGTCAAAGGTTAACCCTTCAACCCATAACCAACCAGTTATACCTCGTTTTAAAGGTGTGTGGATGACTGGTCGTCTTGGAACTACCCTTGTTATGCCAGTAATCAGTGAATTCAAACACTAATATGAACGCTTACAACCTTTTCACACAAACATAAAAATACATGTGCAGATACCCTCTCAACCCCCCATCCCAACACACATTCTTCTCTACACATTCAAACATTCAAAAACACGAATACACACTTAAGACTGATACACCACAATTCCCCACAAGAAAGCCTCCGAGGGGACCTGTAAAACTGTACGAGTGAAACATTAATGTGACTGACAAAGACAGAGATATGGAAAAGCAGTGAAGCAATGTTCCCTCCATTTTTTCACTTTGTCAGTCTGTGCAGAAATTTTCCTGCTATAAAAATATATGTACACTTCTGAATTCGACATAGTGAATCAATGTTTTTCAATAAAACGTAAGTAAACAGTCTAAATAATTTTAAAGCTCCTCTGTGCAATTTTTATTGTGTGCAGGTTGGAAAACTGAGGTTACCAGCATCGAAAACTGAACCATGTTCAGGTTTCGGCTGAGACCATTGACGATTCTTTGCAGTTTTATCCTTTGAAAATCATTGGCTCACTTCCTCTTGTTGACAGATAGCGTGTCAGAATATTTTGTCAAGGAAAAGTCATAGTTGTCAACAAAGAACTGAGTGGGTGGGTGAGTAAACTACTCTCTCATAAGAATTTGCAGCAAAAATAAGACGGTTATCCTAGATATATATCTACCAAGATAGATACGTATGAACAGAGATCGATGGACAGTGGGTGAAGATAAACAAATCTATAGATATAAACTGATAGAAATGAACACACACACACACACACGCACACACACACACACACATATATATATATATATATATATATATATATATATATATATATATATATATATATATATATATTTAAACAGAGATAAATCGATTGATGTGGACAGACTGGAAGATATGAACACACACACACACACACACAAACACACACACACACACACATATATAATATATATATATGTATATATATATATATATATATATATATATATATATATATATATAAACAGAGATATATATTAAGAGATAGATAGATGGATATTGACAGACTGGTACATAAGGAGATATAAAGATAAATGCAAAGAAATGCACAGATATGGGCAGATTGAGATAGATAAATATAAACAGAGAGATATGAACAAACAGAGATTGATATGAACAGAGACGGAGAGATAGATAAATGGACAGGCAGATTGATGAACTGACTGACAGACAGATGGATGGATGAACATAGACAGACATATGTATATAGATAGAGAACGATGTGTGACAGATTTGACGCTAAATGAAAAAGCGTAGATTATTTCCGATTTTGTAAGACTTCTCAATGAGTATACAATCCGACATTTTCGCTCATTGGTGATGAAATAATCTGGCACCCTAAACTCATATATATCCACATATTGTCTGTCACTACATCGGAATCTTTTGCGTGCTTACTGCAGCCTTGGGAGACATCCAACTATCAGGTGCAAGCTGGGTGCACTCCTGTTCTCTTTGTAATGGGTAACTTTTTTTTCAAGAAAATAACTTTATATCGTGTGGTGGGAAAACTTCACAATTATGGATTGAACCTTTTTAATCCGATAAGCCTGTGATCTAGCTATTACCGAACTTTTGAAAATGCTCGACTGCACACATTGACTTTTAAAACCTATTTTCAACAAAAAACATTGAAATTCGATCGTTTTGTTTCATTAAATCATACTCAGTAAACGATTCAACGGATTGTACACACAAAACTACCCTTCAGAAGTCTCTTGTAATTTTTCAATAATCTCATCTTTTCAAGCAAATATGTTATTTTATGCTCATGTTTTCTCCACTTACACTATCTTCTGCACCTTTTGGCATATTGAATGACTTCTTGAAGAGATAAAATGTAGCTGAATATATGAATTTATCGAGTCTCTAATCATGTCACCAACGCGCTCAGCTGTAGAGTGAACGAAGTTCAGCGCCTTGGTAGCAGCTTCCAAAACTAATCGTGACAAATTTCAAATTCTAGGTGTTGCCCGACCACAGAATGCCGGATTGAAGAGGTTCAATCTGTACTTGACTTTTTGACAGAGTTGCCAGACAAAGACACTATCTCTTTCATTCCTCATTACTCTACCAACGAAGTTGAAAGAGGTATATGTATTCACTCAAGTCTATCTGCTAGTCTCTCCGTCTGGTAATCCATCTTCCTGTTCGTCTCTGATTTTTATTGAATTTGAATTGGAAGATCGAAACTCACGCTTATCTCCTCCCTTTGCAGTAGAAATATATGAATGCTCTCTCTACGGGGTTTGTAGTTATACGAAAACGATTTTATTTTTACAATTACCTTGCTGTATTGTTTTTTTTTTATGGCGTTTAATATTATATGCTGTTTGTTATTTTACAAAAAGCCTTATAATAACTCATTGTACAAGGTTGTTAGTTTGCACTAAATCCTATTGATATCTTTAAAACACATGGCTTATCTTCATAGGCTACCCCCTAAAATGTATACATATGGCAATGAAAGATCAGTAACTGTAATAGCAGATTTGAGTCACTGTGTTCGTGTTACTTCAATTTTGTGTTTACCCATGTGAAGAGAGAAATAGTACGTGAGTGACGGAAGAGGAGAGGGATAAAGAGAAAAAGAGTGCGAGTTAGCAAGTTTCAGACACAAAGATTAATAGAAATAGTTTTCAATTCAGACACTGTGAGAATATCTTAGCGGGCTTTTTTGTTTGTCTCATAGAAAAAAAGTGTCCTGTTAAAGGTTTTGGTTGGACCCGATCGGTTGCCTACTGCATATTATTTGAAATAAACCTTTGCCTGACTGAAAATGGACGACAGTAGGTTATCAAAACGCATGGGTATTTATATATCTGTTCTCCACAGACTTAGTCAGGTGGTTGAAATACATTCATGGCATTCTGAATATCTTTTTCTCTTCCCAGTGTTTTCATAATGGCACCCAGTGACATAGACTTTGATTTTTAGGTGTCATCTCTGCTGGATTGATTGGTGATCGTCGTTGGAAGTACACTTGAAACTATATGCGTATACAATGCGACAATGGATTATAGTTCTCTATTATGATGGATTTCACTCAACCCAAATGGCGCCAGTGTCCCATCTATGGAATGTTAAAAAATACCATACTTGAATATTTGTCATTTTTTTTGGTTTATGTTTTTTATCAAATCTTGGCAACATTATAAATAATGGTAATTATTATTGCAGTGATGTATGAGAAATATATTTTTACCAATCTCTCACGATTCCTAGACATTGTTTTAACGAAATTGTCACAGCACGTATATTGAAAGCTTTTAGGATTTACCTTACTTCATTTGAGACTTGTGTATTATGTCCGTTGGTTAATCATTAGTAACTAACATAGAAATATCAAGTAACGTCCCTTAGATGGGGAATTGGCGTTTAGTGTTATATACGTGCGAAAAGTAGGTATATACTTTGGAATCTCCTCATATGTGAATTACATGTCCTCCCAATATATGAAATGAGCAACCATAGCCACCAAAAGTGGCAAACAGTTCCGTCCATTTTAAAAAATATATGCTTGAATTTGAATTTTTGTGTGTTCCAGCACTCTTGGTGACGCTGATTTGTCTACAGATTTAATATTGGAATCAGTACTCATAACTGTCAAGATAGAAGATGTGAAACTCGGCAAGGTAGACCATTACATCTACTTAGAACAACGAATTTCCATGAAATACTCAAAAGAGGAGGAAATCAAGCAAAGAATTATTCCGGGATTGCAAGCCTTTGGCAGAGCAAGCTCAGCTTTCAAGAATAAAACGATCCCAATAATCCCTAAAAAGAAGAGTATACAACTAATGGAGCTGAAACATGGAACTTAACCAAGAGACAGACCCACGGACTGAGAAGCATGCAACGTGCGCATGAAAGAATCATGCTCAATCCTACATAGTGAGATCAGAAGACAGCACAGTATATCAGGGAGGGAACAAGGGGTCAGAGACATCATAGAAAATATCAAAAAGCTCAAATGGCAATGGACAGGCCATGTTGCAAGAATGAAAGTCAAGCTGGATTCCAACAGATCACACGAGAAACCGAGCCAGACAGAAGACTACAAGATGGGGAGATGAACTAAACAAATTCAGAAAATACTGGCTCTGCAACGCCCATAATAGATGATTGTGGTGAATTCTGGGAAAAGGTCTATGTCCAACGAGAGACGTCATAAGACTGATGATGATGATGATGATGATGACGACGACAACTCCACTTCTGAAAATATTTTTCGAAAGAAGGCTTTTCTGACCTTTTTGAGAACTCATTCTGACAGGTTTGTCAATGCGTTCAAAATTTTCCGAAATTTTGATTTTTCTAGATATTTAAAAGAATTTCTATTGCAGATTTTTTTCCAGTTGAAATAATATCCAGATTCTGGAAGATCTAGATGTTTTCAGTTGCTTCTCATTCTATTCTAGATGTGCTCCAGTGGAAAACACCAGCAATGCCATAAGTAGGATTCATTCAAACCATATCTATTCTTCAAAGGATTTTTTTACACGACTTTGATTATTGACGCTACGGCTGTTCAGTTATTGAATGTGAAGACGAATATATGATATTCCAATTCTAATTGCCTGCGGTTGAATTCAGTGTTATGTTACGCAAACACATTCTCTCTTTTTTTCCTGAAATATTCATAAAAATACATGTCACCACATTTCTTCTCATACTAAAAACAGTTGGAACCGTTAAAAATGTCTGTTTCCCTGTTTTTGGCGCGAGATCCGTTTAATATTATATTGTCTTGTTGTGGAGAAGTATTTGAGAATGTAGTTTAACAGTTCGTTACTTCTGTAGTGAGTTAGCAGCTCAATATGTAAAATGTAATATAGACTGGTGCCAAGATTAATAAATGTCTATGGCGGTTCGTTAGTTGATGAGAGATTTGCAAAATGAACTCGTTGATAACTGCAGCGTGCAAGATTCTTTGTTCTTACTAAGTTTGGAGCAATTTTACCAAATGGAACATAGTTTCTCTTTCTGCAGTACATTCAGACAAAATATTTTGAAAGTTCCATCCATGATTCTAGTAAATTATCTGCTTACAAATATCAAATATCTTGGGAGAAATAAAAACGTAGTTAGCAAAAACCTGTGTTGACCTTTGGAAATATATAATTCTTCCAAAGAAAATAAGGAAAATTATATGAAATAATATACATAAAATTTGATAGATCTAAAATGTTCATACAACCCAGCGGCGAGTTAGGAGGAATCGTCGGACTAGACACCTTTTAAAGTGTCGTGTACTGATAACACTTTTACGATAACTATTATTCATATCTTACGCAATTTAGAATTTATACTTTCCTCGTAGAAATAAAAAAAATTCATTGTACAATGACTAATGGGACCTAAGAAAATATTAGTATTTATGGCCGCCAGAGCAAATGTTAAAACATATTTGCAGAATTCTAAATTTATTTCCATAGTATGAGAAACAGTCAGCCAAAACTGTCACAAAGACGGTTGGAATAGTTTTTCTCCCAGTTTTCAAGTTGGTCTAGCTGGTTGAGTGACTATGAATGCATCATGCATACAGCCCACACTAAAGGAGCTAGATGGCTGAAATTTTCAACATTTACTCTTTAATATGCCTACAATAAACGATTTTTGTTTCTTTTAGGAAATAACCCAAAATAAGTTTATAGATGGTGTGTATATGGGGGTGGGAGGGCAATTTACAATAGAGGTTTGTGTCGAGTTTTTTAAATTCAGAACTTATTAGTGATCACAACCCAACAAAAGGGCAAAAAAACTTATCTGCAGATCACAACTTTTTATATATTTTTTTTATTAATCATCCATAACACACTATGCTGGCAGAAGACGTCAGTCACGGTTTAGTTTCTTTTGAGTGACTAACCAGACCTATTTATACGATTTTTTCCTTTCTTTTTAAAAAATGCTCACATCTCTCCCTCCTTCGTTCAAGAACGTTTGAGAGGTATCGCGTATCACTCCCTGTCTTCCCTTCAGCATTTCCATCCGTCTGTCCACACGATATTTCAAAAAGTTGGAAGGTTGGACTGTTGGGTAGATGGAAGTGATAACATTTTCTTCTCTTCTTCTTTCCTCGATACCCTCCCCCTGGCGTTCACTAGACCCCCTCTCTCACTGTCTCTCTCTGATTTTTTGTACTCGACATTCCCCATCCTCCCCTCCCCATTTCATTCAATTTTCCTCATTCCAATCCACCCTCCCCCTTTTAACTCAATCTATTTGCTTTAACACCAGCGTTTTGTGCTAGGTTCTGTGGTGTGCTCAGAGGTACGGATGTACAAAAACGCAACAATATTTTAGCATCTGCAAAAATCGACGGAAAGTAAAAGCGTTTTGGGTTAAACGTAAGGAAGAGGGTCTCAATTGCAAAAATTGTAAAGGTTTTGCGATTTGTTTATTTGATGTTGAAAACAGCAAACAAATAAAAAAGAAATAAGAGAATTAATGAAAAGTCTTTTATGGTACAAAATGTTTCCGTTTTTTTTCTTGCATCTGTAGCTCAGAGTGCACCCTTGATGAAAAGCACCCCTCTTCCCTCTTTACACGTTCTTCCGTCTCTTTCTTCTCCTCTTTTATCCACCTGATACTCCGTCTTCGGAGGTGCAGACTGGCCAAGTGGATAGCAATACAGGGAATCAACTCGGCGAACCGAGTTCAGTTTCTGGCTAGGACAGTCGGTATTCATTATGCACTGATACTCTTGGGAAAGGCATTAATCCATTCTTCACTGTAGCTACAGGTGAAATAATTGCTCTTCGAGGCGAATGATTTCACTCTAGATGCTCTCATATCGCAAACAGGTCGAGTAAATCCTGATGTGGTATGTGGAGCATTATTAGGGAGGTCTGGAGCCATGGACAACGTAAGGACACTTCGTACTTTCCCCTCGTCATTATCCCTCAAACACTGACCTTTATCTCTAAACACCTAGATTCGATACGGTAGAATCTGTTCTCGTGAGACAGATGGAGTCAATCGACATCAAGCCTGGCCGTTACCCAGATAGGTGACCGTCTGCGAATACAAGGCGCCGTATGCAGGGACAAGATTCTTCTATAGCCGTCTCGGCAGCTGTTTAACAAGTTAAGACCAGACGTTCCACACGGACCCTTTCTCACGCAGCCACTCTTCCATGTTAGACGCTTGACAGTGTGCTCTCTTTGGAACCCGCCGTATACGTATCAAGCGGGGCAGATCACTGACGACCGAATACTTGAATCAATCACTGAACGTTCGACGCTGCTGGACGTTGGTCTCCCGGCAAAGACACGTATGACCTGGAAGCCCACCAGCAATGATGTATCTTTATCGATGACCCTTGCATGCAAGCATCTTTTGAGTGTGGTCTATCAATCGTCTGGCATTTCGGAAGACACACGCCCCCTTGAACCGGTAGGTGGGAAGAAAAACAATGATTCCAGAGATGGTAAAAGTGATTATTGCCATGATGCTGGTTGCGACTTAAGCCGTCCCCTGCTTCGGCTCCTCATACCACAGAACGACATAATCGGCCCGTCCAATGAGTGGAAACAATTTAGAGGCAACCAGCTCCCGAAGTGGTGTCACCCCCGTCCTTCTGCACTATGTGGATAAAAATATAAGGAACATAGAGAATCAGGAAGGAATCTGTTATTAAAATATCTGGTGTTATAAAGAGTTATTTTACTATTCTCACGATGAGAGAGCCATCATCGAGGATCAAACTCACTACAAAATTGAATTAGTCCGAGAGGCTAGCTGCAGACTATATTGCAGAAGAAGCATAAATGTATAACTGATGATTTTACTATAGAAATGCGTTGAAAATAAAAAGAGATCCAAGCGATTTTCATTGGTCAGCAGTTAATGCAAACGTTAGGGACAAAATATGCCTTTTATATGTATAATTTGCGTATTTACTTATTTTACAATAGAAATACATTAAAAAAAAATTTACTATAGAAAAACATTAACATTATTCCATTATAGAAATGCATTAAAATTATTTGACGATGGAAAAACATTGAAATTATTCTGCTATAGAAAAACATTAACATTATTTCTCAATCGAAATACATCGAAATGATTTTACTATCGACAAACATTATCATTATTTGACCACAAAAATACATTGAAATTGTTTTGCTAAAGAAAATATTAAAATCATCCCTCTATAGAAATTATTTCACTATGGAAATTTATTGAAATCATTTTGCAATAGAAATGCATTGAAAATATTTTACTACGAAGAAAACAAGGAAATTATTTCACGATAGAATTACATTTAAATCATTGTGTTATAGCAAAACATTGAAATAATTTTACCTTAGAAGAGCATTGAATTATTTTAACTATACTGAAAAATACTGGAAATATTTTACTATAGAAAAGCATTGAAAATCAAGACAAAAGGCATCACCAGTTATCAAGAATTAATGCAATTGTTACTGACAAAACATGCGTTATTTAACAGAAGTGCTAAATCCATTTGAAAATATTCCATCCATAGACCCAGAACAGAATTACTCCCAGCTTTGGTACCATATAATCCAATACAAGCAGTCGAATGTTTCTTTCAGAGAAGATGCTCACTGACAAACAACCTTATTACCCCATCCCTGAATTCCCTTTACAAGCGTGGTATCCAGACCATATAGTTAGAATAATCTGATTTAATTCGATTTTTGAGTTTTTTCATGGAGAGAGAAACAAAACATTTTTCCCTTAATCGAATAGAGATATTTCTACAGGCAAAATTCTATGGTTTTAGGATTTTGTGATTCAGACCAGAATAAGAATTGATTTTCTTGTCCAGTTAAGAATTTTTTTGCTTCTTTTTCGACAATAGCCATTATACGAGTCTCCAAACGTCTATTTCAGCTGAGCATGCGCGCAGAGCCCTTCAGTTGCTTTATTCTCCATTCCTGTCCTCTCTGCTAAAATGAAGCTGCGTCAACATATGTTTTCTGTTGCCATTTGCGAAGATTAAGGGCACTGGGGGTCGCGGATGCGCTAAATCTACGAATAATCTTTGCCCCCTACTCTCAATAAATCTTGTAACTACCGCTAAACAAGCACTTAACAATTCAAAAATTGTAAATGTTCAAATAAGTAAATGAATACGGTAGAGCATATGGTGGAGCATTAAATCCAGTTTTTTTTAATGGCAGAATCGATATTTCTTGTGAAAAACTTATAATCAGCTTTGATCCTTTGTGAATGTGCATAGAGTTTTTTCTTTTTTACTGAACTAATTTTATGCTATTTTTCTCGAAGTTGTAACCATGATTAGATTTTATAAGAAAATACTTAATCATTGAAATACCTTAAATATATACAGATGATTAACGAACATCATACTTTTCAGAAAACTACAATGCAGTGATCAACATGTTTCTCTCCTTTTTATGCTACTAATTACCATCATGATATTTTTGTTGCTTTTTTAAAAGATTCATTTGGTCAGAGAAAAATTGCAATAAAAACAAAAAAACATTATTTAAGTAGGTAAATAGTATCGCAAAAAGTAATGATACTTCATTTACTAAAAAAATGAATGAGTGAACACACGTTTTCAAAGTGGAGTGATTTAGAAAAAATGTCTAAAATACTGTTCGCGTGCGAATGTAAACAAGTTTTCAACCACATAAGTTTTTCACAAGACTAATATAATCTACGTAAATAATTAGTAATTCATAATTTCCAAGAATCCCTCTTCTTATTAATACCACGAAAATTATTACAATGGATTTACGATTTCCTAAAGTTTTGATTATACTGTACAGTGTGTCTTCTACGATGCAGCCTTGGCAGTACGCTTTCAATCTCCCCCCCCCCCAAATCCCAATAAATTATTGACGGCTGGACCACGAATTATAGCTGCAAATGGTAGACCCTTGAATTCCAAAGGATATCTGTATTAAGAAATTCAATACATAAAAAGCTTTGTTTTCGGCCATCTTTGTACAATGTAAATTGATCTAAAATTGGGTCTGAGGATTAGCTTCCAATGTGCTGCACGAGGCAAGCCGGTACCAAACTAAATGAATAACTTATGATAACTGTACTTACCGTACAGTTACCAATGATAATCACTTTTTGCAAGTATCCACGAGTAGGGACCCCTTGAAATATTCATGTTCGGTTACACCTTAGTTTCTATCTCGTAAACTTCACACACACACACACACACATACACACACACACACACATTATATATATATATATATATATATATATATATATATATATATATAT
>OY735216.1:7828053-7848053 GCA_963457665.1 Thysanoteuthis rhombus | reverse complement strand
TAACTAATTTATTGATCACCCTTCCTTGCAATGTTATAACTGACTCGCCTAACACGGCATGCTGTCAAAAACATTGATCCCATGACAGTTTCTATTGAGTGACTAACCAGACCTGTTTTCGTTTATTTGAGACCATTGAGATATATAGACCAAATGCTAGTTCATTATAACGGCAATTTCGATAATAATTGTTAAGCCCCCTTGATGGATATTGATTAGTCTGTCGACATTTTTTCTTCATTTTTTTTGTTCCGTAGCTGATAAGCATTATGTTCTGAGCAATCATTCCCGAAAAGTATAGAAAATGTCAATTATTCCCTTTGAACTTTACTTTTGTGACCGGGACAATAGTAATTTGATTCCTACTTATTTCCAAACCGGCAAATTAGGACATTTTTTCATCATATGATGTGAGAAAAAACAACAACTAAACATGAATATCACTGTTCTGGTCTCAAAAGTAAAGTTTGAAAGTAACAATAGGTATTTTCCATATACTTCACCCATAGGAAATTAAAAAGAAAAAAAAAACGCTCACTTCCCAGGAACAACATTGAGTTTCACGCTGTTAGCCGAAAACATGTTTTTTGAGTAACTTCTATTCATTCCGTTTGAAAAAAAAAAGTCTGATAGACAATATCTACAAATAGAAAAAAAGAAGATGAAATAAACCGTCTGCTTATGACGGGAGGAACAGTGGACTATAGTTAAAATGCTAATCAGGCCGCTAAAGCTCATTGGTTGCTATCAAACTGTTTCTTTAAGAAGCAGATTCTTTAAGAGAAGCCTTGGCTTGCATCGTTTATACTCGCAGCGTGTTGTACTGTATAGCATCGCCCAAAGGACCAAAGCTATGCGAAATTGCCCCAGGCAAGTCCCACATTTTGTTCAATAAAACACCCAGCAAGTCTCTTTGCAGATTGTTTTCCTTGCTCGAAATTCCATTGGGGTTGAATACTGGGACAAATGACCGGAAGGTATAGAGAAGGTGTTTGTTGGATTTGAATAGAGACCTGTCAGATCGACAGTTCATTCCTCAATTGATTTTTGCATTTTTGTTGTCGTTGTTATGCCTCGGGTTTTCAACTGCCGGGGAAAGTTTCTAAGTAAATCAATACCATTAACTGTCTGAAGGTTTAAAGTTGTTTATTGCAAAACTTTTGGTACTACTATTATAATGAGAAAAATACTGACTTAGTTTGAAGAGTTATTCGGACGGCTGCCCCCCCCCATTCTTTTCATTCAGAGAATTGGTTTACAGTCTTCAGAAAAAAAACATCTACGGATGATAGTGAATCATCTCAGAACTAGAGAAGAACTTCTTTGATCATGAAGTTGGTTATGTTTTCGACATTAGATTCCACGGAGGATGGTTCAGTTTCAACTAGCTTTATTTGAAAAGATTGATTTTGATTGCTTATCAGTGTACACTATTAAACTTCTGTCAAAGTTTGAGTTGACTTTATTTTCCTTTGTAACAAGAACAAAAACAAAAACAATCCCCAACTAAGTTAAGGGAGTAAACTCTTCACTTTTTATTTATCACGTTACACTGAACAGTACATAAACATGAGATCAACATTCCCCTGGTGGAATTTGAAATTACGACCAAGTGGCTTCGAGTTGCTCCTCTTCCAACTGAACTAAACTGACAGTTTTATAAACCTACGAATTTATTTATCATAAGCACAAAACAGAAGTTGTAGTAATCATTTTCAGTCGAATCTGAAGTGGAAATGTTGTTTGATCTAGGTTTGTTTACCATATTTTTGTCAAAATCGACGTATTTTAGATTTATTTCTTCATTAATCATCATCATCATCATCATCATCATCATCATCATCATCATCATCATCATCATCATCATCATCATCATCATCATCATCATCATCATCATCATCATCATCATCATCATCATCATCATTCTTCTAACGTCTATCGTTGCACATAGATCTTCCCCAGGATTCTTCACATCATCATAGGCGTCGCAGAGCCAGCACTTTCTGAATTTGTCTAGTTCGTCTCTCCATTTATTTCTCTACCGTCCTCGGTTGCACATGTGATCTCTAGGGATCCATGTCATAAGTTGTAATGTCCATCGGTCGTCTGTTAATCTAGCGACATGGCCAGTCCATTGCCATTTGAATTTTAATGAATTCTATGATGTATCAGACTCCTGTCTTCTCACAGATGTATTATGCTGTCTTGAGGTTTCTCCATGTGAGGTTGAGCATAATTCTTTCATGTACACGTTTCATGGTTCTCGCTTTGCAGATCTGTCTCTTGGTTGGGTTCCATTTTTCAGCTCCATAAGTGACTATTTGGAGAATGCATTGGTTTTACATCGTTCTTTCAAGCAACATTTTTGTATGTCATGTTTTTATTTACTCAAGCACAAACAGATACCTGTACTTCGCTCTAATGAATCACCGTATATCAGAACTAATTAACTAAGATATTATCTAATATTTTTTTAAAAAGAATCTTTTATCTAAAATTATCTGAAAGAAATAGATATTTTGTCCATAATTATGTAAAAAAAAATAGATCCAATCTACAACTTTCTAAGGTAAATAGATATTTTTGTTTGACATTATCTGAACATTGAGTCTTTAACTTGACATAATCAGAAACAAATAGACGTTTTATCTAAAATTATCAAAAGTTTCGATTTTCTGTGTAAATTTATCTGAAAAAAGATCTTTTGTCTCTAGTTATCTAAATTAATAGATCTCATCTGTCACTTTCTAAAGGAAATAGATCTTCTGTCTAATATTATCTGAAAATGACATCTTTTATCTAGAATTGTTAAGAAAAAATAGACTTTCAATCTGAAATAATCCAGAAATAGACCCTGTGTTCAAAATCATCTAGAACAAATAGATCTTTTAGATAAAAATTATCTAGAAAATACCAAGAAAAAAAAAGACAAAAAAATTTTAGATGGTGCCCCGTGATGTACTTATGCAAGTGATCCAATAGCGTCAGTGATCGAATGTAGTTCACCCAGTTTTGTGCCGTAAATTTCTTTCTGAACGATGATTCACAGTTGGGAAGACTAATTGAGCTTGATAGCAAATCAAATCAAGGCATTAATTAGGAATAATTATCCTTATACGACACTTCAAATTGGAAAATATCGTAATCAAACACTGGAAATCATTTACATGACTTATTCATTTTTGTCGCTTTGGTGTGAGATTCCCACGTACATTTTTCAAAAACAATACACACACACACACACACACACTCACACACACACACACACACACACACACACACACACACACACACACACACATATATATATATATATATATATATATATATATATATATATAATGACCTGTATATGAATGTTTTAATTGGAGCACACAAGGGAAAGTAGGTAAACTACAGCAATATGATGCATAAAAGATCATAGGACGTGAAGAATGAATCACTACTAACCGTACCAAAGGCCTGGGATCACTAAAATAAGGTGATGCTATATATATATATATATATATATATATATATATATATATATATATATATATATATATATATATATATATATATATGTATGTATATATGTACATATATATATATATATATATATATATATATATATATATATATATATATATATATATATATGTCAAGATTTGGAATGACTGATATACGGTAGACCCTTTTCAGAGAACCAAACGATTGCTTTGAAAAAGTACTGCTCTCAAATCAACCGATTGGAGGAGGCAATCAACGAAAGCTTCTAGTTAGTTGAAAGGAATGGTGCAAGACTGGATGATTCTTAGTTGAGTTGGCGAATATTGTTACAGTTTTGTTTGAAAGTTTTTATCCGCAGGATTCACCAGATAATGCACTCTTGGATTAACATTTTTTTTTATCCATTTAGAATTTTCTTAAAGGACTAATTATTTTTAAGACTGCAAGATACACCAAGGAGCAGTTCCTTGAAGGGATAAAAGAAATAGTTCTGAGTGAGTGCAATTATGAAGTTGCCAGAGAGATGTCAGAAGACAATGGAACAGAACGGTGGATATGTTTTCAGTGAAGTTAATAGCAGAAACAATTAGATTATTTTCTTACCAAATAAACCAAGCGAACTTTATCAAGTATCTTCACTCGCATAACTGGTTATTAGTTCAACGTATACTCGACTTTATGTTGAGTGTGTCGAGTACATCCACAATCATACAAACACGTATGCACACACACGTAAACAAATACACACACACACACACGCACATAAACACGTATATGCCCTTGGGGAACAAACAAACTGTGAAACGTATACACAAGTGATGGCCCTGTTTATGCGTCGTCCTCGCTATAAAACAATAGTTAGAAAACTTAGAGCTAATTAGTGCCTAATTGAATTCGATTCTCACTAGTTGCCCTTCACTTATCCCCTTTGAACCAGACTAAACCGAGCGTGGTAAATACCCATAATAATGATGATTACGATGATCGATTCTTTGTGAGAAAGGAGAAGAAAATAGGGAGGAAGCCAACATTACCATCAAGGGACTTGCGAACTAAAAACACAGCGTAATGAAATACCAATTACTACAAACAAAAGTTTTAGTACAACCAGGAGCTATCACCCGCAGGGGGGGGGGGGCGCAAGATGACTAAGGGGGTACCAGTGGGCAAAAATGTGATAAAGTAAGGGGAGTTAAAAGACAAGGCTAGGGGAGGGGGACAAAGGACAAAGAATACAAATCAACATGTCCTACGCATAAAATTCAACCTTTGAAAACATAATTTTACAGTAGAGCTGCTTGAAGTTCAGATAATTTTCGTTTTTTTATTCATGCACACACCACTATTAGACGTTTTTTGGACGATCAGTCGGTCCCAGTTAAATTAGAAAACAGAAAGAGCGAAATAGGGATGTGATATCATTGAAAGGTGTGACTCCTTTAAATTACGTGACGTCATTGAAAGAAATCTCTCCTGATCATGTTTTCAAGAGCTGTCAATAAAGCTATGATTGAATGTCAGAAGTTTGCACATATTTTGTATTTCAGGAAAAAGCCAGAAATTGTCCCGCACGCTAAAAATATGCATATACAATTTTTATTGGAAATAGTACTTGAAAAATATTTTCAAATAAGATTTACATGTATGATAATCATTTCCTCTTCCTCACTCCTGCCATCACTACCATGGTGAACGAATGATTGGACTTATGGTTCTTAATATATCAACTTATTCATAATAATAATAATAATAATAATAATAAAAATAATAATAATAATAATAATAATAATAATAATAATAATAATAATAATAATAATTTCCCCTACAAATAATAATAATTTCCCTATTAATAACAATAATCACTATAATAATAATCTGGGACTTAGACTAACAAACTGACCACCTCATCTAGGCAAGAAGACCGGACGTGGTAATTGTAGACAAGAAGAGGAAGACCTGCCATCATTTGAAGATGAATTTTTCTAAAATCATAATTTGATGTTCAATGTATCATTTTTGACGGGTAGGGGTGCTGTTGGAATATATGTTCGAGGACAAAAATAGATAAGAAATAGGAAATTGATAAATTGAGACTCTTCGTTGATATAGAAGGGAGGCAATCTCATCCATCATTGCGGGTGGTTTGTTCCGACTACTTGACTTGCCTTTATTGTTAGATCTTTTTTTCACAATATCCCCTTTACAGCAGGCCCCCCTCGGAGGATTGGAGTGTAGAGAACCAAAACGTTGCAACCTCCCTACCCTTCCTCCCCCCCAAAAAAAACAAAACAATAGAGACGAAAAAAAAAGAAAAGGCTGAACCACTCACATACATTATATGATAAGTGGATGCTGCTGATAGGCCTGGGGAAAATATAATAAATAGTTATGATTTAATGGGGAGAGTGATCCACTGGAAACTGTGCAAACGCTTTGGGTTTGACCACGCAATCAAATAGCATACGCATACACAAGAATATGTCTTAGAGCGTATGGGCCTATGAAATGCCAGGATACTCAGAAAGATGAACTGAATTGGAGGACAATAAATGTCACTAGTCCCCCGAGTAATAAGTATTAGACACGTGGGTCATAAATAATATTGTTAGTCATAAGAAGAAGAAGAAGAAGAAGAAGAAGAAGAAGAAGAAGAAGAAGAAGAAGAAGAAGAAGAAGAAGAAGAAGAAGAGGAGGAAGAAGAAGAAGAAGAAGAGATGGCCACTATTATCAATACATCTACGGTATAATGCATTTTTCTTTGGTGCATTTGTTTCTAGTGAAGATAACTATCTGAATATACATGTCCCCCACCGAATCAGTTTAAATTGTATCATCAATCGGTCCAGGAAGGCACTAATATCAAGCCAATAAGTTTAGCAGACCTGACAAGTCGATTTGGATTTATAGCCGTATATGTACACCTTGGGCTTCACACCTACAATTAAATTCAGAAGAACCGTTAAGTTCACTGATCCTAAAGCATTCACTTACTAGTCGCTTCCCTGACTTCAGTAGATCGGTTGGTCAGTGCTGGGGTCATTCTTATATGCTGGTCATATAACTAAAGTCATGAGGTCAAGATAGGCTGTGCAATATCTGTGATCACCTTTGCAACTTGCCCCGATACATTAACCGTACTGAGAATGGAGGGTTATCGAGGCTGTAAGCTGAAATCTTTTCAAATCGATATGCACAGAATTCAGTTTAGTATAGTGCAAAGCCAAATTAAAATCACCAGGGAAGATTGTACTGCGCTAGTTTTGCAAGGAAGCCGAACCAGTCTGCTAGGAAAATCAGCAAACGAAATCCATGCTTTTACGTAAGCTCAAATCGTGACTTCTAGCGCCGTTATGTTTTTTTTTCCCAACTATCTCCACCACGCAATACGTTTAAAAACGTGGTTGTATTTTGTGCAGTACAAGACTGAATGATAATTAAATTGCAGTAAGAAAATCGTGTATAGTAAATCTTCTCCGTGAAAATGACAAACTGGTCACGATAACCAACATTCGGGATCTTAGCTTTAACATGGTTCAAACATGTACCGATGTGATCTATGCGTATATATTAGTCATGAAGCAAGTTGAAACACGTGTTGTATCGAAACTTATTCAACCGGAGCAACTTGTAACTAAATGCAAAACAAAATTAGTAGTTTGCAGGTGGAAAGATTTCATTCAACTCTTTCTTATCAATCAGATCAGTCTGGTTTGATTCCGAACCAAGGAACTCCCTTATTGCCATTAGAATTATTCACTTGTTGTTTAAATACCAGTATCATTTTTTTTTTACTTCATCGATTTCATTATTTTCATTCTCTAAAGATATATCTATATACTGGCATATTTCAACGTTGTTTCTTGTGTATTAAAACATGACGGGCATAGACAAGCTCAATAAGGATGATTGGATGGATGCCTAATGAGATAAGACTAAATAATTTCAAAATAGTAGAAATACAGAGTAACTTTGAGCTTTTTCTTCTGACTTCAACCCTCTGATATAGACATGAAAGTGTCAGCCGATTAGAACATCTTATTATGAATGAATTCCCAAAACGAGCTGTTCTCACTATCATTCATCGATTCTCTCAGACAAGTTTCTTAGTTTCTATCTTCTCCATCAAAACATCCCAGTCTACGTACCTTCTGCCCAGATTTCTGAAATGAGGTGTCGTTGAGATACTGTCTATGATTTTGAGAAGGGTTATTAACACTCGGAGAGCTTTTTGGAAAATGGAACCCTTTCATGCTGTTTGCACGAGGTTTTGGTCGTTTCATCTTTTGGCTGTCTCCAGGTGTATTATCAAATATCTGAGAAAAAGTGTCCCCCTTTCTGGCCCTCTACGTGATTGTAACAAGAACACAAGCTCACTCAATTGGGTCTCACTGCTGACTGAGTAACCGTACAGGAAGGAGCCAGTTAACACCTTCAACGGTAACGGCCCCTCTGATATGTTAATAAGTTAAACCAAGGCTGCGCAACCGGTTTTTGAAATATTCAAAATAGCTGCATTAAGTGTGCATATGGTGTATGGTTACCCTCTCTCTAGGTTACCAAATATTTTATTGATGGATATTTTATCGATGGACAGTTTCTTGACAGAGATTTGATCGAATTGATACAAGGTATTTTTGATTTTGTTTATTGTTTTTATTTCTTCTGTTTAATGTTGTTTTTGTTTTAAAATTGCTTTTTCTTTTTATTTCAAAACAAACAATTAAAACGAAAGCAAGTGTTCTTCATAGCTTGGCAGAAATATCTTCATTGCTTATATAAGAAATCTAACGCTTTAGCAGACATTTCCTTTGCAATTCAAGTGCGCATGCGTGCCAGAAGTTGTTTTATTTTTCTCCTTTAGATTCATCAATTTGTGTTTGTATTGCTATCTCATTATAAAATATCATTTCGTCAACATTTTAGAAAAAACCTTACCGACTCAACGTCTCCACGTTGGATTGCAATACTTGATGCTCAATAACATGAATTCTCTGAAAGATTCTTCTGGGTTATCGTTTGTTCATTTGATTGAATTCAAATAAAATAGTTTTAATTTGAAATAAAACTAATTGAATTTGTTTTTCTCGAAACAGAAATATTTCCCCGTAGTAATTAGGATATTTTTCACGTAATTCTTGCAGAAATTTTTGACACCCAAATTCAAAATGAAATTTTAAATCTATTTAAAATTTCGAAAAGTTTTTATCTTGTGTTTATTAGAAAATAAAATGACCAAATTTTTGTCAAAAAAAAAAAAAATTTTAGTTCATGTAACATGCAAGTGACTATTTCAAACTCAATAATTACTGGGTTTATTTCTCGGCTAAGAATAGAAGCTTGTTGCGATTTGTTTACTCTTAAAAACATAAATAAAATACACAGAGAACAATAAATGTCATAATATAATTTTTTTCTAAATTCAGTGTCCATTGCTTTATTCTGAGCATCGTGTAAATTCGAATGAATTGAAAAGTTGAAAAAAATGCTAAAATGTACCTTTATGTTAATATTGTTTTATGAAAAAAAAAATAGATTAAAACATAACCTTGAGGATAAAAAAAATTATTAGCCAAAAAGAGCATTATACTATTTTACTATCCATTTTTCTTCTAATCTTAATTGAGGCTTTGAAGTTTACCAAATTTACAATTTAGTTAGTTGGTGGTTATAATCATAACATGATCACAGGAAAAAAATATCTATTCGACCAAATGTCCAGCCGACGTTATGTCAGCTCGATGAAATATCCGTTTGTCCGTTTATCTAAATGTCCGTTGGATTAAATATCCGTTCGGCTAAATGTCCGGCCGACGTAATGTCTGCTCGATGAAATATCCGTTTGTCCGTTTATCTAAATGTCCGTTGGATTAAAGATCCGTTCGACCAAATGTCCGTCCAATAAAATATCCCTTCAACCAAATGTCTGTTTGATGAAATATCCGTCGATGGAAAGCCAGTTTAATGGAATATCCGATCGAACGAAAGTCCATTCGGTGAAATATCCGGTCACGTCGCATTAGCCTGTTTCTCATTTCTCCACACACAATACATAAACACTCTTATTCTTTAGCTACCCTGTCTCCAATCCTTGTAACCATTTTAGCACGTCATATTATGTTCACACGCTAGTAGATGATACAGTTAACGTATTTCATTAGTGGATACGTCGTATCAGCTTAGAATTTTCCATATGCAGCACTCCCCGAGAAATCATTGGGCCCCTCTGACCCATTTCTGGTGTCTTTGTATCAACACATTCGATACTTGTCACCTCCTCACTATATTTTTGAAGATTCAAATACAATATCAAAGCTCACAAAAGTGAGATTCATTTTTGTGTGCGCAACGTTTTGAGAAATCAGGATTCAAGTTGATCCTTCAATTTCATCTCTGACCTTTCGATATCAGACGATTGCAATAGACTTTGTTCATTATTGAAACGTCACTGAGTTTATAATTTAATGAAATTATCAAAACTCTTCTTTTTTTCAAATGATAACACCCCTCCCATCCCCCGAAGTCGACTCAAATAGAAATCGATTCGTTCTGGTGACAAGTGATTTATTACAATGGAAATTCTATCCTTTTCGTGAGAAATTAACACATCTGAATGTTCACTCTTGTCGATAACACCTCGTAGAAATACTAAGAGACACACACACACACGAACACTTTTTTATTTAGACAACTGCTTCTATATACATATATATATATATATATGTGTGTGTGTGTGTGTATATATATGTATGTATATTTTTGAGTCAGCAGTTATCGAATATATATAGATACATGTATGTATTATGTGTATGTGTATGCAAGATACTAACAAACATTTTCAATAATTTAAACAACTCTCGGTAATTGTTCAGTATACGTTCAAAATCTACAACATGTCGATTTTGAATGGGAAATAACGTCTCTAGACACAGCTGTTGTGTATGTTAGAGTCTAGGCTAGGTGTTTTGGCTTACGTTGGGTTAATGTTATGTTTTATTGCTTAGGATGAAGATAAGAGTAAGGATTGGTGTTAATATTAGGGTTGGGGGCTGGGGTTGCAAGTACCACAGAGAAAATATAAGATATTTTCTTCGTATTCATAAAATAAAAATGAATATACATTTGTAATAATAGAAAATGATGAAAAGATGTTTCATTCTTATTTCTGATGGTATTTCTCCAAACAAACCAATGTGAAAATGAAGTGAACAGTGTCCTATTTGTTCTGAATAGTCTGCGTAATTGACGCTTTAAACGCATCCACAATTTCTGTCTATGTACAGTGTCTCTTCTGATAATTTCCCTTCCAAGATCTGAACGTGTTAGATTACGAACCTATTCAATTACCTAACAATACCTAACAAATTAATAACAATCTCCTAACGAGGGTGAACCGAATGTAACACGAACTACTTTTATTCCGACACTTTGTCGTTAGTGAATGTTTAAACAGCAGTCTGGACAATTTAGTAGCACTTCAAGTGGGTCTGTCTATATATGTATATGAATGAGTTTACATATAAATATATATATATATGTATATATATATATATATATATATATGTGTGTGTGTGTGTGTGTGTAGATGGATCAATAAATCTTCAGTCTGACACGTGATTTTTAGCTGAGTTTTGATGTGAGATTTTCACTCATATACTGTTCCACGTATGTGAACATTATTCAACAATGAATTGAATGCATTGCAAAGGAATGAAATTATGTTGAAAATGAATAAATATTGTGTAAAATAGATACTTCTTCCTCATCAGACCATGGCCTCATTGATGTACAAACTTGTTTGTTTTGATATAATTTTCTATTACTTATTTTAGTTCTTGCAAAACGCACATCATCACACAAAGAAAATTCATTAGATTGAGTTTTATACATATATTATTACTTACATTAGGGAGAAATATTTCCTCTCAATCTATCTATCTATTAATCTATCGATGTAATCATAAGTGAACACTGGGAAATGAGACATTCAGGAGTAAAAGTATTTGGAGACTTTATTAATTGATTCATAAATGAATTAATTAGTATGCTATACATGTTTCAGGAGGTGTTCTCATCTTCAGTCGCACATGTGTTCCTTTTTCTAGATAAAAAGGTTTCTGGAGAAAACAAGTTTAACACCAGATATTTTGCGTTAGGAGCAGAAACAGAAATCAAAAATAAGGATTCCTAGGGGATCATGGTAGTTAGTCCAGACTGCTTCATACCTGGATATTCAATTCGTTCTGCTTAGCAGAGAACTTTGATATTCTTAAAGATCGCTTGTCATGGATATTGGGGAGCTAGGTAATGGTTTAGTGTTAAATCATTTTTGGTACTTTGTAAGTTAGGGTTGAAGTTTTATCTACTAATAAGCAAGGTTGTGAGATCTTGTTATGCATTGAGTTTCAGTTGGGAAATGTACGTTCTGTATCCTTCAGTCATTGTAAATGATCTGCAAAATCGGATGGCTTTGAGTTGTACAAGTAAAATTGACCATACAGAGATGTCTGTAGGTAAGGGTGTGTGTGACTGTGAAGGTCCCAATGTTAGATGTATATAAGGGGGGATTAGGTATGGTTAGGGTGGGGTAAATCTGTAACATTAATTATACGTAGGTGGGAGTCTAGATTGTTATGATAGGATTATTGTTTGGAATTAGAGTGTATGCATACTAAAAGTGTGTGGGCCTGGGTAAAAGTCTGGTCTATGGTGCAGTTGTGAAAATGGTGTGTTGGTGAGTATAGAGTAAATAGGAATGAGAAGAATATGGTGATAGAGAATTGTGTAGCTAAGGTTATTAAGTTCAGTATCGAATGTGTTTATATATATATATATATATATATATATATATATATATATATATAGATATAGATATAGATATATAGATATATAGATATAGATATATAGATATATAGATATGCTGGGTAACATTTTGGTGCCGATGATTAACGCTCCCTTATTCAGAGTTGGGCATTCTTTAAGTGAGATAACTCGTTTATTAGGAGTCGCAATGCTCTTCCAACTTGTGAATAGATCACTCTGGTGGATGGGGAATTACGCGTGAGTATAAATATCGCTTAAATTCAGCTTTGCTGACCGTCTAGTTCTGCGTAGGGCAGAGAGAGTTGCCGGCCTCTAGGTCTGAAGCGAAGGTTTCGATCCTACCTTGTGGAACTTGATGGGATAATGGATAGTCCATAGCAACACTGTAGAGTTGTAATACAAGAAAACAGCTGTCTGTGGATGATGCAATAATTTGATTATATATATATATATATATATATATATATATATATATATATATATATATATATATATATATACATATCTAATTTGATAATGTAAAATAACAAAAAGAATTGGAGAAATATGGCAACTTGAGAGGCACTGGCATGTGATTGATATGCTAGACTTATACCTTCCAAACTCTTTGAGGAAAGGCATGAATACCATTGTCCCTTCTATCAGTTACTTTGCTGGAGGTCTTGTAAAAATTCCTTTTCATAAGCATGCAACGATTTTTACCAGAAATAAAACATGGGTGTACAGGAACCACTTTCCCATAACTATTTTACATTCTGAAGCTATAAGAACAGAGATTTACTTTCATGCTGACGTCCAATCAATTATCTAGGTATTCTCAAGGACCTTTTAGAGATGGAGTCTCCTGACAGCTGAACATCACGCTTCCCCATTAAAAGTAAAAACGAATTTAAATATAAAAAATATCTGTCAGCACCAGGTAATTGCCTAAAACAGTTTGAATTAGTCCAGAGATATTTTGATAGTCAAAATAGCAAACTGTAAATATTCTGGGTTTGACATAACCGTTACTCTATATGTGCTTAATTCATACCAATTCATTAACAAAAAAAATCGATAGAGACTACAGCGAACGACGAGTGCTGACGAATTAATTATTGAAAGATTCATTACGTAAATAAGGAAGGCCAAAGGAATCAAAAATGGGGAGATGAACTAGACAAATTAAGAAAATACCGGCTCCGTATCACTCATGATGGAGAGATGTGACGGATCTAGGGAAAGGTCTATATCAAAGGACGGACGATAGAAGACAGATGATGATGATGATGATGATGATGATGATGATGATGATGATGATGATGATGATGATGAATTCTTTATTTCCGATCCACGCTGCTTACTCAAATCATAAAATGACTACTACTACTACTACTACTACTACTACTACTACTACTACTACTACTACTACTACTACTACTAAGTATAAACAAGCAAAAAAAAAGAATGACAGGATTACTTGTCACAAATTTATGATAACGGCACTGGAATAGATGGAAGACAGTTTCAGATCTAAACCATCATCCATCTTCCTTTCCTGTTTCAGGTTTTAAAAAAGTAAGGACATGCCGTTTTTTTTTTTTAAATGTAAACATTATTTGAAAAAAAAATTAAAAGACGAAGTTAAACTCCAACAAATGTACGCTTTATAAGAATTGGATCATTTTCGAGGTATCGTTTGAGATTCCGTTATGTTCGCGACAAAATGGAGGCATTTTATTAAAACATTTTCATATTCCTATGGAAGTTCACGTCCTACTGAGAGCAGACGAAACATTACTTTTTCATAAATAGTACTTGAGCGTCAACTGTAGGAGTCATTAGTAACACTAGGAGAATAAAAGTCTTTGAACGAGATTAGAGGAACATATATATATATATATATATATATATATAAATATATATATATATATATATGTGTGCGTATAATGAGTACTGTAAAGAGTGAGACAGCCTCGGGAGTAAAGTTTTTAGAGGTAAGGTAATCCTTAGATGTAAATGGTCCACACATGTCTCGGGATTTTTCCCATCTTTAGTGGTATGTGCTGTGTGAGTATGTGTTTGAAGTTCTTAAAGTTTAATGCTTGTGTGTGTGTGTGTGTGTGTGTGTGTGTGTGTATATATATATATATATATATATATATATATATATATATCGGTTGATAGATGGCGGTAAAGATTGATAGATATAGGCATCTCTGTCTCTCTTTCTCCCTCTCTCTCTATATATATACATATATATACATCCAAATAATCCTAAAGAATCCACAACCTTTTGTCATGCAAGTCCTTTCAACATATTATCTCATTATTTTAAAAAACCATGTACATGTAAATTACTTATATTTACAATTTTATTCCTTATTATCGAGTTCATCAGTGCTTTTCCATAAGCCTCTTTCGTAACGCCATTTTTCTTGTAATGGAATTTTGCCTCACACACACACACGTACACACACACACACATGCATGCACATGAATATATCAACGTGTGCGTGTGTATGTATGTGTGCGTGTGTATGTATGTGTGTGTGCGAGAAAGTGACTTTGCATAACGGGTATTGGCAGTAGACGGATTGCACTCTACCCTATCGTCGGATACCATGACAAAATATCTCGTTGTTTGCATGTCACGATATACGACATGGAAGATAGTAAGTGGCTGAGCAGTGTCCGTCAGATGTTTCTCAAACTCAGCAGTAATGTCTTTAAAGAACAGATTCAACATTGTCAAAAAAGAGTCCGCTGAACGATTGTATCTCCTATATCCCTCTAATTGCGCTAATAACTGCATTTCCACAAGCTAAACCTTTCTATCTCATCTCCCATCTTGTGTCTGATCATTTCCAACGGCGTTTACTGTCCGCTGGACACCGGCCAGTTGGCTTATTATTCTACCTGTTTTCTTTACTTCATCTAAATGCCAAGCCCATCTCCATTTTCGTTGCTTAATTACTCGTATGATATCTTTCACCCTGGTCCCCTTCGGGATCAGGCTGATCTTTCCTCTTGACAAAGAGTTATCCCTAGCATTACTCTTTATCGAGAAAAACTTCTACAGATTTTGGGGGACTTAGAGGTGATTAACAACTGTTTCAGATATTACTAAGCCGTATGCCCCCCGCCCAACTGACAAAGTTCCTAGACACAGTCGTGTGATCTTATTGCCATGTTCGAATCTTTCTTCTCCTCCTGAGATATATTCGCAAATGACATGCTAAACCTAGGTTCCCAACCACTCAGTCCCGTCTGAGGAAATACACATTTTCCCCAAACGGGACATGGGGGGGGGGGACAAAGCTTTCACCAAAAATGTAAGTAATACAATTTTACCTCTGAAACATACACCAAAAGACATGACAACAATATCATCTTCCAATATTGATACTACCCAAAAATGATATGATATTTCATTCTATACATTCTTTGCATCACACATGACGACATTGAGAAAATATTGATTGAATGAAATAAAAGTTATTTGTTTTCTTAAAGTCTGTGTTATTTTATCATTATGATCACTCGCATATATAACCCACAGTATGAAGTCAACTTTTAGCAGTTTCTATTCTTTTAGGAGATTTGAGTGGACTTGTTGTTACTTGATGCATGAAAAAAAAACAATTAAGGTGAAAACTCATAAAGATTATATGGACCACAAGGTGAGGGTGAGATAACTAAAATAGATACTAATAACAACTAAGAAAGTAATATCAATTTAAATTCTTCAACGGACTGTAGGCTATTTCTAACTACTTGCTGGCTATCTTGATATTTAATAGATTCTGTATTACTTGCAGTTATTTGTCAGGGCAGGTCGATTGAAGAAGGAAAACGTCGTTCAATGTTGGTTGTTGAGATATTAATAGATGCTTGCCAAGCTGGAGACAAACACCCAAGGGCAAATGATGTCAATTACGAAACGGAAACAGAAAATATCAATATTTACATGTTTACATTCTCCAGTCTCTGCGTGTGAGTTGGAAGGGGAATAAACAGGCCAGGATATAGGAAAACTTATTAATGAAATGAATCCAATATAGATAGATAGATAGATAGATAGATAGATAGAGAGAGAGAGAGAGAGAGAGAGAGAGAGAGAGAGAGAGAGAGGGGAGAGGGAGAGAGAGAGAGAGAGAAATGCAACCATTCAAAATTGACAGATATTGATATAAAGAGGGGTATATGAAAATACGTGTAAAGATAGAAAGAAATGATGATGAAAATAGATCAGTACATAGATATGAAGAAATTGGATCAGGCAGATAGATAGATAGATAGATAGATAGATAGATAGATAGATAGATAGATAGATAGATAGACGTATACAAATATATAGACATATAGATTAATCGATGGACAGGGACAGACTGGAGTAGATAGATAGATAGATAGATAGATAGATAGATGGATATGAATAGACTGATATAAATAAAAGAAAGGAAGAAAGAAATAAAAGATTGGGGTTCATATAAGCGTGCATATATCTTGATGATGGCTTGTCACCGGGAGACTGGGGTCGGTTTCTCTACATCTTCACTTGTCCTAAATCGATTGGCCTGCGCAATTGAGTTTCAATGTGAGGTCAGTGGTGATCTATCTATCTATCTATCTATCTATCTATCTATCTATCTATCTATCTATCTATCTATCTATCTATCTATCTATCTTTCGATATGTATGTATGTATATATATATATAGATACATAGGATGATAGATAGATATATGAATAGATGGATAGAAAGAGAGAGAGAGTGAAAGAGAGAGAGAGGAAGAGAGAGGGAGAGAAGGGTTAGGTGTGGTGGTGGTTGGCAGAGGGAAAAATTGATTTTCAAAATGACCTTGATAGATTTTGTCATTGTTCTTACAACAGTCACTGAGTAAGGCCAGAGGATGTAGTGTCAAAACGAGAATAAGAAAAATCTGCAAAATCGAAGCACTTATTGGGATATTGCAAACAATAAATATCAACTTGATTGCTCAAGGGCTCAAAGGCTTTTATATAGCCGACGGGCTATTGAGTTGTGAGAAATGAAAAAAAAAAAAAACAATTCAAAACTGATAGATATATGATCTATGATGAATTTTACCCTTTCAATATCAAGTTTACAGGGACTAACCGATTAATGCTGTGGTTTGATTTTTCAAGATTACGACCCCGATTGAATCTGCAAAAGGTGAAATCCAATACAATAACAAAAAAATATATTGCCTAAGCGGATAATTGTAAGTCAAAACTAGTATGAGTCTGATCATTAAAATTTACATTATTGAAATTTTGTACTCTCTTCCTGTATCTGTATCCAATGCTATTAAGTCGTTGTATAACTAGTTGCAGATTTCCGCCATCAACTTTGGGACATTATACCTCAGCCTAGAATAGAATTTATTCATCGAAATGAGAAATTTCGGAATCTACACATTGTTGACGATTAAGAAACACGTTCGTTTATTCTGAGAGGATAGATCTCCTTTGTCCTGGAACTCATAGATCCTTCGAAGACATTTTGAGTTGCTGCCTTGTAGTTGTAGCCTTTATCTTGCAGGGAGTGATCGAAATGCTTGAAAGGTAGTAGTCGTTGGGGGAAAGGTCTTGTGAATGAGATTGGTGAGTTAGAGTTCTGTAGTCTATTTAATTCTATTTCTGTTGGGCCATTCGCACGAAATGGTAGCTTTTTTGCTTTTCATTCAGATTCATTTTGAGCAACATGTTGAGCTTTTCTTTTCACTTTTCCATTTTGGGGCAAATGTCTAACTATTGACCGGTCAGCGTTTAGATCTTCTGCAACCTCTTGAACAGTTTTCTTGGGTCCAGTTCAATAATGGCTCTGGACCGACTATTGTCAATCAAGGGAAGGCGTCTACGTTTTCAGGGCCTCTTGTCTCTGTTTTCAAATTCTTTGAACCAATGTCGTGCCGTATGTTCTTTGACACCCGTAAATTGAGAACCATGCAATGTGCACATGAAAGAATAATGCTTGGTCTCACATGGAGAGACCACAAGACAGCACAGTACATCCAAGAAAAGATGAGAGTCAGGGACATCATAGAATCCATTAAAAATCTCAAATGGTGGTGGCTGGCCATGTTGCAAGAATGGCAGACAACTGATTGACATCATGACTCACGACATGGATCCCCAAAGATCACATGCGCAACCAAGGCCAACAGAATATTAGACGGAGAGACGAGCTAGACAAGTTCAGGAAGTACTGGCTCCGCGACGCCCATGACAGAGAAGTGTGGCAAATCCTGGGAAGGTCTATGTCCATCGACGAATGTTAAAAGAATGATGATGATGATGACGTTCTTTGAAATTTGCCAAACTAAATACCTGGTTGATGTTGCTTACAGTTTCCACTGCTTTATCTCCTATTTTCAACTCATAAAACAAAATTGCTTGAATTTATTTTTCCCACCTCTAATTAGACAGCCACTTATACACCAGAATAAACAGTGAAAAGAAAACGTTTAGCTGAAATGGATAAAATGAAATTCACACTTTGAAAGGGTACATCCCATGAAGATAGATGAAAGATATTCTATTCCAAATTAAGAGTCCAAATTTAAATCACCAAAAACCGCAATTATCTTTGCACCAAATTAATACACTGTTTTTTTTCAGTCCACTATTTGACACTAACAGGCGTTTCCTTAGCCAGAATTGGCACTAGAATTTAATTAATAGCAGTCTACGAATTTCACGATTGACTCATGTCAAATCGGAGAAAAATCAATTGATTCCACCCACGATATTTCATATCATCAGATGTTTCCAATCACTGCTACCCAAAAAAGAGCTGTTTAATCACTGTTGCTTGGTTTTGATTATTCATTTATTCTGACATTCATATGTATATATCCAAGAAACCGGAATCCGTCCAGCAGTTACAGTTTGTAGTATAGACTTGATATCTTGCTCCCTCTCAATGAGTAAGGAAAATGTTTTTTTTGTTTGTTTTTTTTTAACACCCATCCTAAAAAGGCTTTTATCGTTTACTATGCCAAATTGGTCCGTTATTCTAACTCAATGTCATTTAAAAAGAACCATATATTTGTGATTCAAGGAAATCTGGTTGTACAGTTTTATCAAGGTAACTTCATTAACCCATTGACAATGCTTTATTTACGGGGTGAAAGCAACGTATATGGATGACTGTACATGCATTTCTCTTTGAATACTCGTAATCTGTTCTGTCAATGAATTAATAACAAAATGACGTTCATTAAACCAGTGTAGGACAGGGAGTTTTTGTGGCTCACTTATTGGTTTATGATAGGTTTGATCGATTGACAAGGGGGATTCATAAACAAAATTGTCTATAGGATCCAATGCTCAAATTTAAATCGATACGGAAGAAGAAGAAATCAAGCGAATAATCACCCATCGCTGGCGAGCCTTTGGCAGAGCAAGCTCAACATTCAAGAACAAGTAAATAGCGTTAGTCCTAAAGAGAACCATACAAAACCAATGCATCTTCCCGGTAGTCACCTATGGAGCTGAAACATGGGACCAAACCAAGAGATGACTCTTAAACTGAGAAGCATGCAATATAATATTGAGGGTAAAAAAAGAATCTAAGACATCAAACTCAAATCGCGATGGGCTGGCCATGTTGCAAGAATGACGGACAACCAATGGATATTACGACTTACGACATTGATCCTCAGAGATCATATGTAAAACTCA
>OY735216.1:7813053-7825553 GCA_963457665.1 Thysanoteuthis rhombus | reverse complement strand
ATGGAAACTTGATGTCATAAGACAAGGAAAAATGAACTGAAAAGTTTGTGGAAAAAATTGTCAAATTCTTTGGTTGAATATATTGCTAGCAAATCGACTCGGAGAAGTTTTTTCTGTGTAATCAGTATTCTCAAAGATGAAATCATAACTTTATTTCCATACAGCTTAGGATTAAAACTGACACAACAGTTCTAGTACTCACCAGTGTGGAAATTCAATAGAAATGACTCAAACAGCGAGTCATGTCGGTTGTTATACTTACTGATCCCTCGTCGTTAGGTATGTTTTTTTTGTAACATGTAAGTAAGCTCTGTTACAAACGAATCACAGACACGATTGAAAGAATGGACTCATATCTGCAAAATTATTTCTATTTCATTGTCTTCTATATGAGCAGTCATATTTTGCAGTTCAAATTTCAGTGAGTGTAAATCGTTTAGAGCTCAAATTTGGCTTATTATTTGGACACCGCTTGTGTCAGCTACCATGCCAAGTGGAAAGAAAGTTCTTTTTTTCCCCTCTAAATCAATGAAAGTATTAAATCAAACTAGTTATAGCATTAAACTGATTTGGAAAATACTTCCCCAAACGTTGAAGTATACGTAGTTATCAGTTGCGTATTGATATCTTTTTGTTTTAAACTGTGTTCTATTTCAAACAACGAATATTAAATTACAATCATTTGAAAAAAACCCTTCATACTGTTTCATTCAATGTCAATGAATAAGTAGTTTTATATTGTACTCAAGTTCCACAAAACAAGTGAAAAGCGCCCAAATCCTTTTTACTTATTCAGCATGACGTGACGTAGTTTTAAAAAAATGTGTTCTCTGGGATGAGCCAAATTTTGGTCGTAAAGGAGTCACAGACACCTGAATTTCTCTTCACGAAATGAATTGTTATGAGTCTGCAGAAATCATTTTTCAGATGTAATAACTATGTGAATAATAAACATTTTCTTGAAGATTATGCAACATATCTATTAAGTCAGGAGACTTACAGAAAAGTTCATGCAGAAGAGAACAGTTTTGTTGTGGAAAGTGTTAAGGTAATTTTTTTCCTAATCTGCTTTTACACGAGAGTATATGCAACAATCTTTACAAAGACTCGTAGGTCGAAGACAGAAATCTGAAGTTATATGAGGTTGCAAAGTTTTCAGGCAAACTTCTCTATTTGTTCTGAGGGCTTAACGGGAAGTCTTGTTGAGAATCCTTTCTTTAGCACACTCGTGGCGCCGTGAAAGTTTCCTCGCACGATTTTCTTTTTATGCAGTTGATTGACAAAGGATTGTGTCGCTCCAATATTGATGCGTATCATTCAACAAGAATCTGGACAGTTACAGCTCACTTTGGTGTTTGACTGACGAGGATTGGGGTTGAAATAGACGTGTACTGCCCGGAGGAAGTCTGGATAGTTATGGCGGACTTCTACTATCGACCGGTGAAGAACAGCAGTGAGAAAGGGATTTTTATAGCTTGGTGAAATCTAAAATCAGCTCACCGACAACTATTTTCCCCCTATTTCATGACTTGCCGTTGGTTTAAAAATATATTTAGGTGTTGGGGTCATGAGGTTGAGTGAAATAGTGAATGTGCATGGAGACTTGACACCAGTTTATTTTGCCGGGACTAGCTTAGCTTTTTAGCTGAATTTGGAAATGACTCAAGTTGTGACAAAAGTATCTGATTCTTTTCTATCTTCTCATAGATTGGGATTTGAAGCAACAACTTCTGGTTGTCTCCTTGAACGACTGATTCATATCCAGCTTCAATTGTCATATTCAAGCAAGAATGAGTAAAATTTGATGAGTAAAATTTGATGAAAAAGATTGACTTTTGTCTTTCAATGAATCCGTTTTGAGATCAAGAGAGGTATCATTCTCTGATTGCACATTTGTTAATCACGAATTTTTTGATAATTGTTTTTTTCTTTATTACAACGTTCCGGCCGATTTATTTCATAAGACCTGACTTGCTGATATTTTAACAATCATTAAGTTAATTAAGTAGTAAGCAGGCGATACTCGAACCTGAATTCCATACCGCGAACCTCAGTCACTAATAGACGATGACTTTGAAAATTTACCTATCAAGGCTGCAATGATCAAGCAAGGTTTCTCATCTATTGTCTTCCAGCTGAAGAATATTTCTAAAGATCTATTCGGCAACCCGTTGTTTACCGTTTAGAAGAAGAAATACTCCTGTCTTGGGAGTATTTTCAAAATACTTATTTCATTGTATTTCATCTCTTGAGTATTGTCACCGGTCATATCTACTGGCTTTAAATGGGCTTACCCGACAGCAAGTCTCATCTGTACTCTTGTACTCTCTTTTAAATCCTTGCTAGCTCTAACATAGTTTGGATAATGTGATGATTAGCAAATCAGCCTTGCACACAAAATATGTTGGGTTCGATTCTTGGTATGAGTGATGTCAGAAAGCCCTTCGTTAAGACAAATTTATCCGTTCACTTATACTATTGAGCACGCTCTTACCTGGATGGTTGGGACAGAGGTATAAAACTTGATGGAATGAAAACTCGATACTTGCAAGAATTACTAAGCTGAGAACGGAAACTGACTTCCATACTTTATTGGGAGTTGTCTCTTAATCGACGGGGCTCGTTAACTCTTTTTATTTTAATAATGTTGCTCGTTCAGTATTATTTTCATTTTTCCACGGATTTCTGGCTCTTTCAATCTCTTTGCAAAGCTTTTTGGGTTTGTGCTAAGTACTCCATTGACGATGGGTAACTACTACAATTTTGATTTTCCATAACTTGTTTTACAGTTTCCCGATAAATTCTAACTATTTTCATTGCTTTCCACTTTCTTTGGGTTCATTTTGTGGTCTCCTACAACAGCCACACAATGTACCCTCCTGATTATCTCTCTCCATTTATTTCGATCATGTGTGGTCTTTTGGTCTGGATAATATAATCAGTTCAAATTTCAAAGTATTGTAGAATCGGCTTTCTAATTTCTACAGCTGCTTCTGATTTGCGCTGATATGACTGGCTTGCATGGCCAAATGCCAGTCGTTTGAGCAGTTACTGGAAGATTACCTGCCTCACACAGTCATGTCTATTTTCATACTCCTGCCGATATGCATTCGCTCATTACATAATTGACAGCCCCATTTCCATCTACACATTGTCTACATATCTTTAATGCCCTATCTTTGTATTAATATAATTGGTTATTATTGGATTACTATGGGCTGTCATTAATAGGGATTCAGTTTTTCTTTTTACGTATCCTCTTCGTAACCAAGACCATGTCATCTTATCTTCAATTCCTTTTATTACTGCATGGAATGTGGGGAGATATGTTTATCATCAGATTATAGGCTTTACTATTCGTTAGTTTACACTACTACTACTACTACTACTACTACTACTACTACTACTATTATCATTATTATTATTATTATTGTTATTATTATTATTATACAAATTTCATATGACAATTTTTGGTTGTTTACATTAGAGGTCGAAGGATATCAAATAGCTTTATTCCACAATGCACAAAGCAAATTCTAAAATTACTATCACAAAAGAAAAGTTAACAAAACCTTTCAAAGAATATTTCTTCCTGGAGAGCAATTAAAATGTGTCCAGAACAAGAACACCCTGGACCTTTTTCTCACTTCAATGATTTAGTGTTTGAGGTAAATGGAAAACCTCCAAAGTATGGCAGAATTTTAGAGACAGTCAAAACATTAGAAAAAAAAATCTCCTCGGACGGATAAATTCCATTCAGAAGGTCCTATATATCATTCAAACGAGAATCCCTTTTTTTATGTCTCATAATGTTGGCATCCATTTTCCAACTACAATTAGCAGTTCAAAAATCTTTGCTAGGAATGAAGATGATTTGTCTTAACAAGCGAGGGTTGATTCGTCTATCTGTAAACTATTCAAAATTGTCTACAGGATCTAATTTGAGTAAGATTATCCAGCCTATAATTCTAAATTGTCAGCAAAATACATATAAGCTGGATATCACTGAATGCCAGTCTAGGTTAAGGAAAGGACGCTCAACGTGTGTTGCAGTTTTCATCATACAGAATCTAACGAAAAAAAAAAAACCAAAACAAAACATGCTGGTCAAATGGTTTTAATTTTTATCGATCAAACTGCGGCATATGACCATATTTCAATAGATAGTCTATTCAGAGTTTTAGAATTCCGCATAGGTGCATAAATACTTATGTACATCCTTCGTAGATCATATGACGAAACTACAGAGTTTGTATCTTGTACTAGTGTTCAATTTGATATTTTGTGTGGCTATCGCTAAAATGGATTAGAGAGCCAAACACTGTTTGATTAATATTTTGACTTCGTTTTGAAGTTTGGTGCGGAACAGATTGATCGTAAATATCCGAATGGTTGAGGCATATCCTTTAATTATTGAATTTTCGCTGAATGTATTAACAACGGAAGATCAAACGGAATCATGGCACCGGGTTCATAAGATGGCTTCTATATGGAGACAACCTTGTTCTTTTTGCCCGGATATCATTCAAGCACATAACAGAGTCACGATAATGAATGATGTGTGAGAGCGGTTAGGTTTGAAGGTTTCTTTAGCAAATACAAAGTCAGACGATTCCGTACACGTTCTGTTATCTCTGACTTACTATCTTTAATGACATTAGGGATTCAACTGATATGAAAATTGCAAAAGCCACGGCTGAATTCAATGAAGTAAGAAGCATCCTTCGTGACAAAAAAATGCACCATATAACCAATAAAAAAAAGAACATTAGAAAAATGTATGAAATTAAGGTTGAATAATGCAAGAAGTCTACTGAACAAGGAATCAACAAGCTAGAATCATGTTGGTTCAGTTTTCACAGAAGCAAGATCACAAGTGGCCTTTGAAGAAGTTTCGTCTTTAAAACGAAAACCATTTTTCCTTGTATAAACCAATGCAAAACGAGAGAAAATTGTTAAAATTCAAAGATTACGAAATTTTATCTATACTCAATATCTGAAATATGTTCTTCTCTGTCGTCATTTAAAAACAAATCTAACCAAACTAAACTTTTTTCTTCATTTCTGAAGTCAGCTATTACCGGAACCCGAGCATAAACATTGCAAAACTATTAAGTAATATTACAATCGAGCTCACTAAACTAGGAACTCAGTCGAAAACACAATTCCATCAGACTCTTAGAGACAAGCGTCATCATACAAGAGAGCTGACTCATTGAAAATAAATGCTTCAAATATGAGAACCTGTAATGTACTTTACCTATTGACAGCAAACACCTTCAATAATTCAGCATTCTCATTATAATTCGCATTCGTTTTTGGTTATACTGCTATCTACGTGATTTCGATTCTTCCTCAGATTTCTCAGTTTTCCAATTTTTCGGCTTGGCCAGAGGTAAATTCCAGTAAATCATCCTTGTTAAATATTCAAATTGAAATTTAAACAGAACGTACTTTTATGTATGCCTTATTGCTTAGTCTGGACGTATATTCTGCTCCATGCCGTCGAAGGTCCCACTCCTGTGGATAACACCACCGTACAATTTTTGTTCGCAAAACCAATCAATTAATTAATCAAATCAATTAAATTAATTAATTAATATATATATATATATATATATATATATATATATATATATATATATATATATATATATATATATATATAAAGGAATGGACATATTTTGTCCGACAGAATGAATTATAAAATGCGTTATATTACATAGAAATTTATTTGTAATGATATCCTGTCATTGCATAGTGAATATATCACTCCATTAAGACAATGTAAATCGAATAAACACTTAAAAAAATGGGACTGTCGCAGGAATCGAACCTGGCATCGATACAGTAGCTGATTAAACGTAGCAATGCTCTTAACTGTGCCTAATGCATAACTATTGCGTCGGAAGAAGCGAATAGTCCGAGAATAAACGAGATGATAAATTGGGTTGAAAGCAATAGTTTGGGCATTTGCTGTTTAGTTCAATGGTAACAGCATCACTCCCGTGAAGTGGCTACCCAACTTGCGTCCAGATCGATTCCTACGACAGCCCCATTTTCTTTGATTGTTCATCCAATTTGCGTTGTCTAAATAGATAGATATATTAAGCGTATCATAACGGAAGATCATTTCAAACAAGTTTCTATATAATATTATTCGATGCATAATTCATATATAAAACGACTGTTTTTTTTTGTTGCTTGCATTAATCAAAGTCCACTGACAATTCATTTCTTACTGATTTACAATTCATTCATATCACGCATCTCTTGGCCCTGTTCTTTAAGTGATGATTGCATTAACTCTAGGCAACGGGTTTCCTGGGTTTCAGTACATATGGGTGACATTTTTGAAGATTCCTGTATGATTCAGCGCCGGATTGAACCACAGCCCATCAAACCAGGGACAATCTCTCTATCCGTAGGCCACGAATATCGAATCTGATTCTGTTCCAACCGTAAATGTTGATTGTGGAAGTCTGGAACTATATATATGCTTTTCTTCGTCGCTGAGCTCGAACTGTAAAGACCTTGATGCCTTGAATGGAAACAGATCGATATCGACTCATTCCCGTTCCCCAAATATTGGTAACCTACCCTGAGATTTCCGCCACTCTGTCTCGATTCATTCATATCGTCCTGATTTAAACTCTCTGCAAGTGCAAGAAAAATACTAACACCTTTATCCATTGCGGCCAGGATGTCCAAGACGAAGTTTTTATGCAATTCAATGATTCGTTCAGACAACCAGCTTCATCTTTGATGTTTTTATCACAGCATTCAGGCTGCAGTGATATCGGGCAACTCTCAGTTTCCTATTGCATTTAGTAATCACAAGAGAAGTTCAAGTGGAGTAGATGTTCTTCTCTCATTCTGTTATTCCTGTCACGTCCGTGTCATTTCTATGATTTAAAAATAAGTGTGTGGTTTATTTGGACTGAAATTCTCGATTCAGTTCTCTACCTTCTGGCCCTCCCCGTGTAACTCCTTTCTTCAGGAATGTCGAATCTGGTTCCGCGGAAGCATCGATATTTGTTGCAAGGTTCTGCCTCTCACACAGTTAAAAAACAAACAGTTAAGGGTTGCCAAGTCAAGACTTGAAGGATTTCATGATGCAGTTATCCATACTTGAACCACTGTCTATTGAATTCATATCGAATAAGGAAATTTACTTATGTCTCAATTCACTTAGAAGAGTCATGAATAAACGTTGGGTTTAATGACCAAACGAATTTGGATAAGTACTATCTGTAGAAATATTGCCCGGGAACATCCTGCCAAGAATCGTAAATAAAAGGAACCTTTTTTTTTATGAAGCACCCAAAAGTGATCAAACTTTGGGGGCTCTGAAGACGCTGGAATCAGGGTCACGGATAAAGTAATCGATTCTATGAATGTTTTTCATCAGATCAATGTAAACTGGGTAACGGAATAGAATTGGGCTGTCAATGCACTAACACCTTTCGGGAACACACGAAATAACGTCTCCTTTTTTTTGTTAAGACACCATCAGCTATCTAAACAAAATATCTTGCATACCTCAATTGCTCATGAAATTAGATGATGAGTGAATACTAGTGCAAACCACTTCCCCATCACTATCTCAATCAGCCTTGAGTAGCAAAAAACTATTACTCCTCAATTCAAACTTGACCGGATCCCATTGCACCAAGCATACTTTTTGAGCCTTTAGTGCAAGGCACTTATCATTGTTGATAGTGTAGATGTTTTAGAAATGTCTTCAGCACTCTATAAGAAGCTCTGTCTGTCCGTCGGGCTGCAGGTCTGTTCTGATATTGTTTCTCGGTGTTACTTGATAAGATGCTCCTTCGACTCAGTCATGTGACATGGCAATAATGGTGTTTAAACTTTATAGTGGACATCTCGCTGATCTTTCTGTTCTTGTATCAATATTCTACTCTTTTCTCTTCTCCGATGTAGTATTTCTTCCGTTACTTTCAAGTAGATTCTTCTGGGAGCCGCTGGTCATCACATAACCGTTTATTAAGTTTGGAGAGTTGAGATGATGCAATCTTCTTCCCGGCTCCTCCACTGTACTGGGCTGAAATATTCCCATTTACCAAAACTCAGCGCAAATTATCCCGATTCTTCAAATCTGGAATATGATGACACTGTGCTATGTATAGTCCATATCCAGTTAATCTTTAGTTCATCCCAAGCGAATACCCTAGTTATTACTGCCTTCTGGAAAATATGTTCAGTATACAGCATTGCTTATAAGTATGTGAACAATCATATCAACGGTTTTGACGGTTAAAAACGGGATATTTACACGAAAAGAGTCTAATTTTATTAAAATCACCAAAGCAAGTCATACATTCAGTTATGTTTTGCAGTTTTAAATGTTGAATGAAAAAAAGATGTTTCTGAATATAACTAAAAATGTCAATCTCTTGATTTATTTCCATGCTGATGTTAATTATTTTTATTCCTGAAGATATCTGAGATTCAAAGGTTTTTTTTTCGGACAATTTACTCCTTTTTGTTGTCCGGCCTTCTTTAGGCTTATTATCTGAAAGTCATGGTGATAATCAGAGTTTTTCCCAATGGTAATAACGCTATGCTAGTTTTGGGTGATGTCTTATTCTCCCCTTGTTAGGTTTGGAATTCCATACCTTGTTCCTGTTGAAAGGCAAAAGCTACATCAGGTTGAATTCTGCACTAGTCTGACATACACCCAATTGACATGTTAATGTGGGCCGTCTTCTCAGTCTTTTTCAGTTTTCATCAGCGTTCTATGGTCCAGACTTCTTCTCACAGAGGATAATGTTAACTTTCTGTCTCAAGATATGGTCTGTCATCTCATGTCTTTATGCATTGCCTTTGGTTATAGCTTTTTGAGAGGATTGACAGTTTGTCCTGAATAGATCTTTCAACTTTTACTGGGGATATAACAGTTACAGATCAGACTTTTCCCGCATGGTAGACTCATGAGAGCAAATTTGGGAGGGAATCATCATCATCAGCGTTAGCATCATCAGCAGAAGCTGCCTTATAGCTTCCATCATTGGACATAGACCTTCCCAAAGATTCATCAGACCTCTCCATCACTGGCGTCACAGCACCAGTACTTTCTGAACTTATCCGATTGTTATATCCTAGTTTTATATGTGATTTCTGGGGATTCCCGTTTCTAGTAGCGGTATCCAGTATTTGACTACCATTCTCGCAACATGACCAGCCATTGCTATTCAAGTTTTCTTATGGATTCTCATATGATATTCCAGAGTCCTATTTTTTCCGTTAAGATACTGTGCTGTCTTTTGATCACTCCATTTTATATCGCACATGATTCTCTCTTGTGCACACTTCATGGTTTCCAGTTTAACGGTCGGTCCCTTGGTTAGGTTACATATTTCAGCTCCATAGGTGACTGTAGGGAAGATGCATTGGTTGTATGCCCTTCTTTTTAATCCTAGCGGGATTTTCTTGTCCTTAAAAGTTGAGCGCTCCCTGCTTCCTATATCTCCTCTGCAGTCTCCAAGCAGAAAGGTGGTAGAATTGTTTGAATTAAGGAGGCACACTTTATGCCATTTATAACGTTCCCCAAACCACATTTTGTCGTAAAGATGGTATTCGTTTTAACTCTTTTCTTAACTTTAACTTTTTCTTTATTTTTGTTGATATTCGGACCATCCTCACCTTGGATGTTTTTCATACATAGTTTCGGTCGTTGCACTCTACGGCCTTCGTCAGGTATCATCTGGTAGATTTGGGGAAGTAACGAACCGAACCCTTTAATTATCCGACGGGGGTATATTGACCGTACTCCCCTCTTAGCATTAGTAGATATAAGATGAATATAAGGTGAATAGTCGTGTACATATACAAAAATATATGAAAAAACAGGGATATCTCTCAATGAGGATTTATAATGATATTCCCAACCAGATACGTTGCCAAAATATGACGGTGCCGAGACGGTTTCCATTGAGTGACTAACCAGACCTGTTAGCCTCACGTTTATGATTGCAAGTGACATTGTCATTTGTTAAAATTTCAAAACTGTACCTTCTTCGAGCAGAAAACACTATCATAAAAAACATAATTCTCCTATAGTGTCGTAAAGGTCAAACCAATAATTATAGAATTGGAATATTGAGAAAAAATATCAAATTAAATCATTAGAATAGGAAACAGGATGGGAAAAGACGTTGCTGGATGTGCAGGAGGGAGGTGATGGGTAGTTCAGGAACGAATAGTGTAGGAACAGAATTATACTGAATTCAAACTTTTAGTGTTAATTAACATATGTTCAACTTTCCAGGGATCTTTGATTCCGAATCAGACAGAGCTCAAAATGTTCAGTGGGAGTAGCATATCTCTGGTACTTGCCACACGCCAACACGGCAAATCGTGGAATGCTTAAACCATACAAGAGGTATCGTCTGAAGAAATCCTGGATTACAGAGCCCCTATATAGTACTTGAGGGCCAGACGAATATATCGGAAAAGGTGGTGCAATCTAAAGGGGGGCAGGTTTTTACAATCTCTTAGGGGAGCAAGATCCTTCTGCTGTCTGGCAAGTCCCTCATTGGTAGATAGGGAAAAGTTTCATAAATATATTTGGTACCATCCATAGACGATATAGACAATTGATACCCTAAAATATATATGGGTCCACTGAATATATGGAATAAGGTGGCATCATTTGAAAACTCACCTGAAACTAGCGGCAACGGGTGAGTTCAACTGACCACCACCTTCGCAGATCATTATATATAAAAAAAAAAACGTCTCACAAATTCTGAGGTGTTCATCTTGGTTAAACTGCATTGCTTCATGTTCCAGCAAGCAACATACTACCAAGGGCGAGCAGACACTGTCTAAGTAAAAGGAAGAATTGGACATTAAACTAATTGAAAAATGTTAACTCGTACAATGTCCAAGGCATTGCTGAGGATTACTGATTAGACCAGCTGCTGATAGAACTGAAGAAGATTACTTGGCACATCGTGAGTCTGATGAGCCAATAAAATGGAACGAATATAAAGGGAGAGAATATTTTACTGCTAAAAGTATTTGATAATCAATTCTATCATAAAAGTAGAGAAATAAGTCCAGTTACAGAGGAATCTTTGCCAATAATGAAGTCGGCAGAAAAGGTAAAATGATATCAAGACAAAGCAAATGACACACACGGAAATGAATTCAAGTATATGCACCAAGTTCGAAAAGTACGGAGAAGGATAAAGAAGAGTTTTATGACGACATCAGCATTATGACGAACCAGGAGATGACAAATTACACCTTGCTAGTAGGTGGCAGGTGGAAGAAAAGTTGTTGAATATATTGTTGAGAAATTAGGAATGGACCAGGGAAATGAGAGAGTTGATATGCTACACGATTTTCTAGAGTGATAAGAATGAAGATGATTGATATATTATTTATCAAGTACCAGAGATATGCTACTTCAACTGGAAATTTTGAGCTTTGTCTGATTCGGAATCAAAGATACTTGGAAGAAGCTCGTGAACGGACGACAGGAAATCCAATACGACAGGAAATTGAACGGACTTCCTAATAGCTGATAAGATCAATAGAGGTGAAGTCGTAATCATTATAAACAAAATATGTATAGAAAGCGACCATGGAATGTTTTTTTTCTTCAGATACACATATCAAAAATGCCCTGCACCCAATATACCCGTTTTACGGATGAGTAGCGACGGATGGCAGTTTGCTGTAGTCAACTGCATGAAAAAAACGTATCACCGAGTATTTCTGGTTACCCCCCCCCCCCCCCGGAAGGCATAAGCTACACAAGATATGGGTACATGCCTCACATATTTTACTTTTCTGTAACATCTGTGCCAACTTTGTCACATCAATACGAATGATAAATATTCCTACAACGTGGTGTCAAGCAAACAATAGCTACCTTGATGTTATGCACCGTAAGGGGAGGTAATTTCAGAATCTTTCAAAAACAAACACTGCTATTCCGGTCAGAGGTAGGGTTTATTTTTGCATTTCAACTTGATTTTTGTGACAAATCTATGGCTCAAAACCACTACGATACGTTGGCATTCGAACCCTGTGTCAATAAGTATGCGAAGGATCATTGCCATAAGGCAGCAGGACATGTGAAGATATTGTACACTAAAAAACACTGAAATAATTTTCAATGAATTTAAGATGTAATATACCGAGATTCTTTTCTTCTAAAAATGTCCAAGTACGGTGTCTTATCAGATGAACTGGCAAAAACAGCAATTGATCAGACGGTACAGTGTTGGAAGACAATGCAAAGAGCGAATCTGTTTTTAGAATATTTTCTCTGAATTATTGTACCAGCGTTACCAGACACACAATTTGCACCAAGAACCTCAACAATTCGAATGAATACTACGGAAAACGTTCAATTTTTTTTCTGATTTGAGGGAATTTTTCATGATCTTTTAAAATAAAATGGATTAAGAAGAAAAATCTTTTCGTTTTGTGTCAGTGCTATAGAATACACCTTTTGGTGAAGA
>OY735216.1:7763053-7808053 GCA_963457665.1 Thysanoteuthis rhombus | reverse complement strand
ACTGACACAGGGTGACGTCATTCAAACGTTGCAGTTTTAAAATCGTGAACAAATAACACGTGTGTACAGTAGTCACTCAACCTCTGATGAATGAGTCATTTTGTTTTTATTGAAAAAAGGAAATTTAGTCTTTCTCTTACAGAATGGTCCATCTTGAAGTGAGAGAAGTAGATTTTATTCTAAACATTATGAGTAAATGGATAAACAATCGGACATGAATAATTAAAAATGCATAACATTCCTTACAAACTCTATTTAGACTGATCTCCCATCATTACACGGCCTAGACATTCAACCTACACTGCGTAAATAGAATGTTCCATTTCCTGGAGCAGCTCCATTTTGAAAAAAAAACAAACAATTGTTTAACCATTTCTGCTGCCTTGGCCAATTGCTATATACACCGAATAATTACGGAAGATCACTTCAATGAGAGCTTCAAGCAGTGTAATGCACTTATAATATCGCTATCATTACTATCATTATTATCATCATTATTAATTTTCACATCTGTTGCCTGGTGGTTGCCACAGGAGACTGAGAGACAGCAAGTCTCCTCGAGTCTCCCGCCCTTTTCTCAACACTCTCAAAGTCCACAGCAGTACTGTGGTTTACAGTTTCACATCTGTTGCCCGGTGGTTATCGCTGAAGTCTGAGTGACAGTAAATCTCTTAAGATCTTCAGTCCTCTTCTCATCTCATTTCTCCCTCACCTATCACAGCAGTGCTGTGGTTCGTACCTCTACTACCATATGGGTGTTATTTCCTCCCTCTACTGTTAGGCCACAGCTGACAGCTGGAGTCGTATATATACTACATCTAGCACTTTCCTCGGCATTCATGCTGTCCCTAGCAGTGCTGTGGTCAGCATTAAGAAGGATATGTAATTCGACAGAAATAATTATAAATTGCCCTATATTATTTTGAAACTTTATATAGTATTATGTCCCATTATCACACGGTGAGCATATCATCTAGACACCGTGAATAGAATAAAGAATTAAAGAGACTTGGTTTGCGGCAAGAACAAACACACAGAACAATTTTTATCATGAGTGCAAGCACAAATATTTTCGACATTGCTCACGTACTACTTAACTAATGTTGATTGAGTGAATAATATATATATATATATATATATATATATATATATATATATAATCATGAGAGCTGTGCAGCTTCCGGCACTTGAGATGTTGCTGAAAAAATAATCTCATTTTATTAGTATAGATAATTTTTCTGTCTTGAAGCACTTAAGATGCTTAAACATAATTTTTTTCCATACAGAATCCTTGTTTATATATGTGCAGATCAATTATCCATTAATAACTGTTACTCAAAAGTTGTTGGAAGGGATTGATTTTTTGATGCAATATTTCATTTTATACTACTTTAAACAAGGTTTCCTAATAGGGATCATCATTTGGTTACAAGAAAGCTATTTTAGGGATTTAAAACTTACACACACACACACACACACACACACACACACATATATATATATATATATGTATGTAATTGTGTGTGTGCATGTGTCTGCGCGTGCTCTGGAGCATAATACATGTATTTTTGAATAATTGCATGAAAGACTCCAGGTTCAAGTTCAAATATTGCATTTTGAAGGGAGACAATCAGTATCTGTACAGATAGGATGCCAATCAACTGTTTTGCTGAACACTTTCAAAAATTTCAATCACTATCAGCCTGGTTCTTAGGACCAGTTCTATGAAATTTTCTGTCAAACCTTTCTCTCAGTTGATCCCACGGCACGTCTTTTAACTTGCATCAAACTACGAAATCTTTTAGTTGTGCATTAATCGCCAATGATAAGTCTGGAAGGGAAGAAAAAAGTCTTGAAATTATGACGAGTTTCAAGCTATTGAAATGTAAAAAGAAAGATGCATTTTGTATAACGTGACGATCTTGGTACGTTCAGAAAGTATATCTTCGGTTATGTCCATGAAAGAAATGTTTAACGAATCTTGGGGAAAGTCTATGTCCAACAACGTGCGCTAAAAGTCTGTTGTTACAGCAGATGATAATTATTTCGATGGTAAATTAATGAGCACACTATACTGACTGTCAGGTATATATTACATTTTTGCAATGCAAATATGGAGAGCCCTTCTCCAGTAATTTTTCTCGTGTTTTATTCTAGGATGATTTCAAAATTGGCTGTAGTTGAACTGATCATACAAGGAGTATAAATTCTGAATTCAGGAAAAAAAAAGCTTTACTTAAACGAACAGTATAATTTCGTCATCATTAATTTTAAACTTTAGATTATAAGGTTTATATTTTAGACTAATGTTTGTTACTGCTATAGCACGATAAATTACAATCTCGTCTTGAAGACAAGGTTGGTATAGATGTGTGGTAAAAACCAGGACATACAGGAATCAACGCAAAGCAACAAGAAGCAGGGATAAAATATAATTTATTGCTAATAACAATTGCCCGACTTATTGATTAAACTTAACTCTAACCATAAAATCATCATTGATCATAACAAACTGTTTTTAAGTGCATTTCCCTTACAAGTTGCAAAATGGTACAATGAGAGCAACAATAAAGCAAACCCAACATATATGATGCCTGTATAAATTACTCAAATCAAGGAATATCTCTAACTCATTCAATTAAAAAAAATTTAACACGTATAATTTTTACCTAATTACATTCCTTTTGCTTCTTGTTGCTCTCCATTGCTTCTTACATTTTACTACAAACCAATCTGTCATTGCCTGTTCTATCCTCACTGGTTGCATTGCTAATTGCTATTCTGGTCTCCATCGAAAGAAGCGCACATATACAAGGACTTGGATTGAGGAAAGTTACGAGGCTACAGCGAAATCACGTTTGAAGCATGAGTTCTCCGTAGAATCAAACTGGAACAAAACGACCATTAAGGAATACGAGGTATCATAACAAAACAAAACTTCCATTATCGCCGAGAGAAACCTTCATTGAGAGTCTCAAAACCCTAATACTTTTACGCTTGCTATGAATTAAAGATCCAATTCGGGTTCCAAATTTGGATAGTTTGCCTGGAGTACAATAAAACAGGTTCTGAAGCAAGATGACTGTCGATGTTCCGTTGATTTCGACACAATCAGCGATATCAGCCGACTGGGATCTCCCCATCCCCTATTTTGGGTCTCATTCCGTTTCTGATGACCCAGGTCAAACTGATTGAGATGCAGTGCTGTGATTCTCTTCGTTAGTGAAGGAACCAGGCAGCTGAAATTGAATTTCTAGCACTATTTGAGGCATTTCAACTCTTAGTTGCCTAAAGCATTCGAAAGTCAGGGGACACCTCTATATAAATACATACTTTTTTACCAATATATATATATATATGTATATATTCATCGACACATATACACGTATGTATGTATAAGTATTTATGTTTTTATGAATATATAAAAGATAACTGAACCATAAAGAAATCACACAAAAACTACCTACAATTTTTTTTACATGGAAGTCCTTAGGTACCATATATTTTGTCATGTCCTTTTCCCATTAGCAATTCTACTCCACTTCTGAATTATAATACACCCCCAGTGCAATAAATCGATATATGCTGATTCTTTCACCTTTAAGTGGAAATTTTGACCGAAGCGCAATTTTCACATGGTGATGAAAAGTATTTCATAATCCATTACCCTATGCAAAATGTGGACAAAATATTATCCTCAATAAAATAGTCTCCAATACCTAATACTTTTTACGATTGCTATTAAAAGAAATGTAAATTTAAGAGTAACAACAAGAAAGAATGGAAAGGAAAATTTTCATTTACTTCCAGCTGAATTCGTAAAGAGAGAAAATTTTCTTTATCGACCTTATCTTTCTTTTCTGTAGTGCATTGCAGGTGTCTCTTATCATTCATATATAGAGAAAAATTCAACAGTAAAAACAGAGAGATCACTTGATAAGACTAACCAATATATATATATATATATATATATATATATATATATATATATATATATATATATATATATATATATATATGTATATATATGTATATATATATATATGTGTGTGTGTGTGTACAAAATATACATGTATATATTGCATATACGCATACACATGTGAGGATATATAATATGGTTGTGGGTGTGTAAGTACATATGTATGCATATATATATATATATATATATATATATATACATATATATATATATATATATATATATATATATATATATATATATATAAATATTCACTTGTATATGCCAATAGGTTTAGTTGCAGACAAAAATTTCATGTATTGATATATATGCATGTATAAATATATTAATGCAATTTTGTATCTATATAAAAGATCCATTGATAAGGATTATATATATATATATATATATATATATATATATATATATATATATATATTTATATATATTTGGGTCTACTTATAAAATTTTCTTCGATTAATTCATCATGAAAACATACACACACACATAACTATGTATATATACACGTGTGTGCAAGTACATTTGTGTATCTGGGTGTGTATACTTACATGTATGCCTACATAAATGCAGGTTGTCTCATCTCCCCAAAAGTGGAATACGCCCATAAAAACCTTTTCAAGTCGAAATTGCGTGAAGCAAAGAGCCAATTAAAATCAATTTATAAATGTAAAAATTTATGAACGTTCCCGAACCTTTAAAATGGTGATTATATATTTTGTCGGTTGGGGGTACAAGAGAGAGTGAGGTTATTTGTTGCTTCTGTTACGACTAACAGCAAATCAAAAGCTGTGTGCTACTTTCAATTTCCACCTTGTTTCGTAAGTTGAAAGTTCAAAAAGCGGCAGATACCTCCACCTCTTTCTCTCTCTCTCTCTCTCTATCTATCTATATCTATATATATCTATATCTATATCTATATCTATATATATATATATATATATATATGATTGTGACATCCACAGACAGCTGTTTTGTTGTATTACAACTTCAAAATGGCTAAAGACAATCCAATAACCCATCCCGTATCGCAAGATAGGATCGAAACCTTTGCTTCACACCCAGAGGTAGACATTTTACCCCTGCCTCACGGTTGTACTGAATGGTGAGAAGGAATTAAGCATTATATTTACTTATGCGAAATATCTATCTACCGGAGTACTCAATTCCAGAGTTGGAAGAGCATTGCAATTTCAGACGAGTGCTCTACCTGGAAGTGATCAACCCTAAAGAAGGGAGTGTTAATTAAGTGAATGAAATGCACACACACACACACACACACACACACACACACACACACACACACACACACACACATACATATATATATACATATATAATTCTGCATCTATATCTGGGATCGAAGCATACTCAGTGACAAATTATGAAAAACCAAACAAACTACAAAATATGTAAGCACACATTCATTTGATAACACTTTAAGACTTAGGAATTGCTGGATTCCGAAAGATACCGGCGACTTAAAGGTGGAAATGAGCCAGCCTCAAATAGCACTGGAAATTCGATTTCAACCACCCACTTACTTCACTAACGAAGGATGCAAACCACAGTGCTTCGATTAATTTGTCCTGCACAATCTGAAACGTGATTGGAGTGAAAATTGGAGAATATCCTAGACAGCTGATTTTGAATTTTGTGACGGAATCAATGCAACAACGACCGTAATCTGGTTTCATGCCATGTTTCATCAAGGCAAAACTGGAGAGAAAAAAATAAAAAATATCATAAACCAGGAAAAATTCAGCAGAAAAAGCAAAAGGTTTTCTTCGTTCATTTAATCAGGACGATATCATATCATAGCAGTTTGAGAGCGATCTGCCACGGTATAAAATTTATATTAGAAAGCGAATCGTTACTTACAAAGGACGCCAGTCGACGACAATAAGTTGACTTTGTAAATTGGAATGAAAAATACAGAATAAGCTCTAGGCAATCTGCACATCCGCCTCTCTTTATGTTGCTTCCAAATGTAAAAGGACTCAAGTTCCCACCTCACTCAGAGATAATTCTCCACTCCTTATTTTTGATCAGCAATCTGAGTAGGTTGTGAAAAACAGAAGCTATTAGGCTTGTGCTAAAATAGTCGCCATTTTTTACCATCAACTCTGAAGCAGTATATATTTAAAATGAAAGTAAGAAATTTAAATAAGAATCTTCAGAATCTACACGGTTTTTTTGCCATCTAACAAGTCATTTGGTTCAGGAAGTAAAGAATTCTTGGATCCAGGAACAAATAAATTCCTCAAAGTCATTTAAGCTGCTGTTTGGTTCTTGGAGCCTTTCCCTCGCAGAAAGAGGTCAAAATGCATGATAGTCGGTCGGAGAGAGGTCTGGTGAGTATTTCGTGTGAGGTAGAGTTTTGTAGCCAAGTTATTTCAAAATTTATTGGGCCATTCGTGTGACATAACGAGCTTTTTTTAAGTGGACAAGTACATGGTTGTTATTGCGAGCAGTTCCCGCTGATTCCTTTCCCATTTAAAACTCTTATAACTAGTTGCTTCTTTTCCAACCTTGGACAAAGTTAAATAACACCCTATTCCAAAATAAGTGTCGAAGTTTGAAACAATTCATTTATTTTTGCACGGACTTAATGCTAAACGCACAATCGACTGAGAAAAAATACCAGTGAAAAGTTGATAACTGTTGCTGGGATATAAGCCCCAAAGATTCCTTTCCTAAGTCTCTTTTGACAAATACAAAATCGATGTTGATTAATTCAATCCAATTAATATTTTCTAGCTACAACATTAAGAATAGGAGAAGAAAAACACTTCTAATAAACCTGGTCCCTAGATACATAATATTCGTACAAGTTGTAATATAGCATTTTTTGAATGGATCACTTGGCATCCATTTGTGGCTGCGTCATAAATAAATGACCCCTGAATCCTTTGAATCAGACGAATAGACATTTGTATAAGTCAAAAATAGACTTAATCCTTTAGTAATCAATTTGGTTCCAAGTATTGATCTCTTTGCTATTGGCACTTTTCTCTTCCTGATGTCCAAGTATTGAACAACCGTAGCCACCATTGATGGCCAACAGTTTTTATCTTTTGTTAAAAATGTGCATTTGTTTGTGTGACTTGCTAGTGTGTTCCAGTGCTCCTGGCCATAAAGTTTTATCTAAAGATTTAAAAATTGGCATCAATATTCCACTGGTCCCTTTCTATAGATGTCTTACTTTAATCTTCAGAAAAAAAAAAGATGTTTTGACCTTTTCGGGCCTTATTTAGACAAGTTCATTAATAAATGTATTTATATCCTATTTAACATGTTTCCTTGTGCAGAACTCCAGTGATGCCATAAAAAGAATTTTATCTGACTGCATTTATTCTTCGATCGAATTTTTTTCCACATAACTTCAAGTTTTGACGTATTGGTTGGGTCAACACATACAGGCACCATCTTAGACTCAAATGCACACACCAATCAATATATACATTTCCTAATTGTTGGGAATATATATATATATATATATATATATATATATATATATATATATATATATATATATATATATATCAATTTGATCAGTTGTAATAATGGCTGAAGATTTTCGAAGCCCTCATCATAAAATCGAGGAATCTAAACACAAACAAGACCTACTTCAGTCAGGGAAGTAGGATTTTAGAAGTATTTAACAACTTAATACCGCTTGTGTGTCACTTTATGACACGGCATCATCATAACTTAGAATAAAAAAGTATTCAAATATTGATAATCGAATGATCATCACATTTTTCCCCAGTAGCACAAACATTTGAACATTTTTAGATTCATCGGATCTAGAAATAACTTCTTATGTACATCAACAAGGAAAATGATAAAACAAGACGTTTCTTGTCCATAAACTTTATATATATATATATACATACGTGTAATGTTTGGCAAAATACGATAGACAAAGAATGTTTTATTTTATCTGTGTCCCTGCTTACGTATGAAATCCAATGGAAAGATTTTTCCAACAATTGAATTTATTCTCCCATCGTAACAAAGACTACAAAACCTGATTCTGGACGGTTAAAATTAAAATGCCCTACCATTATTTGAAAAAGCGACCAACACATGTTTCTTGTCAACTGCACAATTACGAAGTCTTTGATATGTACCAAAATTTATGTTATACACCCAGGGGCCAATTATATTCTGATGAATCAATACATTTATACTAGAAATAGATATTTTGTCATAGTTTTAAAAAATTCATCTTATATACATTACAAAAGAAATCATCTCCAGTCAGATTAAAATTGGTAGTAGAATTTTAACCCTGTATCAACTGGGATTGTGTTTTTTTTTAAACAACATCTTTATTTAATGAGTACATATATTTGAATTTTTTTATGAAATGTTCCTTCAAGAAAGTAAGTGAAAATAGTTTGTAGGTGATTATCAATTATTATCATAATTGCTGTTCCCTTCTTCAGAGTTGAGCACTCGTCAACTATAAGCAGCTATTGCATGGTTCTTCCAACTTTGGGATAGAGCACTCTGCTGGATGGGAATTATGCGTTAGTGGATATAATGCTTAATTTGGTCCTACTGATCGTCCAATTCCGCATAGAACAGAGGAAGAGTACATACCACTGGGTCTAATATGAAGGTTTGATCCTACCTATCGGTACTGGAAAGGATACAGGATTGTCAATAGCCACACCAAAGAATTCTAATACAACGGAACAGCCGTGGATGACACAACCATTATCATTTAAATATTAATATTGATTAATATTAATTTATATATATATATATATATGTATATATATATATATATATACATACAAACATATATATATATATATATATATATATATATATATATATATATATATATATATATATATATATGGTAGACACTATTACATCAAATTTTATTTTATTGATTAATTGATATTATTTTAATGATGATAATTGTGTCATCCACGGACAGCTGTTTCGATGTATTACAACTATCCAGTGTGGCTATATATATATATATATATATATATATATATATATATATATATATATATATATATATATGCATAGTCATTCCACTGGGACCTGTTTTATATATATATATATATATATATATATATATATATATATATATATATATATATATATATATATATTTATATATATATGTGTATATATACATATATATACCAATCTATATCGATATCCATCTCTCTTTTTATTTTTTAACTGTTTCCCTCCCCCTTCCCTCTGTTTCTCTCTCTCTGTCTCTCTGTCTCTCTCTCTCTCTATATATATATATGCATATATATATATATATATATATATATATATGTATATATATAAATATATATATATATATATATATATATATTTATATATATATATATATATATATATATATATATATATATATATATATATATATATATATATATATATATATATATATACATAAACCCCGTACACATGCTGGAAAAATGCGTTGTTTGGTAATTAATAACTGTCGTTTGCTAAAAGCCAATCGAGCAAACGATATCCAGATAACTTACAAAAAGATATTAAACCCAGTTCTCATTCCATCAAATGCCAAACGATAAGGGAGCCTAGGGGAATAGATAAGAAAGACAGAATGAAATGGAAAGAAAAAAACGTCACCCAATCAACACGAAACTCTTTTTCCTCAAACAGATTTGTTAGTAAACAAAATAATTGAATTAAATAATTAATAACACCATTGCCAAATTAATTTCGAAAGCCCCTGCTTTTCTCTCAAAGATATCTCTAAATCTTTTTATATGCTATTGGTTTCAACGACCTCTTAACTTCCTTTTAAAATCGATTGGAGAAAAGAAAAAAAAAAATTTTTCTTTGGACGCGCCACAAATTCAACGATGAAATAGTTTAATCATCCTGCAGAACCAGACGATTACTTTGCTTTCATTTTTTGTATATTTAAAGAGGAACTATAATTCTGATAGACGTTTTGCGTTTCTTTTCTTTTCTTGGGTTTATGGGTGACGCTGATGCAGCTGATGGCCCCACTAGAGCCATGAATCATGGTTTTGTTTTGCTTTCCTGCTGATGGTTAGAGACATAAATGCGATCAGATTGTCTCTAATGAGACTGTAAACTGGAATAATCTTGTTAAAGACATTTTGAATGCGACCAGGGAACATAAAATAGATTCTGGGACTGGAAAAACGATGAGTTTAATGGTTGGGAGGTAATTGTTGAAAATGATTGATGCATTGGGGAACCAACATGGGAAAGAGGGAAAATGGTGAAAGGGAAAGACAAGAAAAAAGAAGGGATAGAAAGAAAGAAGGAAGGAATGAAGGAAGGAAGGAAGGAAAGAAGGAAGGGAGGAAGGAAGGAAGCAAAGAAGGAAGGAAGGAAGAATAAGGAAGGAGGGAAGGAAGGAAGGAAAGAAGGGAGGAAGGAAGGAAGGAAGGGAGGAAGGAAGGAGGGGACTTATGGACGGAGGAGAAATGAAGAATAGGAAATGAGAGAGATGGAAGAGAAAGAGGAAAAGGAGCAATTAAGGAAGAAGAAAAAGAGATGAAATGAAGAGATACTGGAAAAAGAAGAAGAAAAAGAAAGGGAGGAAGAAGAAAGGTAAATAAAGGGAAACAGAGAATACAAATGAAAAAAAAGGAATGAAGGGGGGATCATGGGGAGAAATGAATATAAACAAGAAAGAAAAAACGAAGGAAGGACGAGATAAAGTTGAAGAATTATAACGAAAAAGATTATAAAGGGGGACGAAGAAAAAAAAGGGGAAAGACGTAAGAAAGAAAGGGAAAATGATCGAAAGGAGAAAAGAGCAATATGTGAAAAAAAACCCCGACAAAATAAAGGGATTAGAGAGAAAAAATATCATAAAAAGAAAGAAGAAGAAAAAGAAGAAGAAGAAGAAGAAGAAGAAGAAAAAGAAGAAGAAGAAGAAGAAGAAGAAGAAGAAGAAGAAGAAGAAGAAGAAGAAGAGCAGGGACAGAAGAAGAGAAAACAAAAAAAATGAAGAGAAAGAACAAAAAAAAAAGTACGAAGAAAAATGCCAATAAGGAAAGAAGAAATAAAAAATATCCGTACTTTGCATAAATGAATCACCATAGCCCGTGCATGTACCAGAACTTTTTATCTTGAAAGTTATCTAAAAACCATAAGAAATAACATAGGAGTAGTATCTAGAATTATCTTTAAAAAATACCAGGTCAAAATTTGATCGTCGTTGGTCCAAAATGACAATACATACTCAAAAAACACATTTTGAAAGTTTTCTCAAGATTTTAGCCACAGATATGACAATGAACATCCGGAGACATGCGGTCGAGCAAAGAGAGAAGAATATGTAGCTCACTTGGCTGGTTGGTCAGGTGGGCCAACGGTTGGGCTACAGTGATTCAGTAAAAGAAGAAAATAGAACGGGGGTAATGGGAAGAGACAAAGGCTATTAAAGGAAAACAATGAATGAAGGCAATTAAAGGGCCAGAATCTCACAAGGTGACCCACTTTGTAGCGTCGTGTTAGACTCTGACTCAATGCAACACTAATTGGAACCCCCTTGTTAGATTAGATATAAATATTTCCAATGTCTGCTGCTAGCAAGTGCAATGACACCCCCAGGTGTGTCACCATTATACTTTATTAACAGGTAGGTATATCAACTTACAGTGTGGTTTTCCCGTTCGTAACAACAGACTCTTTCATTCAAAGGTAACAATTTTGCTCATAAAAATATTCCTACCAACAATTTCACTCCTTTTCCTTGGGGAAACGACTCATAGATATTCAAACATATCTGTGAATCTTTTCACATTGATTAACTAGCGGGTAAATAAATGAAGACGTTATCTTGAGAACAGGCCCGGCTGCTGCATGGTCAAACTCCACTCTTACTTTTAATCCGATGCTTACTTTTGTATTGTATATAAAATAGATTTTGAAATATTACTAAATATATATATATATATATATATATATATATATATATATATATATATATATATATATATATATATTAGTATAAATGTATTCTTTTATTAGAAATGAAATTGTCCCCTGGGTATTAATAACATAAATTTTGGTCGATATATAAGACTTGGCAATTTAGTTCAGTCGCCATTAGACATGACTAGCGATTTGTTGGTTAATATTTTAAATCATGGTTGGTGATTATTAATATTTACTGCCCTAAACCTGTTCTTATGGTTTTAGTTCTTGTTACTGTGGGAAAATACATTTAACACCAAGTCCGTTCTGAATGTTTACAATAAAAGAGACGAAAAATAGTAGAAAGAAATAATCAACTACACATGGTCTGTCTGTAATCTGTTTCCAAGATTTCTTTGATATTGCCTGGCCCCCAGTACCAGAGACAGAAAAGCAACAATATGACATATTAGATCCTTCAAGATGCTTAACCTTGGAAAAGTGATCTTTTCTTCTTATAATAAAGCAAGGGTTGACCTCATTGCTGGGTAAAAAAATCCAACATAAAACGGAATGACAGGTATCTGCCAAAGAAAACTTGGAAAAACAACAATCCTTCGGTATAGATATAAGCTACCAGAATTTTTGGGCTTTTCAGAAATGTATGTCAGCTATTTGTTCATTGACGACTGAAGTGAACCATACTGGAGATAAAAACACTAATATCAAAATTAAGGACACAGAACGAGAGAAAGTAGATCGCTACATCTATCTAGGACAATGAATATCCATTCAACCCTCAAAGGATGAAGGAATCAAGCAAAAAATCACGCTACGATGGCCAACGTTTGGCAGAGCAAGCCCAACCTTCCAAAATAAGAAGATCCCATTAATCCTGAGAAGAAGGGTGTATAACCAATGTATCATCCCGATAGTCGCTTATGGAGCTGAAACACGGAACCTAAGCAAGAAACAGATCCGCAAATTTAGAACCATGCAACGTGAAAGAATTATTTGGGCCTCACATGGAGAGACCACAAGACAGCACAGTACATCCAGAAAAGACAAGAGTTAAGGACATCATAGAATCCATTAAAAATCTCAAATGGCAGTGGGCTGGCAATGTTGCAAGAATGGTGGACAACCGATAGACATCACGACTCACGACATGGATCCCCCGAGATCACATGCGCAACCAAGGCCGGCAGAATATTCGATGGAGAGCCGAGCTAGATAAATTTAGAAATACTGGCTCTGCGATGCCCATGATGGAGAAGTGTGGCGAATCCTTGGGAAGGTCTATGTCCAACAACGGACGTTAAAAGACCGATGATGGTGATGCTGATGATGAAAGTGAAGCTTTTAAGGGAAGACCACGTTACTCGAAATTAGGTATATTTTTAACTAAACAGTGATGAGTCCTGATTTCTTTCCAACTGAAACACTTCGGAGAGAAAAAAGGTAGAAGTTGATAATTGTGTTTCTAATGGGCACCATACACCACGAAAATGCTGTAAACATTAAAAAACTTGAAAAAATCAAAAAAGAAAGAGTGGAAAACCACCAGTTGACAAGTCTCAATAAACTTATGACAGCAAGAAACATATGGGGGTAGTGGCTATTGCCAGAAGGGACGTACCACTAAATAAAAGGGGGTGGGTTCGTGTCCTTAATCCAGTCCAGGTCATATTTATTATTCTTTCTTTGGAATAATACATGTATATTTTGGTTAAGTTCCTTTGAGCATCCTTTATGCCAATTATCTTGAGCGATTCGGTATGTATTATTAAGTGTTTTTAATACACGAAAACCGGAAAGTACATGAATTAAAACGAACGGAAACTGACTTTATCAGAATTATTTCGAAGTGATCATATTTTATATTTACTTGATTCTTGCTATTGTTATTCCCCGTCACCTGTTACTTTACTCACTTCCCCCAATAACAATGAGTGTAAGGAAAACGGAATTGACGATAAATACCTACAAAATTTGCTCTAGTAGACATCAGCACGATAATTGGGGAAGAAAAATGATGATGAGTTGAAAATATTGTGAGATTTGAACAACAAGGTAACTTCGAAGAAGACGAATGGAAACTAATAAATTAGGAAAAGGGGAAAACATATTAAACTTGAAGATTTTTATTCTTGATACGATTAAGATGTAATGCTCCTTCGCTTAAAAATGACAGATATTATAATGGTGTCTGTGTTGGGATGTTGTACCATTAGGGGAATTAAAAGATGTTTATACAACAGAGCTTTTCAATGTTTCGTGTATATTTTTCTCTTAACATTTCATACATACACTAATGAGCCAAAACATCATGACCATCTATCTAGTATAATGCTGGTAGTCTAATGCGTTTGTAGATCAGCTCTCATCTAATCAAGCTTGTACTTTGAGATCTGGCGCTAGGATAACTGGTGAATGTTTATGCAGAACAAAGTTCCTAGTCCAGTCTTGAATGGTACTGAGCTGGGATGTTTGGTCGAAACAATGCAATGCAACATTTCGGTATGAAGTGCGCTTGAGAAAAGTCAACGAAAAAAGCAAGGAATTGTGTCTTCAAAAGAATTTCAGTAAAACTAATATCATGTTCAACAAATATGTTGAGAACCTATTCTCGACGATCAAAATAAAAAATGCAAAGCTAAAGGAAGTACATGATTACATCTACCTTGGAGAGAGAAACTTCCGGAAGGTCAAACTATATATCAAAGATCAATGAAAAATCACATTAGTTTTTAAAAGAAGAGCCTACAAACGATTCTCCCAATAGTCAGCTTTAGAACTGAAATACAGAACTTGGAAAGAAAGATTGACTCAAAAACCACGAATTAAGAAGCAAGCACAGTAAAGGATCATATTTAAAATCATATGGAGAGACCACAAAACAGCATAGTTCATTTACATAAAAAAAGGAGTCAGGGACATCATAGCATATAATAGAAAACACAAATGGCAATGGGATGGTCATGTTGCAAGAATTGCAGACAACCAATGGATACTGCATCTCACAACGTGGATCCTCGTAAATCAAATGTTAATTATGTTGCTGGTAAAAGATAAGATGGACTGACGTATTAGGCACATTCGGGAAGTATTTGTTCCATGACGGCTATAATCGATTGGTCTGGAGAACCTTGAGTTGAATGTCTTTACAATGACAGACGTTAAAAGAGTGCAGCTGATGATGATAATGATTTCTCTGATCAAATTCCCGAATCTTTGTGTAAAATATCATACACACGCACACACACACACACACATATATATATGTATGTATGTATGTATGTATGTATGTGTGTGTGTGTGTGTGTTTATAATACATTATATATATATATATATATATGTATATATATATATATATATATATATATATATATATATATAATAAATATTTTTCTGGTCAAATTCCCCGAACAGTTCTGTAAAGCATTAAATATTTGTGTGTGTGTATATATATATATATATATATATATATATATATATATATATATATATATATATATATATATATATATATATATATATATATATATATATGTATATATATATATATATATATATATATATGTATATATATATATATATATATATATATATATATAGTTAATTATGTAATCAATGCCTACCCGTTTTAACTGTGTGTGTCGTTTATCCAAACACATTTCATCAGAACTTTGGATTATTTCATTATCAAGATTTAAGGGTCCTGTGTGTATTTAATTTTAAGACTCTTTCTCGAATGCGTTTCTGTTAATCAGGTGATTGGGTTCATTGTTATTTTCATGCCTGAGAAAGAGAGACAGAGGGAGACAGAGAGAGAGAGAGAGAGGGGGAGAGAGAGGGGGGGAATTGTGATTTGTCACTCTTTGTGAACAGTGTTTAAATAACTCCAACTCATGAAAACAATTAGAAAAAGTACAATTCTTGTTTCCCTTAACATGAAGGAAGCTATTGACAGTCTGCAACTTTTCGTGGAGCAGTGTGAAGCAGAAGATCGATTCGATGCTGTAAATGCGTCTTTGTCGAATCCTGGCAGGAACAAAGAAATATGAAGACCACAAACAAAAGCGACTGGATACTCTCTTCACAAAACAATAATCAACCATCACCTCAATGAACTTCATTTATATGAACTTACTGTCCTCAACAAACTCTTTAAACTCTCTTTGCACGTACGTAAATTTGCAGTAATTAACAGATGCAAAGTAAAACATGAAAGAGGAGAAGGAAAAAAGTTTGAATTTTGTTTTCCAAAATAAATCCTTAAAAGCTTTCTCCTGCAGGCACTCGTCAGAGGATGACCCGTCAGAAAATATTTGAATGTATTGTGTGGAGATAATTTGAACAAATTTTCCGAATTTGTTCAAATTATCCTCACTCTGCATCCTCTAATTACGGCAATTTCAAAATTTTCTACCAATAAAAGACTTTTCTGCTAAATTTATTGTTTGTAATTACATCTCGTTTCCCTGAATGTTTAGCTTCATAATTCTCATTATTTGAACGACACATAACGTGATTTTATTTGTGAAATAAAATGTCACAAATCCTGTGAAAATCCTATTACTTGTCTGAATATTGGTCGACAGGATGTATTGATTATTATAAATGTGTTCATTTTCCCACAACGTTTCGGACGTGCATCCTCCGTCCTTAGCTGGAATGCTCAGTTGGGAGCCTCTCACCATGAGATGCTTCTGAAAAAAAAGCTAAAGGGAAGAAACTCAGAAATACCCCGATAACACAATACGGATACACAACCCCCTAAAAAAAAACAAAAAAAAATCAAAAGCGGATATGACGTGTCCATTCCAACCGAGCATGCACTCTGCGTATTAATTCAAACATCCGGTGGAAGCCTTAGGATACACGACTGATATTTTGTGAGCATATGAATGCATAGACGAGAAAATTAGTCTGGCCACATCATACCTGATTATTACTATCCTGTTTGTACACATTTTATCGATCAAATGAAATCAACACCTTTTAAACACACATTTCGGTAGATTTATGTTCAGTATAGCTTCTTATGATTGGATCAGTAATTAGAACAAAATCATCCCCACCGCCTTAAATTGTCTCATTCGGATACTCGACCTCTTTCTTTATATAATCAATATATCCACAGACATTCAGTGGTTCAAATTCTCTCAGCCCTTGGAAAAATTCATTCAGTTCGCAAGACAACCGATCCCATATTTCAATATCAAAAACAAAATAAAACACGATCTCTCAGATAGACGGGCTACCCCGAATTAACGTCTGGTCAGTCCCCAAACACCAATAACGTCAACTAAAACTGTCACCAAAACTTTCAACATATATTTCTCCAGTTTTTAAGTTGGTCTGTCTGGCTGGCTATCTCTGTATGTATGCATACATCTATCACGCATTAAGGCCGCACAATTGGAGCTAAAGGTTTGAAAATTTGAACACCAACTCCATATGTTAAAAAAATCCTGCTATCTAAATGAAAATTTAATTTTTTTTTGTGTGGGGGGAAATACAATGTAAGTTCATGTTGAATCGTTCCCTTAGTTTATTTTGAAAATTTGGACTTTTTTTTTAGTGATTACTAGCCAACAAAAGATGGACAGAATATTTTATTCATTGATCACCCATACCCTAGATTTTCCAATTGATCACTCAGAAGACATCAGTCACATGACAGTTTCTATTGAATGACTAACCAAACCTCTTTTTTCCCCCTTTTGAACTCGATAAAAATAAACACTTTCCTCGGTGGATGCAAAACGTTAATATTTACGGTGACAAGACTTATATGCATATGGGGTGGAAACATTTTGGGGGCAATTTCTTTGGTTGCGCAACGAAATAGACATTTTCTGTAATATTTTGTCGTTCTTTCCCTCTGTTTTGTTGGATAGTTAATCCGTTTTGAAATTTGTGAACCGACAAAAGGGGGAAGAGAAACGGCCAAAAGGGAGAGAAAATGAGACAGAATAGATGCAGAGGGGAAAAAGACGAAAAACAGTGTTACCTCTCATAGCAAAGTATTCTTATTACGGGGTTCCACTTAACGAGAGGTCCCAATTGCCGAAGCGAAATATTCTCAGTTTGTGAGAAAGGAAAAAACTTTTGAATGCATGAGATTCTCTGAGGCCATTTAGATTGAATTCATAATTATCTTGATCTATACGTAGAATCTTGGCGCTTATTTTCAGACCGACAGACGAACAAACAATTCAGTGTTTTATGATAAGATAAGATTATTCATTTGATTATTACATGTTTACCAGTTTAGTCGCATCTACGTTTTATTTAAGAAGAACTTAGTACATTATACATTATTTACCAGCTTATCATTATAGTTTGGGGGTATAATATCTGTTTAGTGAAGTTCTCATGTCAGTGTTGAAGTTGGCCAGTTGTGATCGAACTCACATACTACGACGTAAACAAATACATCGCACATATTAAGAAACCATAAAACCCTTCGCCATCCTCGATGGTTGGGGTCGTTCATTAAGACACCCCCTCAAAAAATGATGAAGTAAGAAAATGAAAAAAAAATCAAAATAAAATAGGAAAAAGAGTAAAGGGGAAGACAAAGAAAGAGAAGAAAGAGAAAAGATGAGAGATGCAACAAAACGCACAGAGTAAAAAAAGTAAGAAGAAAAATTGGAAGAAAAAAGAAAAATGAAGAAATTATATTAAAAAATTGCAACGCTGTATAAACAATTTTGGACAGCATTCATCAATTTTTGTTTCAGTGATAAAACAATTCGTTTCCAATCGAGTCGTCAAGCTAATCTCCTTTAAACCGTCTGAAACAGAAATAATGATTGAATAAAAAATAAAGCAAGAAAATACTGTCCAAAATGCAACACAATTCATTTGCAAATGAGATCGATATAAATATATACATGGATAGTATACATTAGTTATAATCACTGTATATTGTATTTTCTTTTTTCTTCCCTCTTCTTTTTCTTTGTCTCTATCTTTTCTTTCGTTTTTTCACTTTCGTACTGACTATTTTCTTTATTCCAGAGGATGAATCTGAAAACAAAGAATAATATGAAGTAGTATGACGTAATCAAAACTAAAATATACCTCTTACTGTGCCCATTCTCAGTATTATATCTTTCTATCTTTATCAACACTATGAACCAATTGAACAATCAAGGCTGTTAATTTCTTTTTAAGTGACGTAATTCCGTATAAACGCTGTTATCCGATTTGAAAATTAGTCCTAGTGTAAATTTCCTTAATCTAAAAACTGTACAATTTAGTTGTAGTTTGAAAGGACAAAAATTATTCCGGTCAATAAAAGGGAGGATGGAATTATCCACTGACCGTCTAAAATAACAATAAACATGATTCAACTACCCGGAAAAAAATTCTCGAAGACGACCACCCCCGAAACCCCAAAACAACCCTCAAAAGTATATAATTACAGTAAAATAATCTTTCGCTGATGAGGAAAACATCGTAGATGGCATTTTTAATTTCAAAATACTGTAACAACTTTTTAGTTTTTTAATTGTGTCCACCCATCTCTATCACACACTTTTTGGTCTGTTGGTCGTTGAACTATAGATAGAGGAAGGATGGAGCTCTGTGTTTTGATGTTATAGAAAGGTGTGGCCTCATTAAAAGATGACGTATCAAATATTTTTTCTCCAAGCATTGGTCATTATTAATAGCTGTAACTGTCTGAAAAAATGTCTAAAATTGACTAAACCTTTCTTTTCTTATTTGATTTTTTAGTTAGAATGTTTTATATATATATATATATATATATATATATATATATATATATATATATACATATATATATACATACTCATTTGAAGCCCAAATCATACACTAAGACTCCAGAACATATCAAAATTGTACACGTACTTCATTTAAACTTAATAATCGTTTTCATGGCCAAACAGTCGGGTGGACTATCTTAACTCTGTTTTTCTCCTTCTTCTTTCTTTCTTACTACTACTACTACTACTACTACTACTACTACTACTACTACTACTACTCTGACCTCGTTTAGGAACCCTTGAAATTGGGAATCACATGTGGACGTAAGCATGGTAGATGTATCGTTGGACGTATGATTCTTGTTCCTCTACTTTTAGATTTATGTTGTTCACGATAAATGGAAATAATTTTAGCAGGATTTCACGGGAATTTCTTGCAAGTATTATTTGGAAAAGGGGACCCGTTCTTTTTGTTCAAGGAAAAATGTTTTCCATTAAAATCCTCCATTACGAATAATTGGTCACATCAAGCCTAACTTTAGGATACACGGTTCTTTTCTTTGATTCATTTTCTCGAACAATCCTTGTCCAGGGGTCAGGTCTTTCCATTTAGAATTTTACCATACCCCAGGGGCATGGAATGTTGTTGTTCATGGTCTTTGTACAATATCTTTTCTCGAACTTTCTGTCAAATTCATTCAATTTTGCAGCAATGAAAATGTTAAGACTGAAAGAACATTGGCATCATACATGGATAAAAGTTACGTCCACCAAAACTGATGAAGAATTTATTCCCATTTCTGAACAATTCGAAATGGGAAACGTAGTTTTGGAATGATATTTTATGAAGAAATGAATTTTGTTTTGTTTACCTCTGAGATCTCAATGAAGCAAAGGTGTTTGAACCTAGTACAACTAAGTTTGGCATTTCCGTCCTTCTCTCTCTTTGTTCCTTTTACTTCCTCCTTCTTTTCTTGTCTGACTCTCTCAGCAGATCGTATGGCTCTCCTGTTATTCCATCTTTTCATTTGTTATCTCTTCGTATTTCCTTCTACACGTCTCCTTCTTATGTGCCTTTCTTTCATTGCAAATGTCCATTTTATAAAATTTTTTTTCAGTAGATTCCTTCGAAAAAATCTTTTCAAAATCTTTTTCTTTTATTATTTCTTTTTCTCTCTAAACCTTTTCTTCCATCTTCTTCCTTGGGTCTTATTTTCCCTCCTCCTTCTTCTCCTCATATATTCTCTCTTCCGTCTTACTTCTTCTTTAAAGCTATCGTGTTTTCCTCCCCATTGTTTGTATACCGATTTCCCTTCAGTTCCTTTGTTCTCGTCTTTCTTTTTCATTTTCTTCGTCCTTTTTCTTCTACAGCTTTGTTTCTTCATAGAAATATCAATTTTTTTTTCTCCAGAATCTTTTTCCTTCCTTTTCATTCTTTTAATCCCCTTCGTTTCTCAAAATCTTCTTTTTAAGATATTTACAGTCTTTTATCGGATGTTTTCGCCTGAATCTAAAATCTTTCTTTTTCTTTTTTTCTAAATTTAATATTTCGTTTGAAACCCATCTTTCTTTGCCTTTCATTCCTCTCCAGACCATTTCTTCTTCGTTGTTTTCCCTTCTTTCTTCATTTGATTCCTCAATTTCATCAAATTGTTCGATTTATTTCTTCTTCTTTTTCTTCTTCTTCTTCTTCTTCTTCTTCTTCTTCTTCTTCTTCTTCTTCTTCTTCTTCTTCTTCTTCTTCTTCTTATTATTATTATTATTATTATTATTATCATCATCATTTCTTAAAAAATTCATTTTTCTAATTTCAATTGAATTGATTTATTTATTTTGGAAGCCTTCTTGAACGTATTTATTTATTTTGGAAGCGTCCTTCAATGTAGTTCTCTAACTGAAAATGTTTGTTTTACAATATATCACCTCTATATTGCTCTCCCCTCATTTTTTTGTTCTTCGTTGCCATGTAGATCTCCGTAAAAAATTTGTTTTATCGGCATTTCTCCAACCTGTTCTTTTTTCTAAATCCTCCTTCTTCATACGTTTCTAGTTCTCTTTTCCCTTGCAGGCTACAATTATTCAAGATATTTTCTAACCTTTTTTTCCTGTTCTTCTTCTTTCTTGCAATGGATTTGAAAAGGGTCCATCAAAGGATTTATTTACGGAAATGTCAATCAGATAGATCATTTTCTCACTTACATCCAGCTATGAGAGTTTCAGAAGGACCAAAACCCTGATGATAATATTCCCTTTAAGACTTGCATGAAAAAATCTGTAATTTTTTGGAATGGTGATGCTTTTATAAGAAGCCTGTGAAAACAGGAAACCTTGAAAAAAGAGTGGAATTAAATTAGGGATATCCTTGTTTCCCCACGAGTAAATAACGATGAACGGTCTGATATATATATATATATATATATATATATATATATATATATATATATATATATATATATATTTAGAGAGAGAGAGAGAGAGAGAGAGAGAAAGAGAGAGGGAGAGAAAGAGAGAATGAGAGAGAAAGAGAGTGAGAGCGGCTGGAGAGCAAGAGAGAGAGAGAGAGATGGTGAGAGTTCGACTGATAGGATCAGGGAAATTTGGGGCGTCTTTGAGAAATAGGAAATGGAATTATACGGATTGGAGACTGTAGAACCTGAAAAACAGATTCGGTAATGTTTTTAAAAAAAAGAAGTAGACAGATAGATTGCATTAGATAGTTTCAAAAACAAGAAGTTGATAAGACATTTTTCTTTTGAATAAAAGAAAATGAAAGAGAACAATTCACGACAAAGAAGGCTTTGCAATGAGAGTTTGGGGTAAAAGTACATGAATAAATTGTACTGGATCAATAGAGAACACAGAATCGTTGAAAGAACAAAATTTTTCTCGGCAAAAAACGATGAATGAGAAATGGTTCAACGAAAGACAAAAGTTTGCAATAAGTGAAGGATTCGGGTGAAAGAAGAAGAAAAAGATCACGCTCTGCGAATAAAAACACAAATGGCAGAAGACATATTTCCTTTGAGAGGGAGAATTCGTAAATATCAATGCAGATGAAAAGGTTGCATATTCTCATCTGAGGAACAAAAGTAAATGGTAGAATCGCGAAAATTCGTCTTCAAGATTCTAGCCCCTATAAAACATGGCGAAATACAATATTTGGTCTTTTTTTCCTAAGTTTTGGCTACATACTACCAATGTTGCCGATTTGGAGGCTTTTAGTTGATTTTTTCCCCGAATTTGTGAATCCAGTGTTGACAATATTCACATCGTCTTTTTCCCATGTTTTAAAATCTAGTATTGCCAATTGTGATACTTTTTTTACAAATTTGGAGCGAATTCTTTTATTATGGCGACAATTATCGACTCATTATATAGCATATCGTTCGCTGAAAACTGTTCAGTAGTTTATTGTAAGGTATTTGCTAAGCTTAGTCAAAAATTAGGAAAAAATGTAGAGTATCCAGTGAAGATTGAATTCAAAATAAATATAATTATCTGCGAACTAATTCAATAACCATTAGTTTGCAACGAGACGCTTAATCTGGCTCAAGTCCTTGAATATAAGACACCCATCGGACTTATTGAAATTAAAATGGTTTGCTAAGCATCATTTTGTAGAAAGGAATATTTGTTGCTTATTGATTTTTACTGAGGTCCACTTATATGACATTGAAACTAGAAGAATGGAATGATCAGTAATGATCTAAATCAGTAAAATAGAGACGATTTCCAAGAATACTCCCCAAAACATTGCTCAGTGACAGGGCTCTAATCTTACACAATCTTTAAACAAGGCTTGCATCTTTTCGGTTCGTTCCCATCAAACTAAATTGATATCAAGATGACAAATCTATGGAGGAGCAAGTTCAACCTTCAATTACACGAAGATCCGATTTGTTCTAAAAAAAGAAAGTGTACAAACAATGCATCCCCCCAATAATCACCTATAGAGGTGAAACATGGAATCTCACAAGGAGACAGACCCACTTACTGAGAAGCATACTCAACCTCACATAGAGAGATCAGAAGACAGCGCAATGTATCAGGGCGGAGAACAGGAGTCTGTGACATCATAGAACTCGTTGGAAAATTCAAATGGAAAAGGACTGGCTATGTTGCAAGGATGTCAGACAATCAATGGACATCACGACTCACAACATGGATCTCGACATATCACATGCGTGACTGAGGCCGGCACGATTCAAGATGGAGGGACAAACCAGACAATATCAAAAAGTATTGGCTCCTAAACGCCCATGATAGAGAGGTGCAGTGAATCCTGACTATAGTGTATGTCTAACGGCAGGCGATAAAAAGAATGATGATGATTACAGCTCACAATATTTTTGTTCGGTGAACTTATTCAAACAGAATAATTTAAAGACATTTCAGAAACATGGCTGCTATTACTGAAATAATTAACTATATTAATAAGCTCAGTTTAGCCGGACATAATCCCGCCAGTGTAGTTCAATCAGTGAGCATTAACGTCACTACAGTATTAAGAGACCTCAAGTCTAGCTTGTTCAACACGAGGCATCAGTTGCTAATTAAATGTAAATTGCAACTCGTCCTGATTTGTTGTCCTGCATTTGAATTATTCTCTGTTCTAAATTGATGATATTTATCAAATTTTGCTAATTACCACCAAGAGCTAATAGGATGGGCTGAACTAGAATGCTTGCGTACTCAACGGCATACAAGACCTCCATTTCCCCCAAAAATGGATCAATAGGTAAGCATAACCTCTGTACCTCATATTGGCCAGAATTTGATGAAGAGTCGAATAAAAGCTGGATCATAAATTAGAAAAATTCAGGAAAATGTGTTTTTTTTTCTTAATGTTCACCACAGGAATAGGAGAAAGGGTCATGTATGCCATCAAATGGGACAGTCTTGTCACACATCCTCCACCCCAAGTAAACAGGAATGAATTACCATTGCTAGAGATTTGACCTGGTATTGAAAATAGAAGTATAAATACTCCTGATTGATGTCTCTTGACAGTTCAGCTTTTGATCTTTGATTAGAAATTTGTTGACAGCTGTACGCAGATATCTTAAAGATTATCTCGATCTTACTGGAAGCCGTGGAGGTATTTCATAAATGCTAATTTCAGAACGAAACCAAGAATTATAATTGTATAGATTTTAACTAATGCTTTGATGGTCACTGAAATTCTGTTGAACAATCTATTCACACATAGAAATGAAACAAGAGATTCAAGGGTCAATTTAGCATTGTGTTAGGAAAGTCTTTGAAACGTATTTGAAGCTTACTCGAAACTTCATTACTTGTGTGTGGATAAATTGGAAAATTGCTTGCAGTAAAGTGATGATTTTATCAATTAATCTATCTATCCTAGTCTGTTCACATCTATCCATCTATCTATCCATGTATCTATTGATCTATCTATCCATCCCAGCCTGTTCATATCAGTCTATCTATTTATCTATCCATCATATGTATACATCTTTCTATGTATCAATCTATCTATCTCTGTTCATATCTATCTATCTATCTATCTATCTATCTATCTATCTATCTATCTATCCGAGTTTGTTCATATCTATCTATCTATCTATCTATCTATCTATCTATCTATCTATCTATCACAGTCTGTCCATCTATCCGTCTATCTATCTATCTATCTATCTATCTATCTGTTCATATGTATATATCAATCTATCTATCAATCAATCTATCCATCCCTGTCTATTCATATCTATCTATCTATCTATCTATCCATCTATATATCTATCTATCTATCTATCTCAGTCCGTCCATATCTATTTATCTATCGATTCCGTTCTGTTCACTTCTATTTATCTATCCCAATCAGAACATATCCATCCATCTATCTTTAGCAATCTGTTCATATCTATCCATATCTATCAGTCTGTTCGTATATATTTTTCGATAAACAATGGAAAATTAGGCAGAGTCTCAAGTACGAAGTCCAACCGTTTGGTTCATTCTTCTTTAAGAATAACGCAATAATATTTAAATAACTATGAAAGGACACACACGCACACACAAAGAGAGCATAGAGACATAACATTAGAAAACAAAATACTTTATTCTGGTTTAACGTTCAATAAAAATGTTTGACGATAGCTCAGTATGTGTGTATCATCGTTCTCCGTTACACCCTCATGTAAGTATATGTGTATGTTTCTCTACCCCTGTGTATAAGTTCATCCACCTGTGACCACCTAAATGTCACAGGTTTTTTTTTTTTTTACTGAGCAGCAATATTTAGCAGGGACAGGAAAGACCCACCTCCGGCGTGTCAAGACTATTGAAGCTTCTTCGCTCTTACAGCATCTGTCATTCTCCATATGTTAACCATTGAAGAACTGACTAGATATGTTGTTGCTCAGTGATCTTCGTCTTAGCCTCGGGGAGATGTTCTTCGATACCAGTACTTCCGATGAATGCTTAGCAGAGGTATTGAGTACCATTTTAAATGCCTTTGGTATGCCTCGGTGATGGATTGAACCACGGACCATAGAATCGAAGGTGAAAACTATAGCAGGGGGGGGGCACGATGAATCATTGCTATTGTTGAGTGGAAGTTCGAATCCCAGGAAAGTAAATACATAACCACTTCACTATTACTTTCTACTCGAGAAATAGAAGAAACGTCATGTTTCACTGGAGAGACTTGTTTAATCCTATCTGAATATGGTATGAAGTGGGATCAAACAGCAACTAAACTAAGAATTCAACTGTTGACTCGGTACCATACGATCGTACATTTCGTCGTGATCAGCTGGATTCGGTTTGACGGAAATGTGTTTTCCTTTCAATGAGAGAGGAAGCTTAAAAACAATTTTCCTCTACAAGGCAGCAAATATTGCCAAAGAACAAAGACACACTCCATCTCAAACACAAAAGTTGATTTTAGAGAGGAGTGGATCAAATGCAGCCCTTAACGTTAATAAAGCACCTAATGATATACAATCTACAATGGTAGTTCAAAACCAGTGGATGGAGTATAACCATTAGGCAGTGGATCAAGTATAATCATTGAAGACAATAGACTGGGTACCATTCATAAAGGCGGTGGATCAAGTACAATCCATAATGACAATAAAAAGTCAGTCGATGGAATTGAGTCCACAAAGGCAATTATAAAGACTAAAGATCAAATACATTTTTTCAAGCTGCAATAAAAAACACTAGAGATCAAATACAAGCTCAAAACTGTTATAAAAAAAACATTCTAAATTTAATGCTATTTAGAACCACAATAATTGCACTTGATTGAATCAAGTTCAAAACAGTCATAAAATTGTTAGGTCAGTTGAGGCCTTTGGAATGAAACAGAGTCGCTCCTGGATCAAATACTGCACTTGAATCGTTAATCAGATAAGAGAGAGGGAGAGGGAGAGAGTTATAATTGACAGAGATAATTCCCTGGTTTAAACCACATCAGTTTTTAGTTGTTGTTTTTCGGCTTTCCTTTGTTGAACCGTCTTGAATGCCGCCTTTCAAAGTCATTGAATTCAACGTCAACTCACAATTTGATAAAAGGATTCATAACTATTTGGGAAAAAACAAAAAAAAACAACAACTAAATGATGGAAACTCCTGTAAATTTTGCATTGTATACCTGGTGCTATTTTCTTTACCATTATTAAAGTTTTCTAATTTGACTGGAAATGGTTCCATTCAATAAGAATATTGCGCCCACACAAATCTCACTACGATGTGACGTTTCTTTTGTGTTATAATGATATAGGTACAGGCACACAAACATGAAGAAACCAGATCACTGTAACACAGATTAGTTCTATTGCTTAAACAAAGTGTAGTATGAGTTTAAGAGAGATAGAGGAAGAGAGAGAAAGATAGGGATACAGGAGGAGAAGAGAAATGAGAGGAAGAGAGTGAGGGGAGAGCAAAAGAGAATGATTAGTTCCATTGCTTTGAAAAATCTGTATGCATTTCTAGTACTTGAGAGAAAGACAAAAAGTGGAACAGACTGGCAAGAGAGAGAGAGAGAAAGAGAGAGAGAGAAAGAGCGAGAGAGAGATATGATGGGGGGTTTTGATAGAATACAGGATTAAATGGAAAGAAGAAAGAAACATGAAACACTGAAATGAAATATGTCATTTCCAGAAACTGATTGTCTGCTTAGAAACAACTTCCCGGCATTCACTTTTCACAAAGCCAAAAACTTTGCCTCCTATGTCTCATTCCACAGACAAAAATTTAGAATTCAGATACCCGCCTTCACTAGGAGAATCACGCGACCGATTGTAGAATACGAAGGTTTCAGAGGCGCCATACACTTCCGGCAAACAGATCGAATCTTGCAAGACATATGCCAAATGTGAAAAGCCGTCAATACCTCACATGACATATAAAAATGCACATCCGGCGAGAAATATGTCTATTCATTTCATAAGAACCATCCGATCAGCGTAGGATGTCTGGGTTAGACCTGAAATAAAGGCAAAAAGTAAGTATTATAAAATTACACTTTCAAAAATCTTTGCAAAAAACGAAGTTTCTTGGATTTTTTTGAAATAGCATTTTGAATCGGCTATTTTGAATTGTAAAAAAAATTGGTAGACTTATCAGAATATGGTTGGAGTTTGGTATGTCAATTCCAGGTAACAGTATACGTTCAAAAATATCATACAGAGTCTCCAAAAAGTGTAGATATGCAACGTATTGATGAGATTATAAAGTTCACTAATAACATTATTCTAGATCTGGAGATATTGTTTTATATATATATATATATATATATATATATATATATATATATATATATATATATATATATATATATATTATTCTATTTACTATTTCTATTTTTACTCATTCATATATATATATATATATTATATATTACTAAGAAATGGATTCGTATGATCTGACAGAGTGATTAAAGGCTGCATTATATCATATAGAAACTCTCATTTGAAATCATCATCCGTTAGTGCATGGTGAATGCACCATTTGGCCTGGACAACGTAAATAGAATAAACAAATACAGAAAATGGCTGCCTCAGGAATCAGACCAGTGACCAACAGGGTGTCTGCTCCGATGTAGCGTTGATCTTTTACGCCGGTTATGCAAAGGCAAAAGTAACTGTTTCAACTCAAAATTACCGTCTTGCTAACTCGTAGTCTATATCCGTATTATTTGTCAATATGTTGTTGAGAGAAAAAACGTACAATCTGACAGAATGACTATAAATAAAACCAAATAGTATAATGACCATGTATTAACGAGTTATCACTTCAAATGAGTCTCTATATAATATAATGCAATTTATAATCATTATGTTGGATCATTTATATCCTTTTCTTAACAACACACACACACGCACATGTGCGTATTTATATATAGAATGTTTTTACGAGTTAAATACCGAAGTAATCTCATAATTGCTGATGGAATCGACTTCTTTGTTAAGAGCCATCACGATCTCCAAAAAAGAAGTAAAGAAAGCGAGGAAGGAACATGGATTCCACATGAACTTCAGCCAAACTAATGTTATGTTCAACAAACGTGTCGAAGACAAAGACAAAACGATCAAAATTGGAAACGCTGAACTGACCATTTAATCTACCTAGGACCACAAATATCCATTAAATCCTCAAAATGGAAAGAAATAAATCGACTCTTTGCTTTTCGAAATAGGTCATTCAAGAAATCGAAGGAAAAGCTTTTTACCAAATATTAACGAAGTTTCTTTCATTTACTGAGTAACTTCATCCAGATAAGAGTCAACGCATCGAAGTATCCCTTGAAGATAGTACTCTTTACCAATAATTTGTAAGATCATATCACAAACCCTACGAGAGACCATATTTGCTCGGTTCAGTTTAATTTGATTGTGAGACTCCCCGTTAAGGTCGATATCACGTCCAATACATTCAAAAATAACTTGCTAACCATTGCTTTACGTTAGAAAATGAGCTGAGACATTCAGTGCAGATCAAACTCACTTCAACATGAATGGTCTTCGAGAATAGCTTGCTAAGTATTGTTACATTTAAATGGTCAAGATTTTAGGACACTTAAAGAGGAATAAACTCACTGGTCTAGCTTAACGACGAGATAATATTGGTATGTACTGAACTTACTTTCGTATGGCATCATCATCATCATCATCATCAGTATCAGTCTTTAAGGGCACTAGAACAGAATTATGGGGCACCTAGAGAGGATCAGATCCACTGCAATAGTAGTGGTCCCCGAGACTAGCAAGCAAACTACTGCCCCATAGTAGGGTACCACTCAGGATTTTTTTTTCCGAAAAGTATCTAGCCATTTGACGTCAACGAAAAAACTGCCTAAACAGAACAATGGATCTCTAAGTTAATCCCCTCCAAAGTTCAACCCTTTGGACCCATCCAAGCTTCTTTTGCACTCTTTTGCAAACAGTCTGCACGAGGTGAATATTGGGAAAATACTGCAACTTGTTGTCACTTTATCTCCAGACAAAAACCACCAGACCCTACTGGTGTGGGAATCTCAACTGGTAATGATAGAAATGTTGAAAATAAGCATAGTTGTAGTAATGAATATATTGAACCGGTTAGTCAATCAAAAGAGACCACATTGTGATTTACGTCTTTTGGCTCTGGTTCTCTTGCCTTTAGTTGGGCACTGATCACTAAGAAGTCTGATTTAAAAAAAAACTTTAGCCTGAATTTTCACTGATTGAAAACCCTGCTAAAACCCTATTAAAAAAACAACTTGAAAACCAAGAGAAGGCTATGCTGACAGTCTTTGTGAAAGTATTGGTTGATATTCTGAAAAAAAAAAAAACGTTTGAAATATGATTATCCAGGATTTTGAAAGAACTTGCTGTCACTTGATCCCTCACAAAGACTGCTTGGAACTTCTGTGTGAAAACACAGATAATGTTATCCAAACGGACATAGAAGGATTACTAGAATGACGTCCTTGGTGATTTTGAGGAGTAAGAGCGAGGGGAAGATGAAGAATAAGAACCAAGAGTTCAACGAGGCGTCCGCTGCAAAGTTTGACTGCCATTATTACAAGATCACGTGACCCTGAGTAAAGACTAATTTCAGGTAAGGAGCATCTTAATTAAGAAACGTAAATTAACGTAAACCCCACGCAAAACAACGGAGAGAATCGATTTTAAAACATGATGTATATGGATACGGACCAACCGATGGACAGAACGTCTTATACGGAGTCGAAGACGACTCTAAAAATAGTGAAATAAATAATGATGTAAAAATTTTCTTGTAGTAAAGTTATTAGCAAAAGTTACAAAATACTATTTCGATTTAGCTTCAAATACTAAAGAACAATCAATGACCGTATATAATGTCAGCAAAAGTGAAAAAAAAAAGCTCCAAGGCGTTAAAAACGTCTCATAATGATAATAATTAGAAATCGATGAATACCGATTATGGTGGTAAAGAATCACGTGACTCAAATATTGATTATGATTGGACGAAAAAAGTTCTCTCGAAAAGCTAGAAAATGCGAGGTTTATAAGAAGGCTATGAATATCTTTTGTGAGAGAGATAGACCGAGGCTGAAATTGTATTTATAAGATTTCTATCATTGCTATAACAATTACAGTTGCGTCCACTATTGCTCCAAAATTAGCTATGGTGATTTAAAAAAAGAATACAAGAATAATTTTAGGATGAATTCGAAAAACGCAAATCAGAAGACATAAAAAGTGAGGAAATTCTCGCTGAAGAGGTAGGACCAAATCGTTGCCCCGAAGTCTTCAGAGATGATTTAACATATAATTTTCAAACTTCGGAAAATAAACAGAAAAAAAAAACCAGTATGTTAGAGGAAAAACAAGATTCCGATATGTCATAGGATCCATAAAAAAAACTGGAACGTTAATGGGCTGGTCATGTTGCGAGAATGAGAGACAACTGCTGATCGTCACGACTCCCAATGTTGATCCCAAGGGACTACATACGAAATCGGGGCCGACGCAATAAGAAATGGCGTGACGGACTAAATAATTTTCTAGTCGATATTGAGCATGATTCTTTCCTGCGCGAGTAAGGAATGAATTGATCCGTCCCCTCTTGCAGCCAGAAGTAGACGGTCGGACAGATCTCTAGCCTTCAGAAGAAAACTAGTCCATAGGAAGTACATTTCTGATTCCAAACTAGGGAATGGAGCCTTATAAGGCAGTGGGATGCGCTCCTGACAGGTCCTGCAATCGTGATGAAGCCAAATGTATCGCATCCCGTTTCCCTTCGAAGTACATCTGCAGGAGTCAAATTAATGTCGTTCAATTGTTTATCGAGACGGATCAAATTAACCGAGTCAGGTCTAGAAAGAAAATATATCTTTTGCTCTGAATGTGACTCAAAAAAAGCAGACTCGGATGACAAATATGAAGGTTTGAAAGTGGGACAAAGAGGAAAACACTTTCAAATGACGCAGAAAACAACCTTCATGTTGTGTTAGAGGTTGTTAAATCGAAAGAAATGGGCGAAGGGGTGATCAATGAATGAATTACTTCCCTGAACTTTTGTTGCGTATCGGTCTCTAAAAAATCTAAAACCTAAAACAAAACAGAAACAATATGACACAAATTAAGAAATCAATTTAGCATAAACATACATTGCAAAATAGTATATCCAAACATTGTATTTAGGGTGAAACTATGAAAAAAAAAAAAAGAAAGTTTTTTCCTAGACTTAATAAGGAGTTCTCAGTTTTCTAGCAACGTTGGCATGACCTCTAAGCATGAAAAATTCATAGCCAGCCAGCCAGTCAGTCAGTCAGCTAGCGAGATCAACTTAAAAACTAAGGGAACTGACAGTTTCTGGTGACAGTTTTTGTTGACAGCTTCAAAGGTGGCAACAAAAGAATTCGTTGAAAACAGAAGTTTGTGTCTTTAAAAATATTTTCAACAATACCCGAATGAAAATATAATACAAGCAAAGAATAATCTAACGGAAAAGGAGGAGCATTTGAAATCTTTGAAAAAGCATGTAAAAGCTTTTAAAGTATGGCAAGCCTACGATCCAAAAGTTGAAAAAAAAAGATGGCATTTAAAAAGTGGATCTGAAGGAGAAATAAACGGTGCAAACGTGCCATAGAGTATAAAGAACACTTCAAAGAAGGAAAAAGAACAAGAGACCGATAAAGCACAGAAGAAGTTACGAAAATACGGGCAGGAATAAGTTTTTAAAAAGACGATGACGACAGGGGAGAAGTAAAGGATGTACACAAAGGAGAAGAAAGTTCTGAATGAGAAAAAAAAAGAAGGAAAAGAAACATTAAAAGAAGAAAAGGATGAAACAGAATATTTAAATGCAATGTACTACAAATGGAGAAGGTTCTGAGGAATTGAAAAACTTTGACGGTTAAAATATAAAGCAGAAAACAAATACAAGAAGAGAACGATCTGTAGAAGATACGAAAATCGTAAGGCAGCAAAAAAAGTGGAGAGAGTCTTTGAATAAACGGAATTTAGTCAAAGTTCTTACAACGACTGGTATCATAAGAAGAACGGGAAGAAAGACACCATCAATATCATGAAAAAAAGTATTTTTATTTGATGACAACAAATAAAGGACGTAAAGACAAAGAAAGAGGAAATGCCGAAAGCGGTGGAAGACAGAGAAACCTATACAAAAAAAAAGAAAACTGAAATTAGAAGTGCTTAAAGAAGCAGCGGATCAAACTTAGCTACATTAAGAATAAAAGATTAAAAAACAACACATACACATACCTACACCCCTACATACAGACACAGAGACACAGCAACTGATGCATACACGTAGAGGGACAGGGACACACAGATACATAAAGACAGATATATTACGGACCCATAAACACTGGAATATCCACACAAGGACTTACAATGAAATCTGCATTTGTGACAGCAACTGGAAATACAAAAAACGATGATGAAGTCATAATTATATTTAGTCAAATCCAGTGGTTCAACAGACACCGTTTTATCCCAGGCTAACAAAATGGCTGTGTTTCGTAATCGCAAATGCAGAGACGCCGTGTTGACTAGCGATCAACTCGTGAATCTTTTGTCTGGTAATGGTGTTAATAATTTTGCGGTGAAACCGCTAGGAAGAACTCTTTGGGAATGGGAAAGTGATTAAACAAATTATAGATGTAAGTTGCAAGGGAGAAGAAGTGTGAAAGGAAGAGGAAGAGGGGAAACGAGAGAAGAAGAAAAAAAGGGAACATAAATCTAAGATGGAGGAATATATATAAGCGTGAGGAAAAAGTAATAAAATTGCGGAAAAATAAGACAGCAAAGAGAAATAGGGATGACAAGGAAAGAAAAGAAGAAGAGGGAAAGGAGAAGAAAAAAAGGAGAGGGAGAACAAGAACAGGAACAAAAAAAGAGACGAAGGGAATAGAAAAGAACAAAAAAATGGCTGAAAAAAGATGAAAAAAAAGCAGTAATAGTGAATAAAAAGGAATAAAAATGTGAAGAAGAAGAAGAATGTGAAGAAGAAGAAGAAGAAGAAGAAGAAGTAGAAGAAAAAGAATGCGATGAATAATGTTGAGAAGAAGAATACAAAGAAGAAGACAACAAAAAAGAAAAGGGAAAAGAGACGTGAAAATATTGCCAAGAAGGACGAAGAATTGGGAGGAAGAACAAGAGAAACATTATACTCTGAAGAATGGAAGAGAAAAAGTGGAAAAAGAGGAATTTACCGAAAAAAAGAATAAAAAAGAAAGAGATGTCCACTACTACTACTACTACTACTACTACTACTACTACTACTACTACTACTACTACTACCAACTCTACAACTAGTACTACTACTACTACTGGAGCTGGAGTTGAAGAAGGAGAAAAGGAATGAAAAAGGTTTGAAAGTGAAATATTGTCAGCGAAAAAAGAGGGGAAAAATGAACGCAGTAGAAATTAGCCGAGACAGGAATACAATTGTGCATAGAAAAAGAAAAATTAATTGATAAAAGACGTCCTATGAGTATTCAGTCAGAAGGTTGCAATCAGTGAGGATCAAATATAATACATTTGTGTTTTCCAAAATATGGCCTGTAGAACCCCAGGGCTCCATCTGGAGATTCTAGGGTTCAACAAGATAAGTTGTCTCTTGCTAGAATATAAGAACAAATTGAATTATCAAATTTATCAAAAAAATGTTTTATGAAAAACATTATTCCTCATTTCCGAAATAAGTTATGCGAATTGAATTATCCGATTATAAAACAAGCACGCCATCATAGTCAATATTCGAACAGCCATAGCATCAAAATTTGAAGTCATGTAGAAAATCATCGAAGAATAAATATGGTCAGAATAAATATTATTCATGACATCACTGGAGCATGTAAAAATAAAGTGAGAGTTACATCTAGATCCTGGAGAGTCTGAATGTTATTAAAAATCATACCCAACAAAAAAGCCTTTAAAAAAAAGGAAAAAAAGCATAGCAATCAAGTGGAGTACTGATATACACGAACACATAAACAAATACATACACAGACACAAACATAACTGAAAAGTAATGGTAGCCTTCGCCAACTATGGTGGCTACTGTTGTTGAGTTTCTAGCGGATTTTGCAATTCAAGAAGCATCAACGTTATTCACATGATTCTTACACAGCATTTACTAATTCATAACAATAAAAAAAGAATTGTTTTCATCCCTATGTTTCACTTGTTACGTGCTATGTTCATATGAATAAATTTTCTCTCTTAAAAGATTTTTTTCATCGAATGTCCTACTAAAATCAAGGTGTCAGGGGTTGCCGGTAAAACATACGTGAGGCTTCCAAGAAGGAAAAATATTGCAGAATTTTGGAATCACTGTACTATAGCGCTGACAGTTAGGGCCAGGAATTTGCTAGAAATTGTGCAACGTTGAAGCTCCCTTAGTCTGAAATGGGAGGACAGTTTGAGATGATGGAACTCATACAAGTGAATGTTTTTCGAGAATATCGTGATTATACCTTTGCAACGGATGATCTATCTCTCCTTCTCCATTCCTTCCCCATTTGATGATAATGTTGTTATCGGTTTCGACTATGTAAACAAAACTATTTTTTAAGAGTCTTAACAGACGGAATAGTAACACAGAGAGAAAGAGAGAGAGAGACAGAGAGAGAGACAGAGAGAGAGACAGAGAGAGAGAGAGAGAGAGAAAAGATAAATGTATAAACATAAGTATATAAGACACTACAGAACATTTCGTAAAACCATTTTAGGAAACTATTTCGGTAAAATCAAGAGTTATAAAGCAGAAAAAAATGTTTCTCCCTCGCGTGTTCTTCCGGGAAAGATGACAATCGAGAAATGGAAAGAAAAATTGTTTTTATAAACACTAATCTTTGTACATTACATACAAGGTACTTCATAAAATGCTGAACAAAACCAATCATTATAAAGTCAACAACATAGTTCCCTAACCTTCTGTACACACATTAATTTACTTTGTGTGCTGGTTGCACACACAAAGGAAATCGACATAAAATATAAACTATCTAAAATTATTCAGTCATTAATAATTACAAGTATAATGATATATTATAATTATTCTTCTTGAAAATAACTTCTCTGATTAATATTTCTGCTGAATAGTTTGCTGTTTTTCCAAATACGACAATTGTACACATTGTATCAAATGAAAATTAAAACAATCCTGTAATATTGGCCTCGAATTACGATAGAAATATCCAAAATGAATTTTTGGAGAAAACTGAAAAAAAAGAAAGATTTTTTTAGGTTCTACCCCCAAAATGGGCGTTAAGTGGTTTCTAGGACCATATTAGACCAATAATGCCCAAATCTATTTATTTTCCTTGATTATTTTTGATCATTGATAATTCTTCGATAATTCTGGTATACTCGCTGGCTACGGTGATTCATTCATTCAGATTCAAGATCAAATCTTAGTAAAGATTTAGATATCTATTTGCATACATCATGTCTCTGTGAAATTAAACAAGTTGAAATTGATTAAAGTGCCTCGAATCTGAATTAGGATTATTGAAATCGATTTGCCCACGGGTTTTTCAAGTATTTTTTTCTCTTTTGAATTTCGATCTATTTATAAAAGTTTGTCTATGTGCTTGGTGAGGAAAAAAAAATAATCAAATAGTAGAATATCAATTTTGCTCTTTCATTCTCGATCAGTTCAAAGGGTTTCTTTTTTTTCTTCTTTTTTTCTTCCCTCAGGTCTTCATCAAAATCTTTAATCGATTCCGTAAATTCGATTTACCAATCGAAATCCTCTTGGGTCGTTTTCTAAAAGTCAAAATTAAGATGGCCGCCGAGAAAATAGAACGAATCTTCGAGATCACGATGAGAATGAAGATGAAGAGGAACTGAGAGAAACGAAAAGAGAAATATTGAATATGCGAAAATCAATAACGTCAGAAAATACTCTGGAATCGTTTCAGGCGTTTTGGTTTCAAAAATTTAAGTTGAAATCCAGACACGATCTAAGACGATAATTATCAATTGTAAACTGTCTCTTCAAGGAAATCGAAAAAAAAAAACGAATACAAACTTCAATTCTTCGTAAAACCAGTGTTGATATAATGATGCAAATAAATAGAAAAAAAAGAAAAAAATTATATATATATATATATATATATATATATATATATATATATATATATATATATATATATATATATATATGAAAGTTTGTTTGTCTGTAAACAACGTCGCCACTTTTCAACAAATCTCAACCATTTTTGGCAAGGAGGTTCAGATTTACCCTGAAATCGTGTATAGGAAAAGACAACTGGTTTCTAGCCTCCTTACAGGCTAACATATCCGATAAAATTAACCTGTATTTCTATGTTCAGGTATTTTCACAGGAAGCAAAAGAATAAAAGGAGGTGATCCTCTTCCTGTGTTGAGGTGTTTCTAGATTTTGTTATCTAGAATCACGCGATCGGCAATCGATTTGGATTCAAAAGTCAAATTTTGAATAAAAGCAGCCAAACCTTGTGTCTTCGTCCTGAACTTGTTTCTTTTACAAAACATTTGTTTTGCAGAAGTTCATGTGCTTTCTTACTTGCTTTCTTTAGTTCGTTTAGTATCATTTAGAGATCGTGAAATTTCTCAGCAAAAAGGACAATGTCGTCAGCAAATCAGAGGTTACTTAGGTAATTGCCAACTAATCTGATTCATTTTTGTTCCCATTTTAGGTTTTAGAACAGTTTTGGTCAGCTGGCATCACCTGGTCCCATTTTTGATTTCTTATTGAAAAGGCTCGGAGTCTTAATGTAGCCGTATGAAGGACATGCTGTGTCGGTAAATATGATGCAGGACTCTGATATATACGGGGTCTACACCTTGTTGTCTTATTGCCTCAATGATTTCGGGGATCCTGACCGAGTTGAAAGCTTTTTTAAAGTCAACAAAATATATCATAATTTTCAACAGGTTTGCAACAAGGTTATCCAACGCCTATGTATCAACTTTTTGAATATCTCGTGTTGCGGGCGATTTGCACCAAATCCATAGTTATTTCCCTTGCTAATATTCATTTATTCAACAGAATTGATGCAAAATATCGATAAGTATATTCAAAAATATTCATAAGGAGAAATAATGTTTTTTCTACTCATTTGGATTTTAAAAACAAGCAAAATTGTCCTTGAATCCATCCATAAATATTTAATTTCTGCATTCTAAAAACATGGCATTTGATTCTTAAAAGATCACCGTAAGATGAAAAATATCACAAAATTCAGTAGCGAAAGACAAATGTAAATACAAATAAATAAGTCATTCCCTTTTTCAAAATTATCTTTCAACACTAATTCAGATATACGATGAGCTGAATTTTTTTTTAATGTTAATTTCGATTGAAAGAAATAGTTTCACCTCTACGATGTTTCTTATTTTACGGTCGATAACTCATTTTATCAATAGAAATGGTGTCGAAAAACATCTTTAAAAAAAGATTAATTTATTTATTTGAATGTTAAACATTTACAAGATTATCCTGATATCTGACGATATATGTTACCTTACTAATCTTTCTATTAAATCATCATCATCATCATCATCATCATCATCATCATCATGTCTTTTATCATTCGATGTTGGACTTTACTCAAGATTCGCCCGACCTCTCTATCGAGGGCCTGGCAGAGTCAATACTCCCTGGACCTGTCCACTTCATCTTGCCATCTCACATTCTACCGACCTCGGTTCTGCATTTGATCTTTGGGGATCCATGTTGTAAGTTGTGATGTCGATCGGATGTCTCACATTCTTGTAACATGACCAGCCCATTGCCGTTTGAGTTTCCTAATGTATTCTATGATGTCTCAGACTCCTGTTTTCCCCTATATACTGTGCTGTCTTGTGAGGATGAGTATGATTCTCTCATGCGTGTCTTACATGGTTCTCAGTTTGAAGGTCAGTGTTTTGGTCAAGTTTAGCTCCATAAGTGAATATCGGGAGGATGCATTTGTTATATACCCTTCTTTTTTTTAAATAATAGGATCTTCTCGTTCTTGAACGTTGAGCTTGCTCTACTGAACGATTACTATTTTAGAGTTATTTTTTTTTGCTTTTTCTTTATTTACAGGAATTCATGGAGATCCATTGTCCTAAGTGAATGTAGTAGTCAAGTTTCTCCAGCTTTGTGTTTCTTATTTTGATTATTGCGTCTTTATTTCTGTTTTATTTTGTTTGTACATGAGCGTTGCTCTTCTGAAGTTCATCTGAAATCCGAATTCCTTTCTTGATTCATCTAGTTTGTTTACCATAAGTTAGAAGTCCTGAAGGTTTCCTCCAAAATGAACAATGCATATCGGAATTTCCTTAGGCATTCACCATTTAATCGGAGTCCTTCGTTTTCTTAGTTTAGGTTTCAGGGGATCAATCGAGGCATGCTATAAGGGTTCAGATGAGCTAGTATCACACTATCTCACCCCTTTTAAGTGCTGAAAGTCTTTATTTAGCTTGTTGAAGCAGCTGCAGCGATGATATATATGATGCGATTCTCTGACATTTACAGAATGTACAACTTGTGGAGGGGTAGCATGAATGACCTGGGAATCTCCACTGGGTCGAAGTCCTTCTTGAAGTCTTTAAATGTTACCATGAATGGCATTTTATGTTCTGCTGCTTTCTCCTTTAACTGATTTATTGAATGGAGATGATCCATGGTTGAGTAGTTTCTTCTGCAGCCGGCTTGTTCCCATGTTGGTTTTAATCTTGTGCGGTCGTGATTCAGTTGGTAATGATTTTTGTAAAAAGTTCGTAGATGCTGTCAAGTTGACTGGTCTGTAGTTGTTGAGGCCTTTTGGATTTCTTTTTTATGTAATAGCGTTATGATTGCAGTACCAATCTCTTGGAACCTCATTTTGATCCAGGCATAAGTTGAAAAATGGCTAATTTCCTACTGATGACCGTATCAGTCTTATAAGTAAGTCGATAGATATGTTATCCAGTTCACGGCTCCTTCTTTTTTGTTTGTTTGATGGATTGTTTCACCTTCAATGGTGTAATTGCTAAGTAGTCATTGAAGGAATTGCTTGCATCTTGCACATCCTATTCTTTGTTCGGAGGAGTTGAGTTTTCGGTAGAATTCTTGGGCACGTTTGACAATCCAGTCCTTGTCTATTCTTAGGTCCCCACTTCCTTTGAGTACATTAGTTATTTTTTCCATCCTGTATTGAGACTTTTGTTAATGGCTTTGACGTCCAGACCCTTTTCGAGAATTGTTCCAATGATTGCTTTCGTGTATCTCCCCTTGTTTCCACTTCATTTCTTTTGGATTCTTTTATCTATTCTGATCTCTACAATTCCGTCTCTTGCTGTTTTTGGTAACTTGAAATTTCTGAGTTTTCCGGTGAGGTTGTTTTTGTTTTCATCTGAGATTTTACTGATGGTTTGCGAGCTTCTTGGGTTGACCATAACGGTGACTTCAATTTGGGAGGCTGTTACTTTGTTGTTGAAATCGTATTTGCTGGTGTTGTGCTTTCTCTGATTCGATAAAAAGTTAATATCTGTTTTTTTTCTATCTCAAGCTTGAAGGGTCGAGTGAGTTCTTTGGGAACGTTCAGTGTTTGCAGTTTGGTGAGGAACATTTCTAGGGTTGCTTCAAGGGAAGCAAAGGGAAGCAAACCCAGTAGGATAGAATCTTTATTTGGCTGGTTAAAAAAAAAATACCGAAAAGATTACGCAGGAGGTAAACGTTGTCATAAAATCAATAAAAATTATTCATTATACTTCATAAAAGGCCATGTTTTAGTCATATTCTATAAATTATTATCATTAATATTGTAAAAAAAATTTTTTTTGATATGCTCTGAGCGTCAATTTGACTTTGCTGAGACAGTCTTTCAAGGTTGGGGGGAGCCTGACCTATCAATATTTATCTCACAGCTAGCTCTATGTCTTATAGCAACATAATGGGTTAAGCAGACAGTTGTTCATCAGCAAGAAATGTTGTCTACCCATGGGCTTTTACTTATTGAAAGAATTGTTACACTGATTTTCCTGTTCTTTGTTTTGCTTAACAATTGAAAAGGTTAAAAAAATAAAGACAGTGAGAAAAATGAGATACTATTCTTTCATTCAATATAATACAACAAGCATATGAATTCGGTTGATAATCAACAATAACTATAGTCTCGAAAAGCTCGATGTACCATAGCAGCCTAAAAAAATAACTTTAGATATCCTAGTGCACTCAAATAAGAAAAACTTGCAAGTACTAATATCAACAGACAGAATACATGGAAAAACTTGCTATCAATTATTATTTCGACCCCTGTAATAAGCTGCTTACTTCTCCTAGCATACACACACACACACACACACACACACACACACACACACACACACATATATATATATATATATATATATATATATATATATATATATATATATATATATATATATAATTGTGTCATCCACAGGCAGCTGTTTCGATGTATTACATCTCTTCAGTGTGGCTATATACTTTCTATAATCCCATCCAGTACCACGAGGCAGGACCAAAACCCTCGCCATATATAACATTCTAAACACCTCAAAGAATAATCTATCAAAACATTGATATATTGTTGCGCTCACTGATTTCATTAACGATCGAATTGGTTTTCTTGTGAGCGCAGACGTATATCCAATAGAAATCGACCGTTTATTTTTCGTAAAATTTGACCTTAGAATATCTTATGGGGAAATTCTGACCTTTGTTCAACCTCTATAACCTCTCGCTGCATTATTGTTACATTGTAAGATAGATCCCTCTTTTCAAATCTGGAAAAAATGATTTTTTGATAAAAATTCTCAAATTTCACCTTTTCAGAAGAATGGGTTAAGCAACATTCCGCGTTGAATCATACTAAATACGACGATTAAAAACATAATTTTCTACTCCAATGTTTGCAGTCATGTTTTATTTTTCATGGATGTCTTCTCTTCTATAAATTTTTCTGTTTTATCAATTGTCCCATTGAAATTAGTGTGGTAACGGTCGTCCGTAAAATATATATGAGGTTTCCATGACCTGGATGAAAATCATTCAAGGGTTCCTCGCCAAAAAAGTTTGGGAACCATTGCTCTGAGAATGACTGGTCCGTACTTCCCGACGATTTCTGCTTGTAGCTCGCAATTCACTGGTTGTTACTGTTTAGTTTAGAATAGAGTATTCGAAGGAGTTATATTTAATAATCTTCCTGTGACTAGGAGTATACCACAGGAGCTCAAATTGTGTTCATATCATTAAACCTATGTTATCATTTGAACTTGGTTGTTTGAAGAATCTATTAATAAACTTAGTAATTATGCAGTCTAATGGGTTGTAATAAGATGGAAGATTCGAATTTTGATTTTCGATTTAATTAAGAATATTTATCCACCTATCCCAAAAAGCAAAGAATAAAAAACAAATGTCATATTAATACATATGAAAGATTAAAATATATTTGATATTTAAAGGTCACTTCATTCGACAACTTTCGTCGTGAAATAAGAAATCTCATGATTTTCTGGAAAATTGATTCATAAGTTTTGTTTCCAGTTCTGCATGCCTGGTATTAAGTAGACCTTATGCATTATTTATACAAAGAGGTTATAAAAACGTTTCACATAAGTGAGTTTTCATTGTTTCTACTCAATTAGTACGGCTTTTGATGGTATTGGTATTTACTTTTGATATAGCACCACGGCTTGTTGGAGCGACTGCTTCTGGTCTTTGTTTTAGTTAAAGTTCTATTGTGACATCTAAAAGGCATGCGTTTCTTGTAGTTGTCACTACATAATCGATTCTGTGGATCCCTTTGAAGAGACTGGTGTATTCTTTTCATACCCACAATATTCAGGGTATCAAAGAAGACATATGAAAAGTGATGTGGTATTATTTATACTACGTCAATCTCCATGCAATCAACCGAGATAAAGATTCATTGACGAGAGTGACCTTTTGCAAAGTGTCTTGGGTTTTACACCATTAATATCTTTGTGTTTGAACTTGTACTGATCATGTCATCAAAAAAACGGGTGTCCAATCAGATGTTCCAACGAGCTGCTTCTCTAAGTTCTCTATCGGGATATCTCTCCAGAATTCCCAGCATTTCAAGATCATCGAGAGTTTTGTCTGTGTGTCTCTATTGGTGTTTCATGTCGGTATTTATCGTCAATCAAACTGACAAAAGAAGCCAGCTGAGTCAGATTCTGTCGTACACGTTGCGGAAAAAGTAGTTTTTTGGTGCATAATTCTCTGTTCTCATCCACCTAGCAAGATTAGTTGAACCCAGATCTCGAATTGAGATGAAATTATCTGACTTCCTCAACAGGAAGAGAAATGGCACTTGAAGGGACACTTTGTACTCCCCACCAGGGTGAGTTGCGTGCAACGCAGTAGGTTGGTCGTCGAGTTTTTATATTCTTATCTCTTGAACAAGCTTTCCTGTGATGGGACAAATTCTCTGAGAACATATAAATTCCCTTTAAATCTCCCGAGGAGACCAGTTTCAAGGCAACCTGATTAACTGAATATTGATGAAAAGACTCAAACAAGCCTGATTTTAAAGATTATGCCAAAAAGCTATCAAAATGATTTAATGTCGTGATGCTTTTCTCATTCTAACCCATGATATGAACCTGTATTGGATGCTGTTGTATTAAAGATCAGGGCTCTGTCCCATGTACAAATGTAGTATAGTTTGAAGAAATACCTTGGCCAGTGCTTCTCTAGTACCCTGCTAAAGCACGTGAGCATCCTCACTTATGTATCTATTCATTAAATACTGTGACTGCGCAAACTTTATCACTTCCATTACTTTATATAATATTGATTTGATCGTGAGTCTACATATGAATATCATTGATTGAATATCAAATCAAACTGCACATCATTTATTTAAATTGCAACGAAGATTCTAAGTTGATAAACAATACCAAAATTTTACTTGGATGACGACAATGGGTTGAAAAACAAGACAACAAGAGTCCTTGAATGTTGTGCGCTTGGACAACTGATGTTTTACTGAGTTATTAGTTCAGATGTCCGTATACGGGATATCAGATGGAACTGAAACGAGTGTTCAGCTCTGTGTATTGACGAACAGAGATGTTGACGCTAAAGTAGGAAGAAAAGGAAATGTTACTTAGTCAAGTACAATTCAATATCAATGGTCTGGAATGTCCCATTCGTCAAAACTGAACAATGATGGTCAATGGCAGCATCGCCATTGATTAATCGAAAGTGGATCAAGTGAAAATCTTTGGAAAAGTGAATCTAATTGGTTGAAGTTTGAAAATCGACATTGCAGATATAACCCATGCACACGGACAGAAGCACACATACACACGCACACATACACATAGATATTTTGAAGATGGATATATGATCTAACAGATTGATGATAAATTACGTTGAATTTTATTGAGATTCTATTTGGAATTAGGGTCGATAATGTAGCTGTTTCAACGTAGCGTTGCTCTTATCATTGAGCTAAACGGCCGTCAGCAATGCATAAGGTGGAATAGATGTTTTGTCCTCGAGTTCTCATTTTTGTTCGTTCACCTTTTTTACTTGTTTCTTTCAGCTCAAAAAATTATGTTATCAATGAATGGATATATAATCCGACATAATATAACGCAATTCAATATATATATATATATATATATATATATATATATATATATATATATATATATATATATATATATATACAGAAACAGAGGGGGAAGAAGGGAGAGCGGGAGAGAGAAAGAGACTCAAGCAGAATTCCCAGCGTTGCTCTGGATGAAAAGTAGCTACAAAAGGTTAAGAATTGCTGTAAAGGAGACATATCAGGAAAAAAAGCAAAAACACTATTGGATCACCTGTGAATAAAGATTGACCCTTGCTTTCTGAATTCCTTTCTGCAAAATACTTTACTAACAA
>OY735216.1:7745553-7758053 GCA_963457665.1 Thysanoteuthis rhombus | reverse complement strand
ATAACGATCTGGTATGTGGCCAGAAAGTTTTCTTTCGTCCGACAGACGAACGTTCTTCTAAAAATAATATTGCTTCTTTGAATGTCCACGGACAAACTTCATCCACAGAAACCTGTGCCGTTTATTTTGTCCAACAAAGACGTTTTCCATGGAGTACAAGTTTACAAACTGTTCCTGTTTAAATCACTCCTTGCAGTACTCTTAGTAATCGATATTGCAGTTGCTTTTCGATCATCTTGGATCTCTTTCAAGTTGCAATAGGATATACTCTGATTTTTCTTAACATTTTTCGATTTAGAAAGTCGTAGAAACATAAAGTTCAAGCTCAAGGAAGTTTCATCCACTTCAGAATAATTGATACGGTGGTACTGACACAGGACATGTAACATATGAGCAATGACCCTGTAGCTCATGGATTTATTGGGCTTTTTGATAATTTAATTCTTTTGTCAAGTTCCTGTACTTCGGAAAGACAGCTCTGTTGCAAGGGCGTCGAGTAGTTAATGATGACAGTGATTGTATCATGCCTAGTATTGCTGGTTCATTCAAAATGTTTATAGGCAGATGAAGAATGATCTAAGCCTCCATAGCTCTCCAAATAAAAACTCTATTAAGCATTCTATTTCCATACTGTCCAAAAACTTTTTCCTGCTTTACTTTTGTTTAGGTTTTCCCTGCATCGAATGTATGGAAATATGTATTTTTTTACTCAGAAATCGTTGTGAAAATGTATCACCTGCCTATATATATATATATATATATATATATATATATATATATATATATATATATATATATATGATGCTCTTCCATAGGAATAAAGCACTGGTGGATGAGGAATTTCTGTATGAATAAATATATTGTTTAATTTCAGCCCAACTGACCGTCCAGTTCCGTAGTCCAGGATATCGGCCTCTGGGTCTGAAGTGAAGGATTCAATTCTGCCTCGCGGAACTAAATGGGATAATGGAAAGTCTATAGCCACGTTGAAGAGATGACACAAGAATATATATATATATATATATTGTGTATGTGCACATGTTTATACTTTGGGACGTCGAGAACTACGCACGACAGACCACAAACAAAGGCATGCCCGAAATCAGCATGTCTCAGATTACCTGCAACAAACATCTGTAGGATGTATTTCAAAAAAAGAAAAAAATAAATTTGACTTATATGGGGTCTGCATTCTGTCGGAAAATATTTCTTTTTATGTTTTTTTTTTCATCTGATATTTTCTCAAATCGTTAAAAAGTTGAGGTATAATTACAAATTATAATATATCTTCAATCAGGGTCGAAGGGTTTTCTTCATTTTTTAACCTACCTACACGTGAGGAGATCAATACTTCTTCAAATATTTCTCTTTGGGCAGTGATTCGTCGTCTTAAAGCCATGGCAATTCAATAACAAGGTCGTTAGGTCCACATGAGATATGAGTGGTGAGCTACGATTTTCTCCTCACAATTCTATTTGCTTTAGAACTATCTGTCCATCAGAATTTGAAACAATTTTTCTCAGGTATTAGAGGTGGTTCTATTTACAATATAGTTATAATTCTAAACTAGGCCCTCATCCCCCATTTGCCATTAGGAACATGTAAATGAGATATCCCTTTCTCTCAGTGTTGTTGCCGACGACATATTCCTTTGGCTGAAAAAGTCTTGGACACTAACTTATGCTAGAAGTAAAACTGGAATATAAGAAAATTAGGATGAACAGTAGAAAAAATGTGTGGACCACAAATATTGAAGAGAAACACAATGATTAAGATGGAAAAAAAAGAGCTGAGAAAGTTGACCATTACATCTACTTTGGACAATATCCACGACGTCCTCAATAAAAACAAATTAAACAAATAATCATTCTAGGATAGCAAGCTCTACGTTTTACAAGTTCAACTTTCAACAACTAAAAAATCCTATAAGTCCTGAGAAGAAGTGTATAGAACCAATGCATCCGTCTGATAGTAACCTATGAGCTAAAGCATGAAACCTAACCATGAGACTGACCCTCAAACTGAGAACCATGCAACATGCATATGAAAGAATCATACTAAACATCACATAGAAAAATTAAAAAACAGCCCATTATGTTAGGGAGCAAACAGGAGTCCTAGATATCATAGAATGCATTAGGTAGTTTAAATGGCATTGGGCTGGTCATATTGCAAGAATTCTAGACAACCAAAAGACATCACAACTCACAACTTAAATTCAAAGAGATCCTATACACAGCAGTGACCGACATAATATTCAATAGCCAGACTAACTAGACAAGTTCAGACTGTTTTTGCTCCGTTGAGGCCATGAAGAGACTGATTATGATTTTGATTATAATGTTCCAGTTATTGCTGTTTCTATTGTACAAAGAACTAAATTATATACGTGTTTGGTTTTTTTACTTCCAATTCATATGTTTTGAATTGCTTAGACTTTTGAATTTTCTGGAAATTCATCAGGTTTGAGAAAAAATATCTCAATTTTTTTATGAAGGATTCTATTTACAAAGTCACCGTACTGAAAAACTCCCATTTGTTATATAACTATTGAGGTGTATTGATCTTTCTCTCAGCGGGGAAGAAGAAAATCATATCTGATATTAGCAAGACATAATTTACCCACGACTCATATTTTATGACCGAATTCTACGGAGATTGAACCGTCGATTTATATGGGGAATGACTTCGCACACACATAGAATAAAATGAAATAAATCAGAGAGTAACGATACACTATGTTGAGAACTTGGTGGAATCCCGTGGAGAAAAGATTACTTTTTTTCTTTCGCTTTCATGTGATTTCAATTTATTAGATCGTCAAATAAAAGGGAGCCCTATTCATAAGGTGACTATGATTTTAAACTACACATGGAGACCAAAGTCAATTCCAAAATCAGCAGGTCTCAAATTACCTACGGCACACTTTGTTGCCGAATTAGGAAAAATGTTGTTTTTTTTTCCAGAGGGATCAGCCAACGCATTTGAAAAGAAAAAAGAAGATTTTCGGCAGTTATCCGTGGTTGTCCAATAGCTGGTTGGTTCGGTGCAAGGAAAATACCATTGGATTACTGAGTTCAAACTCTGAAGGGGAAAGTTTTATTCTCCCAATTTCACATGTTTTCAATATATTTGACTTTCAAACCCCTCTGAAATGTGTCTATTCTAATAACAAAAGGTTTTAGAGGGTTATTCGACGCATGATGTAATCAAAATGTTAAACTAGATTCTCACTTTCAATTAGTCATGAGAAAACTAAAAATGTGGTTTTCTCTTTCAGATAAAGAAGCAGAAGAAACACACTCTTGTTCGTGTGAATATTTGTCAGTTTTACAATGTTAGACTGGACTCTCACTTCAAATTAGTCATAGGAAAGAGAAGTATTTAGTCTTTATCAGAGTGAAAGATCATTGTATTGAATAGAACCAGGGAAGGTGGAAAACATTTGGCTCAGGTACATTTTGTCCGATTGATAGATAGTTGGTAAGGTTTAGAGATGGGGAATGGAATGTCAGGTAACAAATTGTAGAAGTAACTTAATGGAAAAGCCCATTGAGGTGATACTTCCAGTTGGAATGTGGTTGAGTTTTATTTCAACCATGTATATTAAGACTACTTATCGTATAATTTGATGGGGAAAACATTGATGGAAACAAGATAGTATCATCATCAGTCTTTTAACGTCCGTGGTTGGACATACAACTTCCCCAGGATCCGCAACGGAATTTTGTTAAATTCTTTGGTTGAATATACAGGTAGAGAATCAACTGGTGGACATCTTTTTGTGTAATCAGTATCCTTAATGATGATATCATTCGTTGATTTACATGCATTCTACTTTTAAAATCGACAGAAAAGATCTAATATTCACATGGGTGAACATGCAATAGAAAAGACACCAACAAGTCGCGTCTGTTGTTAAACTTATTGATCTCTCAACGTCAAATACGTTTGTGATTAACCTATGTAAGTAAGCCCTGTGTTTCAAATGAATTGAATGATGTATAGTATAAAATAACATCCATATACAATACATCATGATAAAGTCCTATATAAAATAACAAACTGCATTGGTAAAGCATGAATTATATGTTCAAACTAAAACTGAAAGGGGGATAGGCTTTGTTCAACACAGCTGGGTTGCTATAGTTGAATAATTGTTTTGTTTTGAAATCCCCGAAGCCGTTACATGATAATCGACTGATAACTGATAACCCAAGCAAGAAAAATGTACACATAGTATCACCGTATGAAAAGATATGCAAAACATAAAAAACACACAGAAAAACATCACATAAATTATATTACAAGGTATTGGGGAGTGTGACTTGAGAGAGAGAAAAAAATTTTGAAATTTTTTTAATGTGTTCAGTAGTTGCTGGACTATATACATACATATATATATATATATATATATATATATATATATATATATATATGTGTGTGTGTGTGTGTGTGTGTGTGTGTATTAGTCGATCTAACAATTTACATCTATTTACATTTACTCTATCCCTGATATCAATCACATTTAACTTCTAGATAAGTAAACCCTCATACAAAAATGATAATTTTGTATAAAAAAGATTATGAATTTTTTAGTCCGACATAAGATCACAGTAGTTATCCGCTGTGAATAAAGTCTCAAAAGCGAATTCGATAAATATCGAGCTTTACCAGACATTATATTTACCTTTTTATAAATCATTCATGAATGTGGTACAAGCTCAAGGTATTGGGGCAATTTGACCATCAAAAGAAGCTTGCAGATAATTGTGCTGTAGTAGGCGTCCTGTGTGCGTTGGAACCCTTAATTTTTACAGTTTCATTTAGAAAAACGTTTGGACGCTAAACAAGACATACTTACTTCTTGTTCCTAACTATTGTGTTACAAGACTGTTCGACTGATTCATTGTAGGGCTTTCTCCGAGTTTAATACATAATATATGATAACTGGTTATGGACATGCAGTGGTAGCAAAACATGTGTTTGCAAAGGTAGTTTTAGCTAAAATTGGTTGCAGTCTCTTTTAAGGACACACCTCCCTTGCCAGCAACCGGTTAATGAGGGCTGTGAAAACTATATGAGGTAGGTAGTGGATAACTGGTTTAATATCTTACACGCAGGAAATTCGTAGAGGAGAATATCCCTGTTCAATTTGAACTCATTTTTTCCCTCTCAAATTTATATCCGCCTTTTGTTTTTGCATCGTGTTTTTAATCCTATTTTTTAGTGAGCTGTTCAATTCGCAAAAAACAATTTCTTCCGACCAGAACGTGTGCCACGACACCACATAATACGATTGACGTTTGCAACCGGGATCAGATGATCGATCCGAATAAATGAAACCATAGTCAGAAGTTTGGATCATTACCGCAGCAAGCGAAACTCACAACATAAAAATAAGTTCCGAACAACAGCGGAAGAAAAAAACAATCAAGAAACTCTTATTTTTCTTCTGTTGAACAATTATGAATAAATCTTGGGATTATCATGCTGATGCTCAGGGGCAAGCAAAAACAAGGCAAATTGCTTTTCTATTTTGGTAAAAGTGATGGGATACGTTTTTCAAACTTGCTAGTCACTAAGGAAAGAGACAGTTAGTTCGGCCAACCTCTCCGCATATGATCAGAAGAGACTAAATCCTGCTTTTTAATTCTTTCCTGACAAACCCATCCCAAATACTTTTTGATGATAGAATTTTTGTGAATCTGTCTTCTGAGAAGCGTAAGTTGCGTTCAAGTTGCAAGGGAAGCCAAATCAGACATTGGCGGCCTCCGCACATTCCTCAAAGTCAATGAGCAGTGAAGTTGAATATCTGCTCTTGTGCCTAGAGCGACACTAGGGCCATACCTCCAGGGCTATCGATCCAGAACCATCAAACATCTGCGAATTCCAATCCCAAATACGCACTCACCACGACAGTGGGATAAAATATTTGCGAATTCCAATCACTGGCACGACTTGTTGCATTTTACTACATTATGCTGTATACAATGGTAGAATAGAATAACTAATTCTCAAGAGTTCTGATAAGACAAACTTCGTCTCCTTGCGAGTATTACGTATTACGTCTGTAAAAGGCTGCAAAATGGAGCAGCTGAGACGTTATGCTAACACAAAGACAAGAAGAATACATTATGCTGCCCAAACAGAAATTAGTGTCTTAATTCTTCCTTATCCTCCCTTATTCGAACCAAGGTATCCTCATTTTCCATAGCTCAGTCCTGAACAAAGACAAATATCCTCATCCGGTGTGGAACTGATTCACTACACTAGCGATTAGTCGAGAAAGGCATTTTTCTTAAGCATCACTCAGTGAAAGGCATTCTCCTTTCTTTTGAAATTTGCGTAACTTACCACAAAGCCACGTTGCGCCCATAAGATGAGAAAGGGGGACCTGCTTTGAAAATCAGCTTTCAGAACTTTGGTTTATTTCCTGAGCTCAGAAACGGATCACTCACTTTTATGAGAGATACGCAACTGCGTAATACGACAAGTTATCCTCAGCTTAGTATGGGACAAGGCCATTCCTAGTGAGAGATTAGGCGATGATCAGACTCATTCTGACAAGTTAAGGGCTAACCATCGCACTGCAGTGATAGCCAAGGGAAAGAATTCCATGCTTGCAGAGTTTCAAACTCTTCAGGTTCACAGAAAAAAAAGATCATTCTCAAGTGAAACAGTAGTGAAAGTCTTATCGCGACGAAAGATAACGTGTTACTACAACGTAAAAGGTATTAACATTTTATCAGCCACATTATCGTTTATTCTTAGACACAGTCGAACTGATGCAGATGAGTTGATTGTTCGAATAGAGAGCAATATCTATTCCCCATCATGTTTGAGGTTATTGAAAACTACATTTTTTCTCTTTCGTATTGACAGGTGTGCGTTTGCTAAACTGTTAAAATATTAAAAAGAACATGTTATCCTCTTACGAAGTTTAAAAAAAATGTATTCATAATAACAAAGATAGGAATGAAAATTGTATAACGTTCACACATTTAATGAGTTCAACAAGGATATTTCGTGGGGGTATTTGTGTGTGTGTATGTTTTCAGTCAAACATTTTCAGGATTTATTTTTTACGATATGAATTTTGCTTGCATAATTTTAAAAGGTATGTTTAAGGTTTATATATGTTTATGTGTGTGTGTGTGTGTGTGTGTGTGTGCGTGTGTAGGTGTGTGTACATTTGTTAACACATGTATCGACCTGGGAGCTAAATTGGACATACTCTTAATATCCGTCACCTTAAGTCTATAGAGTGGGAGAATCGGAAAAATTTAATCAGGGTTTCATTCAGAACTTGAATCAGTACTAGCACCCAAAAGTTGTTTACGATTAATGTTCATATTCTAACTTATGTTCAAGGTGTTTACAACTAATGTTCATTTTCTAACCTATATTCAAGGTGTTTGAAAAACCGATGTTCATATTCTAACCTATGTTCAAGATGTTTACAACTAGTATTCATATTCTAACCAATAAAGTCAGGGGTGTGGTGGCACTTGTAAAATCCATAATTGTTAGAAATTGAGTTTATGCACGGTTGAGTCAGCGGACGCCTTTTATTTGAAAAATTACATAAACTATTCATAGTCTCCGTTTACAGTTAATATGGCAAAATGAGCTGATCTTGCATCTCGACTTTGGATGAAAGCTCAAGATTATTTTACAGATGATTTTGAATTCTAAAAATCAAATTTCCGTTGCAAATTATTTCATACTTAGAATGCCAACAAATATTCTACGTGCTCATAAGATATGTGACACTTATAGTAAGATCCAATGAGTCATAAACCACCTCACTCCTGCTGTGGCTTACCTAGGGAAAGCCACAAATGTACTGCTTTCTACTCTGTATTACACAAAACATTCTGTCCTATATTCAAAAAGTTCAATCGAAAGTAAAAAAAAATGCAGAAAAGGATCATCACGATTAGTGTCTCTTTTCATTCCTTATTACTGTATGCATTAATTGTAAGCGTACTTTTCATTCAATTTACGATTTTCAACCGTTATAATCCAGTTATTTTTGCTGGGTGAGTCGAATCCTCCTATACCAGGGTCATGTCATACACAGTATGGTCACATGGGCCTCGGTAATAAATGTAAATTTTCTCTTTTTCAAACGTGCATGTATTTGTAAAGTGTCATTTTTTCCCTTGGATTTTATCATCCTAATACTAATACTCTCAGTGCAACGAAAATGGTATATACAGACAAACCATTCGAAAATGGAATCAAAAATTCCCACTATCTTTTGCTTTCCCATCAATTGTTCAATCCTCTTATAAGTTCTAATTATCCAAGCATTTTTTCAGAAAGCTTCTCTGGGCAAGCTTCATCCTCAGGGCTTCCCCAATCTGTCTACATCAATTCTTTATTGTACACACGATTATAACATCAATTCAGTTATATAAACACCCTTTCGACATCTATGTGCAATTTTTCGGACATCGCATTAACTCTTTTCAATAAATTCCCAACATCAAAATCCTCGAAAAATCCTCGTGATCATATTCCTCGTGATCATCATCCTCGTGATCATCATCATCATCATCATCATCACCACCACCACCACCACCATCATCATCATTATCATCATCATCAGCAGCAGCAGCAGCTGCAGCTGCAGCAGCATGATGACCACCATCACCACCACCAGTCTTTTAGCGTCTTTCATTCGACAGAAACTTTCTACGGGATTCGCTGTACCTCTTTATCATGGGCTTTGCAGAGCCAATACTTCCTGAACATATCTAGTTCGTCTCTCCATTTTGTATTCTACCGGCCACGGTTTCGAATGTGATATCTGGGTATCCTTATTGTGAGTTGCAATATCCATTGGTTATCTGCCATTCTTACAAAGTGGCCAGCCCATTGTCATTTGGGTTTTTTTTTAATTGATTCCATGATGTCCCAGACTCCTATTTTACCCTGATATATTCTGCTGTTTTGTGATCTCTCCATATGATGTTGATCAAATTTCTTTCATGTGCACTTAGGATACTTCTCAGTTTGCAGGTCAGTTTCTGGGTTATGTTCCATATTTCAGGTCCATAAATGACTATCAGAGGAAAGCATTGGTTGCATACCCTATTTTTTTAGAGTTAATGAATACTTTAAGGTGAAATTTCAAGAAAACAATGCATACACACCTATGGAGTCACTGATATCTTTTTTTCTATACACCCTTAATACTGTCATGACAAGCTTTCATAATATCAACCCAACTGAAAATGTCTTCTAAAAAACTTTGTATCAAATTTTTACAAATATTTCTTTTTATCGCTGTATTTCAATTACAGTGCTATACTTGACTTGTCAACTCTCATATTTCAACATTTCTGAATAATTTTCCGAATTACGTAATCTTCTCAAACATTTGATAATAAATTTACCACACATTTATTTCTTAACGCCATCATCTACAATTACTGAATTATAGATTTCTCAACACCTTAGCGACTTTCCAATTATTCACTCTTGCTGACACCAAACTATTTGATCGTCCCAAATATATATTATTAATTAAAGATCCTTTGCTCTAAAATCATTCAATTAGAGATTCTTATTTGGTGATGTGTGTCTCTCAGAAATATGAACTTTTTGATAAATCTCATGATATCCCAATTAGTATTCTTCGGAAATCTCATATAACTCACTATTCATGAAACCTCCATTTATTTACTTTGAGCACTTTGATAACAATGGCATTCAATTTTCTCTTTTGACATCCATCAGCTAATTAATATATTTTTCTTTCTTCTGAAATTGTAAGTCAAGTGTTGATAATAATATGATTTCGTTAACATTTTTTGTCAGGTTTCAAAGTCAAGGGTTGCAAATTAGGATTTTATTTTAATTTTTTGGATTCGAGAGTGACATACAGAATCAAAAAATTGGAACATCACATTTAAATTGGAAATACTGACTCTGACATCTCTGCCAGTTCGCCTTTTTTTTCTTTCTAAAAAAATCCTGCAAACATTCAACTTCAGTTTGTCATCCTGTCAAAATTTTTCAAAATATTTCCAATGGTCATCTACAACTACTGTTCTAAAATATTTATACACCTTTGTAATCTCTGATGAGTTTTAAAAATATCGTCACGTTGCAATGGTAAACAAAAGATACTTACATCTTAGGTTTATAGAGATTTATAATACCGTTATTCTTTCTTTCCATAAAATTCTGCGAGATTTCATTTGCAAAGTTACATCATTTAATTCAACATAAGTTATACATATGTTAATAAGAGAGACATTTCACTTTAGGAATAAAACACTTAGACATTTAACATGTTCAATGCAACAATTTAAATTCTGAAAAATCCTCTCTGATTGGATATTAATTGCTGAAACGGGGAAACTTTAATCCAACAAATATCGTTTTCTTTATTTAATAAAATCTTTAGTCCTTAGATTTTTATTAAAACAAACTACTCTGTATTCATTAAAACTCTTTGGCTTTGTATTGGTGTATATAAATATTCATATATATATTTATCTATCATCCATCATAAAAGAGACCACAAGACAGCGCAATGCATCCGGGAAAAGACAGGAGTCAGGGACATCATAGAATCCATTAAAAAAAACTCAAATGGCAATGTGCTGGCCATTTTGCAAGAATGGCAGACAACTAATAGACATATCAACTCACAACTGGATCCCCAGATGCACAACCGAGGCTGGCAGAGTACTTGATTGAGAGACGAGCTAGACAAATTCAGAAAGTAATGGCTCTGCGATACCCATGATAAAAATGTGCGGCAAATCCTTGAGAAGGTTTATGTCCACCGACTGAAGTTAAGAGACTGATGATGATGATGATGATGATGATGATGATGATGATGATGATGATGATGATGCATTCTTTGCATTCACGAGCATCCCCAACTAAGATAAAACACTTACATATCAAAGTTGGGATGAATATCTTTCGCAAGTCATCATTAAATGTACATGATCATTTGATAATATTCATAACTCTGGATTACATAACACGGATCCCAGAAATATCTTTACAAATTCATGCTACTCTGAAAATCCCCAAACATATTTTAACCATTTCAAGAACACTTATTTACAAGCCCTGCCTTCAACTCAACCAGGCCACCCACTTACAAATATTTTCCTCGTTTTCCATACTTAAATCAAATCATTTTGAACATTCTTAAAAAGTCTTTATTCATTTATGTATCAATTCATCTACCATCCTGTTATATGTTCCAGGGCATAACCAAATCCACGTAACACTCACAAATCAAAACTGAAATGAAATATCACTAAAAAATCATTATTGAATGTACATAATCATAGATATTATTCATCATTTCACGGGATATATGGATCAGATTCTCTCAAAGGTTCCTATGATATCTTTATAGGTTCATACCCTTCAAATAATCCCTGAAACATGAGTAAACCATTTAAACTTTTTGTAAACACTATCTTTAACTCAACCAGGTAACCAACTAAAAAAACCTTCCCTAATTCTTGATATTCAAGACAGAATTTAGCTTTTTAATCATTTTTTTCAAAATAATTTAAACTTTTATAAAACATGTTTTTGCACTGCGGCACCGAGAGTCAATAGGAACCTTTTGCTTGACAAGTTACATTAACCATATTAATATTCGTTTACCGTTGATATGACAAAATAAGCAGATTTTGCGGTAAGACAAACTTTCAGTTTGCAGGTCTGTCCAAACTTCTTTCTACTTACGGTACCTTGTATTCCCCAATGATCACCTTATCAAGGTACTGGCCATGATTAGCGTATCTTAACTTCAACGAGCTTACAAGAACTAGTATACCTAGAGTGATTCGGCCGTCAGCCCTTGGGTCCTGATCGGAAACATTGATTACCATTTTTGAAGTCTCTCACTGCGACTCTCTACAATACTCATACCAGTATTATCCTCAGTATTCAAGAGATTCTTTAATAATTTGGTCTTTTAGGTGGTTTCAATTCTTTTGAGGATTTACTATTCTTCCAGTGTCTTTTTAGGTATTAGGGCCCCTCTTGACTGTTTCAAGCACCCAAATAATGATGGACCTAACGGTCATCTTCATAACTATTAAATACCAACTTCTCTTGGAAAGTCTACAAATTCTTCAAGCTTTTCATTTTCATTCATTCATACTAATTGTCGGTTAGAAAACCAATATCAACGATTGATCGAATTCCTTTCTCATTTACGGTGACTAATTCCATTTTTGTAATCTAATTAATTCGAATACCAAATTACTGGGAGGATGTTTTTTCTTGTGATGGATTGTGGTTTGTGTATATACAATTGATCTGAGGTGTCAAATCCTAGTCGTTCACACTGTTATTAGTGAATCACGTCTCCGTCCGTCTTCTGAGCAAACTAGTGCTGGATAAATTCATTACCAGCCAATATATTACACATAAAACCATTGAGAACTTTCACATATATTGTGTGATTTGAACATATAGCAACGAGGGTAAAGAGACGGACATTT
>OY735216.1:7733053-7740553 GCA_963457665.1 Thysanoteuthis rhombus | reverse complement strand
TATTTTCCCCGAGTCTTTTATATGAATAATATCATTTGCATTTATTCCGACCTTCTGTTCGTTCGCTCTCCAACGAAAAAAGGTGGGAAAAGGAGGCCATTGAAATTTCTCAATATGCTGAGATGTTTGGACAGAACAAAAGAAGAAGCAATGAAAAAAAGAAAAAAGGAAAGAAATGCAGTAAAGTAAGAAATTAGGAGTTATTTTCGTATCTATTTAGGTTTGCCGGGCCATTTCAGAAACATTCAGCAATTTCGCAGTGTTGTATTGAAATTTATTTCCAGGATTTTCTGAATATAATTCGAAAAAAGCATTTAAGAAAAAAAAAACCACTTTAAAGATTTATCAATAAACTTTATAGTCACGCATGTGCATAATGTGTCGGACAGTCATAAGGTAATGCTGGAAAAAAAACTTTGTCAAAAAGGAAAAATAATCTACGGAGGCCTTTCTTCTTGTATATATTTATAGAGCTCAACAACAACACTGGTCAAAAGACAAAATAGGAAAGGATCAATACTCACAGGGATTCAACAAATCAAATCGAGAAAAAGTAGACATTAATCTTCAAACATGAAAATATTTATAAATAACAGAATACGTACCTTTTTAAGACGTGCATGCAATGTTTCAATGGCTTGTTTATGAGTGCTTAGTCCTCTTTGAAAACAAATACAAACACACACACACACGTACATAAGAATATATAATGCATGTCAAAAATATATCATGTCAAATGATTTGTAAGAGTGAGAATCCTTTTGCAGTACTTTCTTCATATTTACAGCCAAATGCATTTTTCTTTGTTCTGTTTCTAACTCATATTCGTGTTCTTTACACCCCATGAATAAAGAATATGAAATGATGGATCAATATCCGTACAGAATGAAGAAAAACGCAAAAAAAAGTATTCAGGATGTATTATATTTTATATATTTTAACAATAAAAGTTAATATAGCCGGTATTTGGTGCTCGCTATTCTCGCTAACAATGTTGCTTCAATTCTTCCCGGCTTTGAATCGTATGGGGATCAAGGTACAGGAGCGTCATTGTATATTTCCTGGTAGACTGAATCGACGGCACCAAAAATGGTCTCAAATCAACAGTTTTCATTTCAGTTTTTTTTTTACCCAAAGCATTCTAGAGTTTCTCCATCAACTTTTTTGATCGGGAGAGTTGGCACGCCATTCAAAAACGCTGATCTGCTCACTGAATATCAAATTTGGCTGAGGGTATTCCCATGTAGAAATATCCGATTTCTTGAGTTCGTGAATGAACAGTTGAACGACCAATCTTTCTCTCTAGAACACCTACATTGTATTCAACCGACTTTCAGTGACGTGCAGGAAAGTCTTGCTTTTTGGCAATAAGCATCCTGGTACCATAATCGACAGAAAGAATTTTACAGCGCGTTTTATTGCAAGATTTTCTGTTGCTTTCCCTGCATATATTCTTGTTTTACCGCTGGAAGCATATTGAATGTTGCAATCTCTGCTGAAAATTACCTTTCTCCAACATTTATAGCCCACGACTATTTATCACAGGAGTATAATCTTGCTTTAATTGTTTTTTTCTGGTTTTTTTTTTTGGTATGGAGAGTTTTTTTTCTAATCTCACGAGAGTGCAACTGTCCAAATTCTATAAGACTTTGCCTAATAGTCAACTGGCAGCATTCCAGTCCAGTATCAAATTCGATAAACGAGGTGTGTTTATCTTACCTGTAAATAATTTGCAGGTAGCAGTCTTGTCGAAGAGGACCTATGCGTGGACAACCAGCATGCCCTTCAAGCTAAAATGTCACTCCACCCTTTAGTCTTTTCTTTAATTTCTGAGACGAAAGATCGTCCAACGTTCACGTGTGCTGTTTTATAGCCCTGACTAATACATGAAGATGCTGAGTTTGACACCAGCTCCTGGTCGCTAGTGTCGCTCATAAGTACTACGGAAAATGACATATACCACCTTGAAAACAAAAGCATTTATTATAATATATCTTAGACTTACTGGTAGATTGTCCAATATTAATAAAAAAATGCCTACATGATAGAATACTTCAGGAATATTACACGTATAAGAACTTTTGATGATTGAGATCAGTGGATAACAATTTACTAAAACTTCTGTTTTTCACCAAGTACGTATTATATGAATAGGAAAAGGCTCTTTTATGTCCATTAGTCACTGTAATTTTGACTAATACATAATAAATCATTTAAACATCAAAATTAATTATAAATGTGTTCTCTTCTACATAGATATGATAGAATTTTGAGACGCACTGTACATACACATATACCCCCCACATATATGTCTGTGTGTATGTACATCATTATCTCACAATAAATCAATAAAAGTTGAAACCAAACAGCACAAAAAAACTCAACCACAATATGAAAAAATTTAGACACGCATACGCACTTACAATGATCAAAATATACGTACACACATTCTACATGGACCTAGAGCTAGAAGAAAATAACCCTTGAATGATAACCTCTGCGATTCATGTTGTAAGTCATGATGTCCAGTTGTTGTCTGACGTTCTTGCAACGTAACCAGCCCATTGCCATTTGAGCTTTCTTATGGATCTTATGATGTCTCTGACTCTTATATTTATGTTATTATACTATGCTGTCTTGTAATCTCTCTGTGTAATGATGATCACGATTGTTTTACGCACACGTTGCATGGTGCTCATTTTGAGGGGCAATCTTATGGTTAGGTTTCATGTTTCAACTCCATAGGAGGATGTAATGTTTATATACTCAGAGTTTCTCAGGACAAATGACATTCTTTAATTTGTTCGCTCAACCGGAATTTTGCCAATCAACAACTATAACACTCTGACGGTTCAGAAATGTACTTGTTAACCTTTCACTATGAAGACTCTGATTCTGGCTACATTTGGAGCAATTATATCCATTGTTTAAAAATGGGAAATCCAGGGAATACATTCGGAAACGAAACCATTCATATTTCTTGATTATGCTTTTTTGCTTCCATTCAAATTTTAAGATTTTGGGAAACAGAAAAAAATTGAGTAAACTCCTTTGATGACCTCGGGAACTTCAAAATAATATATATTTATTTGAATGTAGGAAAGGTGAAGATGAAAAACTATGACTGGATATCGTACCTTGCATGAAAGAATCACTGTAACCCACGTGAGAATCACTAACAATTATCTAAATAATTACCTTAAATCACCAAAAAACAAAAAACAAACAGATCTTTCGTCTAAAGTTATCTAAAGAATAGATCCTATATCTTAGAAAAAAATAGCAACTTTTTTCTAGACATATTAAAGATCGAATGTAAATTTCAGCCCTTTAGCTCTGCAGGTACGACCTGTACGCGTGATGCATACATAGCCAGCCAACCAGCCAGTCAGCCAGCCAGCCAGCCAGCCAGCTAGACTAATTCAAAAACTGAGGGACTATTTAAACGGTTTTGATGACTGTTTGTTGATGGATTCAAATAATGAAAATCCAAACATCAATGAATGTAATTATAATCAATTCATTTTGACACAAAACCACACGAAAAAAGAAAAGTTCATTTACTGTTTTATTTATGAAACAACAAATGAATAAAGTATTTCAAAGTATAGAATAAAATCTCAACTAGATACGTTACTTTGAAGAATGCAATCATACGTGTACTAAATCAAAACATTACAAAGTTTTATTAGTCATGTGAGAAAGGCTGCGCCAAAACTATCTTGAAACAATCCAAAGTTTAGATCTACTTTATCAATCAGTGAAAACATTTTTTTGTCACAGGAAAATACAGCAGCAACTTAAAATTAGGGAGATCATTGGTAGCGACGTTTGTTTTCGTGAAATCAGTGAAATGTTAAAGTCAAATGATTTCCCTTGAGTTTATCGCACAATTATACCACATGCTACTGTTTCCGTCTGAGACAGACGATGTTATAAAGTTGACGTGTTCGGACGACAAGGTTGGTCACGCCCAGAGAGAAATCAGGAGATGTCGGCGATAAACATTAAATATTAGTTTGACAACGTGTCTGTGATTCGTACTGTCTTTTCTGTATGATTCCTCTTTCTTATAAGAAACCGCCTCTTAACACCACTGTCTTCTACCTACCACCACCAACGCTCAAAACCTCTCCCTTGCATCATATCTTACATTTCATGTATCCTTTTCATCATCATTCATCTCTCGATGATGGGCGTCACAGAGCCAGTACTTTTTAAATTTGTTTAGTTCGTCGGGCTATCTTATTTTATACCGGTCACAGTTTCGCATATGATCTTTAAGGATCCACGTTGTGGCCTGTGATGTCCAGCGGTGGTCTGATTTTCTTGCAGCATGACAAGCCCATTGCCATTTAAGTTCTTTTATTGATTTTTGTTGATGGTTTTTTGTTTTGGGTTTTGTTTGGGTGGTCACTGTTGGAGTACATCACTCCTACCCGAAGCAATGGATGCAGCTGGGCCTTTTGGGACCGCTGACCCAGCAGGAACAGGCGTTTTCCTGGTGCAGTGTTTGGGTAGACGCTGTTGGAGCACATCATCCCAACCCAGTGCAAGCAATGTGGCTGGGCCTTTTGGAACCGAGTATCCAGCAGGAACAACCGGTGATCTCCCTATGTAACTTTGAGTGAAATTCTCTAATGTGCTCGTCATATGGTTCTTAGTTTGAGGCCCAATCTTTTGAATACACTGGTTATAAACCTTTCTTCCAAGGATTATTGGGATTTCTCCACCATGACTTTGCCAATATAGGATGATTTTCTATTTGATCTTTTCTGCTGGGAATTTCATGGAGATTTGTTGTCCTAGATAGATGTAGTGGCATACCCTCTTCAGCTCTTTTCTTTTTCTATTTTGATCGTCGTGACTCAACGTTTGTTAATCATGACATCTGTTTTACTCAAGTTCATGTGAAAATCAAGTGTTAGCTGTCTTCATTCAATTCGTCTAGCATTATTTAGAGATTATGAAAAGTTTTCAGCTAATACTTAGGTATTTGCTGCATATCCCCAAGTCGTTTTTTCCTTAGTCTGGGTTTTGGAAGATCAACTCGAGGCGGGCTGAGAAAAAATTGAATAAGCTGGCATCATATTTTTAAGTTCAAAGAGCTCAGAGTTTTCGTGTAAGTATTTGTGGTGTCGGTAGATAGGCTGCAGGGCTCAGACGTTTACGAAGTTTGCGCCTTGGTGCATGATAGCATCAATGACTTTGGGGATTTCTCCCGGGTTGAAAGCCTTCTTCAGGTCAACAATACTACAGCAAGCAGTATACAAAGTCATTATTTTGAATATTGATGACTGCTTTTTACCTTTCCCTTTTGATTCAATCTTAATTCATTCGTAGTTTTTTTTAAATAACAACTTTTACTTGATTGTTATCCAGTAATGAGCAAAAAGCGTTAAAAAGGGAAAAGGAAAATATCTTTTTGAAAGTTTTAAATGATAAAAAGTATCGAATGAATCGAAGTGAGGGTGATTGTAGTCATAAAATTTGGAATAACGATTCATGATACCTCGTCGGATAAAAATAGATAAAAGTATACATTAAAGAAGAAGGTAAATCTATCAGGCTGTGTATGCTGTGGAGTAAAAAAAAATATCTTGACCCTGTCAAAAAAAAAGAAGAAGGAATTAGGGAATATGAAAGTGTCATTTGTACGTTTTACAGATGGGGCAATCGGAAAAGATTTAGTAAATTTCGGTCTGATTTTTTGAGAACTTTAGCTCTAAGTTTTTGTTCTCATCTGTAAGTTTCAGTTTGTGGCAAAAATCATTGGTTGTGTTGATTTAATGCCTTGAACAGGTTTTTATGAGGAGCAAAAAGCACCATCATTGAACCTGGTCAGTTGTAATAGCTGCCATTTATATTTTGTTTGTGTTTGAAATCAGGGGCAGGTAACTTGTGTTAAAATCCCACAAAAATGGTAACGGACAATGATTATATGACGGTCGATATCTTTTGGAGCTGATGAAGTGCTGTGGAGGCAATTTTTGAATACTTTCATCGGCCCCATAAGCTAATCAGAAAAATTCTGAAGTGTAAGGTCATATTATATATATATATATATATATATATATATATATATATATATATATATATATATATGTGTGTGTGTGTGTGTGTGTGTGTGTGTGTGTGTGTATATATATATGTATATGTATATATATATATATATGTATATATATGTATATATATATATGTATATATATGTATATACATATATATATATATATATATATATATATATATATATATATATATATATATATATATATATGTACATTGATTTTCCTCCAGGAGCTCCCATATGGTGTGTAGCTTCATACTGGGTTTGCACAAAAGGTAATGTGAACAAACCATGCGTGCTGACTCCCCCAGATGATGAGAAAACACCTGAAAACGGTCGTAAGGTAAAACAGTCGAAACATTGTGTTCAAGAAATGAACTAAGATGAGTCTGCAAAAAATCTTACAAAAACTTTCAGTGAAGTTTGCACACAGATTATAGTAATTGGTAATGCGAAGAAAATCCCAATATATCCAGAGGACACTAAAGTCTGCTATAATACTGGAGATAGTCATGGCTTATTGAGGAGATCTTCTACCGACTGGTATCCAGAAAAATCTCATTGTGTACAAATAATAACAATAATGAATAGTAGATTGAAATTAAAAGCATTGAGGAGACTTGCTATCACATTGTCCTTAGCAAATGCCATCAGATACTACAGTTGTGAAAACTCTATGGATACAAATATTGATGAAAAAAGCCCACTGAAAATAGTGCCTGAGTACTCAGAAGAATTGTTGTCATTCGTTTCCAGTATAAACTGCCCGTTATTTTTGGTGTTAAAAACTAGATTTTGGCTCTGCGTGAGTATAGGTTAAGCTCATATAATGAACCAATATAAGCTAATTTTCAAAAAATCGTACGCCTACCCTAGAGCCATTCCAGTAAGCGAGATTCTTATTGGGTGCTGCTTTTCTTTGGCAATATGCTCATCACAGCTAAGCCTTGTATATATTTTGAGGACCTAACATATCGCTAGGTTAGAGAGTCCATTCCTCAGAGAGTGTCACATTCCTGTGAACTTGTGTCATTCTGAGCAAATATTTATACTTGGAATTCCTACCATAGCAAACGTGTAGTGAACTATCTCTTAGCGACGACTGGTAAACTTTTCTATATTTGAACAATATCATCATCAACAGATAACTTAATTAGTCCAATAACATTGCTAATTCGAACGAAGAGAAATACGTCAAAGTACCAGATAACAATTTTGGGGAAACTTCTAATCACGCCAAGCTTAGTTGAAGTCGACGTGTTAATCTAACAAGCGACGGAAGAAACCTAATATAGGTGAACGATTTCGACACTAGATCATTTCAAATTAAGATAAAAGAAAATACCTGGGCCGATAGAATCCTCATTAATGAAAGAAACTATGAGAAATATGGACAGAACACCTCTCCCTTTACCTCAAATGTACACCGTAGC
>OY735216.1:7625553-7730553 GCA_963457665.1 Thysanoteuthis rhombus | reverse complement strand
ATATATATGTATATGTATATATATATATATATATATATATATATATATATATATATATATATATATATATACTCATGGCTGAATCCATTTTTCGATTGCCCGACTGGTCATTTAATTATAATCTGAAATTTCTTTAGTATAGTATTACATTTATACATGTGATCAATGGTCACCGCTGAGTTTGGAACATTTGACTAAATACCCGCCCTGATTGTTTAAATTGTAGTCCAACTACTGTTAAAAGAGAAGCAGGGGGTGATGATGAAGGCAGAGGAACTAATGCTGACGAAAGATGGATTAATGAATAAAACGTGCTCGGAAAAAAAGAGGATAAAAAAGGGTCACTACAAGGGAAGCGTCATATGGGGTTTAAAGTAAAAAAAAATTGAGTTAATCTAAAAAAAATTGGAGGTTAATGTGAAATGAGAAGGGAACTGGGGTTTAGATAAATGAAAAAAGTAAAAAAAGGGGTGTGAAATGTTAAAAAGATGCATGTCAAGAAAAAGTGGACATGCCTTAAAAGGAATTGTTGAGTAGGATGTTTGTGTAGAAAATGTTCTATTCTGGACCTAGAAAGTCAAAGTAAGACCCTTCGATTTAAATTGCAAAAATCGAAAACATTCAAGTTGCAATTTTGACCCCTAAACCCCCCTCCTCGATTATGACTCTTAAATAAGACCCCCCATAATTCTGATCCCTAAAACTGAAGAACACCACTTCCCTTAATTTTGACCCCAGAAAGTGAAAAACATTAGCCCACGATCTTGACCCCTGGAAGTAAAAAGAAATCTCCTGAAAGAGAAATATCCTCAAACTTCAAACCATTAAAGTGAAAAAATATCTTTCCATATATTTTGACCCCTAAAAGTAAAAAATAATAGTTATGTATCGATTTCAACAAAAAAAAAAAAAAAATCCCCATTTGATTTTGATCGCAGAAAAGGGAAAATAAAACATTCCTCCATTAGATTAACAAAACCTTCGATCTCAAATTTCCGTGTTCCTTGAAAATGACCACAACTGTACAACATAAAGACATGAATTACCCTAAAGAGCCCTATTGAAGATATTCATGTCTAACAAAAATACAAAAACAAAGCAAAAAAAAACATAGCAACATGGTCTTAGATAAAAAAAAAACACACACCTTTACATAACATCTTGATTTGAGAACTGATTTGAAAATAGTAATAAAAAAACATCTTTTATTACGTCATTAAAAAAGAGAAAGATAATATCAGGAAGATAGATGATTATCATGTGAATCACTTCCCCGATTTTCCCCTCCATTCGGACCACAGCAAACATACAAGATGGCTGTCAAATCATTACCTTCTTCATTATTCATCAGAGACCTTTCTGAGGAATTCTTGTAGTATCAGGTGAGCTCAATAATGGTACTAAATTCTATCACAATCTGGCCACTGGAAAGGAATTATTCCTAATGTGGTGTCTAAAATGGCCGTTGAATCAATGAAAATAACTTTTTCATCAATATTATTACCAGAAAGGTTTTCCTCCTGGACTGAAGTATCAAGATGGAGTCCAGGATTTGAAATTACAGAAATGGCTGCTTCTCGTTCATAATTAATCTTCCAACGTTTTCTTTACAGTGTTTCATCATATTTTAAATTTACAGTATGATCATTGGAATATAGCATTGTCTTGTTGGCGTCCAAAATGCCTATCGAATCCTCAAATGCCATAAAATACCTAATACTCCCTATTTAGTTACCCAAAATAAGGTTTTGCTACGATTTTTGAAGTATCAGATATGCTTAAGAACATATCAGAAGGATCTTTTCATTCCAAAACGAAACTTTACTAACCTCGCTTGCCAATGAAATGTTTCATCTTGATGCAATTGAGGAAGCAAGTGATGAATTTCAGGCGATCAAAGATATTAATGATGATGTATTACTCTCTGTCTCAACACAAAATCACATTCAAGATTAGTTCAAATGGGCAGAGGTAAATTTGGCAACTCAAGAACAAGAACAAGAACAAGAGAGTCAAATCAAAGCTTTATATTTTCATTTACAATTACATGAGTTAAATAACATGTTTAGATTCGTTAAAGCTTCCAGAGATGGCAGGTTTCATATTGCTTTTGACGAGTGCTTATCAAGCATTTCTTTGCTTGCTATCTTCATAACTACGTCTGTTTGACATACTACTATGTGGTGGATATATACAAACTGAAAACTTTACATAAAATACCATTTCATAGAATAGGAGTTGATGATGCTCTTGTGCAGGAATTTGTAACTCAAAAGTCGGATGATGTATTAATTCGGAACTTTTGACTGCTCCAAATGATCAATGCAGAAAGGACAAATCAAATGAAAAGTATTGACATAAAGTTTATAAGCTGTACAGCACTGTGGGAGCTGTCTTTGAGGAATTAGGAACGTATTTTGAATCATGCTGGAAATCCTTTCTGCCAAGAATTCCGTGCAGTGGCTCAAATGTATTTCAATAATGTAACACAAAGCGACCGAATTTGACATATTTGAGCGTGATTCAAACGAGAGATATTCTTTCTCCAGAGAAAGGTCAATTACTAAATCAGAAAAATCGATGTAGGACGAAATGACGAAGATGAAGCTAAAAACATTTGCATCTGCAACAAAGGTCAATAAATGCAAAACCTGGAGAAAAAAATTCTCAGCTAAAAGAGGAACGAACTTTGCTTACTTCTCATACGAAGAAAAGGGCGAGAATTGATTGAATTACCTAAGCCAATGGCGAATTTGAATTCACTACAATCCCAAGGTCTCTTTTTTTCTGTCGAAGGCCTAATGATCATTCCAGCAGATATCTATCTTGATGAACGAGGCAAGGATTGCTGCTGGTGGTGAGATTAGAAGAAGTGAAAGTCCTGGGCATACTGTATTATTGATGCTATGGTAAAAGCCTAATCTCTGAAAGAAAATGGAAGTATAAAAAGCAATGCACAGCTTGCTGAAAGATATTTCCCACTAATTGAGAGGAAAAACGAAGGGGCTAATGGAGACAGAGTTCTGTTCGATTGTTACATACAAAGTTCTCTTGAAGAGCGGAACTGGAACTTCAGAGCCAGGGAAATTGATTCTATTGAGTTTCATGCGATTGGATTGATTGGTGTGGGACGATTTAGTATGAGGATTCTTCTATTGGATGGCAAAAGTATGAAACAATTGGCAATCCTCTCCGAAGATGTTTTGTTGAAAAACTTAAAAGAGAACGACATAAAAATAATATGAAATTCTGGAATAAGTTTATCTACTGTCATACAATATATACATATGTTTTTCACATATATATATATATATATATATATATATATATATATATATATATATATATACATACATATATGTGTGTTTGTGTGTGTGTGTGTGTGTGTGTGTGTATGTATGTATGTATGTATGTATGTGTTTCTGCTTGATATTCATCCATAATAAAGGGAATCAGAAAATGTTCAAACATATCAGAATAAAATTCAGAATAATGTACATGGCAGGGACACACATTTAATCCAACCAACCAAATATGTTGGGATACCATTGTATCATTCAATACCTTTCCATTGTTAGGATTCAGCAGGGTTCACTCCCGATTGCAGCTTAGAATTTTGTTTATTTGAAGCCGACATTTACGTTGTTTTGCTCAATATATATATATATATATATATATATATATATATATATATATATAGAGAGAGAGAGAGAGAGAGAGAGAGAGATAGATAGATAGATAGATAGTATAGCAGGAAACAAAAGGAGGAATAAATGCATAATCGAGATTGAGAAATGCTACAAAGTATTGCATTCTTTTACAGGGTCAAACTGGGGAGGAAACTTCTCTGGGATATTGAAATATACGTGAGTACGTAGTTTCTTGCTTCCACAGGGTATAGTTCTTCCTCTTGAATCAGAAAATGTTGAAAACTTAAAGATATATACTTGTACTGTTAACTGCAAAAGGATGAAGTCACAGTTTTTGAAAATAATACGGCAGTACTTTTATAACAAAAGAAAAGAAGATCAAAAACGTATCTTCGTACGAACTACGGATGTCATTCTTGGGAGAACTGTCACCTTTCAATGAAAGCATTACCAGCTCCCGAAGAACACCGCTGGTTCTCAAAAAATGATATCTGTCTACCAGGGCTAGGTTTGAAAAAACCTACCGCTGATCAGATTTTGGAATTGATTGAATGCGGTTTCATGTCTGACTCAGTTACAGGATATTGTTCATGTAAAAAAAACAACAACAAAAAACAGAGAAAAAAGCAATCAAAAATGTTCACCTGCGTGTTTTTTACTGCAACAACCATGAATATCAAAATCTATTTGACGGCGACAAAAAAGAGCACAGAAATGGCAGTTCTATTGTCCGCATTTGAACAACGGTTGGTCGGCCTTCCCACGAAAATCTCCCTGTATTCCTGACAAAATAGGCTCGAACTTACGAACGTTTCGCATGCATTTTTGAATCAGAAGACATTTTGCATTCATAACTTTGTCATAAATTTTTTTTCGAATCTAATTCAGTTTTTACGTTGCAAAACCCATTGCTTCTCAATCATTATATTCTTCTATCGTTGATAAATATCACCTCGATAAATCTTATACAATACGTTTCTTTTCTCTTTCCAATTGATGCTGGTAATATACCACAAATCCAGCTTAGAAGTACTTTTAATAACATTTCACAGATCACTGATGTATTGTTACTCGACATTTGATCAATCATATTAAGAAGTTAGAAGCATAGAGGTAATTATAGCCGACAATGACGTCTCTACATGCTTTTGAGTCCATATCAAATTACGTGAAGAATCATCATCATAGCACGTGCTTAAAGCTAGAAGCTATTGTTAGAGAAAGCGAGGACCTCTTTTTACGTGGCCGGCAGGGCTCATTTAAAGTAGGGATGATTATTTCTTTCAACATTGAAATCCGGGGCAAAAAATGTCATAACACTCATACAAGATGCCGAGGGGAGTTCTGTGCATGTTCATGCTAAACATTGAAAAATATTTTCTTCCTCAAAAGCCCCCAAAAGGGAGAGTTATCGCTTTTAACATCGAGATCCTCAACGAAAAAAATTTTTTCAAGTCCATACAAAGTGCCTTGGAAAAAACACAATTCTTGTTCATGCATAGTGCTAGTAGCTAATATCAAGAACATTGAAAATATTTTCTTATGGATGAGCTTTCCTCAAAAATACTATAATCAAATAATTAATCCTTTCAACATCCACATCCAGTATAATGTGAGTTTTATTTTCATGAATACAGCCGAAAAAATCCGGTTGTCATCTTGGACGCCATCTTAGAAATTATGACTTTTGAGTGGTCAGACTAAGTCAATCTTTTGATGCGATATAGGACACACTTAATTGTACAAAAACCGCTCAACATATTGTTGCAATTTTTTTCAGAAAAAGGTAATTTTTTTCATGAATGTAGCCGAACGATTCGGCTGTTATCATTGACGCTATCTTGAAAATAAATACCTTTCCAATAGTCAGACATTGGTAAACGTCAGTATGTTATCAAATTCTACAAAATGCAATCGGAAGATCGTCCTCACTAGGAATTATGAGCGAGTAATGGGTATTTTGAGAATTTGGCAACCACCTTGAACATTTGCTAGAAAGTCTGAATAATGTTTTCCCATTGAGCATAAGATTTAACGTAAGGTGGATATTTATCATAAATTTGGCAGCTGCCTTTTGACGCCAACTGGAAAATTATACTTTTCCGGGTGCCAAAGTGTGGTGAACTTTTGACGTATTATCAAACACACCTGATACTACAAAAAGTATAGGACAATGCTATTATTCCCATGAAACTTTGCTTGTGTTCCCAGAATATTGATATTTTAAAATTTACCTCTTCCCAATCTTATAACGGATAATTGGATATTTTGTATATATCATCATTAAAAAAAAGCGTATCTACAGAGAGATACGAAAACAACAGAATTTGAATTTAGTTGTATTTGACTAGATGGTACACAGAAGTGATCACGGAAGATTAAGGAGTCAGTAATTTTTGAGATATGCGATTGTACCGTAGCGCTTTTCGGTCCAGTATATTCTGTTGGAAGAACTTGTCTTGCTCCTTCGAAGACGTACACTATGACTTTTTTAAGATCCGTCAAACATTGAAGGTTAATTTAGTTCTCAGCCTAAGTACCAAGCAGCTCTACACACTTTCTGATCGTGTTATTGCCCTGGAAGCCCCGAACCACCGTGATAAAGCTGTAGTAACCAGCTGTCACCTTTATGGTGATTTTTTTTTGTGGAATTCCCTGCTATTTAGGATATTTTTCCAAAATGGACATTGGCTTTGACCAATGCGCCGTATAGTACTCAATGGTTGTATCTGCTTAGTTACGTGTGGTATACAAAGCATATTTCGGCATGTCTGTCAGCAATAAAACAATACCAAAACATGCCTTGAAGAGTAATAAGTTCAACTAGGAGACTTCAAAATGGTAACATTCCTGCTGGGGTTTTACTGTGTCTCTTCTATTTCTATCTTTGGGACAACAGTAACACCTTGGCTCACTGGCCACAGCTGCCCGAACCAGGGGATGAACAACACCATGTGGGAGCCATTGGATGACCCCTGGAAGATGTTGATGCTACCACTACCCATATGATTAGGCCTCTCGAAACAATTTGTCACAGCTCCTGATAATTGATTTGCGGCCAACAATTACCTTTGCCGAGCAGCCCGAGGCAAATTAAGTAAATCACAAAAACAATGCTCAGATCACGAAAGCAAAGTTTGAAGGGGATGATAGCCATTTTGTAATACTTTGTAGTCATAATCAATCAGATATGGAACATTCAATTTCTCAAGAACGAACAAAAGTCAAGCAGCACAGTGTTATATCACTAAAATTGCAAATTGTCGACTGTACATCATAGAAAGTTCCGACTCAGGGAGGTTCTCGAAGTCTTCTTTGCTGTTTGCTATACTGACAGTCTGAACTTGATCATATTCCCACTTAGCCAGTTTTAGATGTCTTACAAGTTTTTGATTGGTAGGTAAAGCTTGAAACTGCCTGGTCCTTTTTCAACACTTAAAAAAGATATTGACTAGTGTGGGATTGTCTACAATATATAGCTTACGATTGCCGATTATAATGATATATTCATAAGCTATAATGATAGAATATAAGACTAAAACAGTAATTAGTTTTATTTGTTTTAATTTGCTCTTCTATTTTTGTATTCATGCTCGTAAACTTTTCTTTTCTTTTTTTCTTCACGTGAAAATTGTCCAGTTCAGATTGTATCATTGCAAAAAACGAAACAGGCAGGTTTTGTCAGTTCAGCATATTTTTCAAACTAGGAGTGAAGAAAATCAAGTCAGTCTCGTTCTATTACTGATGGGTGCATTGTCCAGATGATATTATCCTGTGGACTGCTGTCGTATGGAAGCAATTATCCAAAGGACAGTTGTCCTAGAACCAAACTAGTGCTCACAGTTTGACTTAATTGCATGACAAATATTTTCTAAGACTCACATGGGCTGACACAAGGTTGCTGCGATGGGTTACTCAGTGGGACTTCATTTTGCTTCAGTAGCCTATGGCAGACTTGTTAACTATCGTACTCTAAGGGGGACCAATCAATCAGCTATTTTAATAGAGTTCAAGGTGATGATTATGCGTTCAATCAGATTGAAGGACAACATATACAGACAGGTATGATCAGTCATTCAGTTGTATCTATCACGTAATCTTTGTCTTTTGACAGTCTGTCGTGTTGGGGTGAACAATGAAAGAAAATTGGAGAAAGGTGATGTCAGTAAAGTTAATTCTCTTGCATTTTATCTGATAGTGATCACTGAAAAAGTCTGAACTTTCAAAAAAAAGTGAGTACACAAACTAAGTAACCATTTTAGTATTTCAGGTATTGAAATCATGTATATTTTCTCAACCAAAGGTCGCGAATATCTTTCTTTTTTTGCGAAGAAAATAACGGACTATACATCGAATAAAGTTGGATTTTCAAGTCACAAGAAAAGAGAGACTTCTCAATTATATTGAATATTCAGGACTTTGGTTTGTAAACAATATCACTTGTCTATTTCGCGCTGATGTCTTTCTCTAAACCTGAGTGTAAGTGAAATTCCAGTGAAGCAGAAGAATTGATTCGTCTTTTAGCGCAAGTCTTAAATGGGTTATGCCCCACGAATAAAAAACATTAGACAGAGATATACACGTGGGAAATCGTTCCGCTTTATTATTGTCATGATATTAATGTTACAGACAAAAGTGGATCCGTCTGTGTCATATATATATATATATATATATATATATATATATATATATATATATATATATATATATATATTGATATATGAAGTGCAAGGATGTAGATCTGGTAGGATGTTGTGTAAAAGGAAAAAAAAAAGACTTGAGATTATTCAGTACTCCTCATTTTTTTAATTTTAGAGATGAATACCTTTGGTACGTTTCAACCGTGCCGAGTTTTGTCAGAGATTTGAAAGTGAAAGTTGGCTTGAGAAAAAAAGATGAAAGTTTAAAAAAGGGAAGCAAAAACAATCAGTAAAGGAAGATGCAATATATGACAGAACTTTAATAAGATTATTGGGTAGTTGTAGTCTCAAGTCTTTTCCCATCTCCCATATTGTCAACTTTTGCACAATGCACAACACACACACACACGAACAAATACGCGGAAACACATACATTAATACACACACTCACACACACACACACACACACACACACACACACATATATATATATATATATAAGTAGGTGTGTATAGATGTATGTGATATCATCTAGTTTCTATTTTATACATATTTATATATAAAGTCTACAAAGCTCTACAGCTTCGAAGACTAATTATTAAATAAACTGTTTCAAAACTGTTTTTGTGTCATCTATTTACCAATGCCTAACGATGCAATTCATGTAATTTGCTTCAGTGTTTTCTGTTTAACGTAAACTTTTGGTATTATACGATGCATACATTTCCTAACGTTGAGATCATCATCTGAATTAGTTTTTTTAACCTCAAAATGCATGCAAACCAACTAATGATACCATTTTCAAGTATACTAATTACTCAGGAAAATCTTTTTCCAGTTGATTCTCCACCAGCATAATCGCTTCGAAAATTATACACACACACACACACACACACACACATATATATATGTATATATATATATATATATATATATATATATATATATATATATATATATATATATATGTGTATATATATATATATATATATATGTAGTTATCAATATATATATATATATGTAGTTTTTAATACATATATATATGTATATATATATGTATATATATATATATATGTAGTTTTCAATATATATATATATATATATGTAGTTTTTAATACATATATATATATGTATATATACATGTATATATATATATATATATATATATGTATATATATATATATATATACATATATATATATATATATATATGCGTGTGTGTGTGTAAACATATAAGTATATATGAATTATAGATTGTGCTATGTCATATGGAAATTTACTAGAAATTATCTCCTGTTATTACTCGGTTAATGTATCACATCGTAAATAGAATAGAAAAATTCTGCCATTGGAATCGAACGTTCCACCAATAAGGTAGCTGCTGTAACGTAGTGATGCTCATACAGTTGAGGTAAACAGCTATTTATGGTGTCCAGGTTTAGTGTCACATCAACTGTGTAATGACAGGAAATCATTTTAAATAAGTTCCTATAGAATACAACGCAATTTATAATTCGTTCTATCAGTCTACATATATCCATTTCTCAATACATTACTGAGTTGAAAGAAACGAGATGAGACTTTGGGTTGAAAGCTGCTAATTGGTCCTTGCGTCATCGATGGCAGTTTGGCTCAATGGTAAGAGCATCGCTACGTAGAAGAAGCTACCCTATCAGTGGCAGGTTCGGTTCTTGCAGTTGTCACATTTTTTTTTAATTGTTTACTCTTATTCTTATTTCGTATTTGAGTGATATATTCACCAAGTAACGACAGGATATCATTATAAATGATTCTCGATATAAAATAACCCAATTTAAAATTCATTCTTTCGGATCACATATATCTATTTCTCAATATATATATATATATATATATATATATATATATATATATATATATATATATATATATAATATATATAGCACTCTTTAAGTGAGGTAACTCATCCATTGTAAGCTGCAAAAATACTCTTCCATAGAAATCGAGCACTCTTGTGGATGAGGAGTTTACGGCTGAATGAATATATCACTTAAATTCAGCCTTACTGACCACCTAGTTCCGTAGTCCAGAGGTAGGATATCGGCCTCCAGGTCCGATGTGAGGGTTCCAATTCTGCCTCGTGGTACTGGATGGGTTAAGATGTAATACATCGAAACAGCTGTCTGTGGATGACACAATATATATATATATATATATATATATATATATATATATATATATATATATATATATATATATATATATATATATATATGTTCATGCAAATATATGTATATGCATGTATGGATATCTATTAATAATGTATGTATCTATATACCCTGTCCCCTATCTTACATTACGGTTAAAACACCCTCGGGGGTACTAAGTAGTTATGGTAGAGTGGTTAGTTGAAGTTCAGACACATCCATCCTCTTTCCACTCCAACATTGTAGGGGAGTTTATTTGTCAAGATATCTTGCAATTCGGCAGAGCGTAATGGCCTTGATTCATTCCTCTTCCGAAGCATAAGTGCTTAGAGCTATACATCACGACTCTTTGCATACATCACCCATACACCATATATGGAAGAGTGACCGGCAAAAGACAAGATGGTTTGATTTTTTAGCTCAGGTTCAACAGGTATTGGTATCTTAACACATATGATTGAAAGGTCAGGCAGATCTTTTGGAAGGCTTATGTCGATTGACAAAGGCTTCAATATTGATGCTACTACTGATGATAATGATGATGATGATGAATATCGTCTCTTAGAATTCGAACTCCATCTCTCTCCATCTCTCTCTCTCTTCCCTTCTCTCTCCCTCTCTGTGTCTCTCATTCTATTTCTCATTCATCGTGTCTTTCTCTCTATCTCTCTTTATGTTTACATACTTGTTGATAACTGATCCTATCCGGTGGTGTCCAAATAGTATGCGTGTGTACTGTATAAATGCATATTGAACTGAAAATAAGTGTTCAGATTAGTATTATAGCTTCATTTCTAAATATGCATTCTTCTCTATTGCGTTTAGCAAAGGTGTTTCGGCACGTCTTGAGTGATTCTTCAAAGCTGGATTTACAAGTGTGACTTGATTGAAATTCCATTTAAATTAATGTGAAGGTGCCAAACTTGGATTTTCTTTTTTCACAAGCGAATTACGACTGTCACCATCAGCGCCAAGAAGACGCATTGAGACAGAAACAAGTATTTTACTCCTCGTGCTTCAATTATAATTATCAAATTCTCGCGGGCGGTTTTTCAAAAAATAATCGATAGAAATCTTCATCGATGTTTTCAATAGTCAATTCTTATGCCACTTTTATCCCACCTGAATATGCATCTCTCTCTCTCTCTCTATATATATATATATATGTATAAATATATCATTATGTCATCCACATATCACATCTCATCAGTGTGGCTATAGACTTTTCCATTATCCCATCCAGTACCGCGAGCCAGAATTGAATCCATTACTTCAGACCCAGAGGCCGATATCCTACCTCTAGGCTACGGGACTAGACAGTCAGTAAGGCTGAATTTAAGCGCTATATCTATTTACACAGAAATTCCTCATCCACCAGAGTACTCTATTCCTTATGGAATTGTATTGAATAAGCTTACGATGGATGACTAATTTCACTTAAAGAGCGCTCCACCCTGAATAGAGGAGCATTACTTATTGCGTCATATATATACATATATATATTGTCATTATTTCTTTGAGCAGTTGAGTTTTCTTAGCATTAAAAGACCTCATACAGGGGATACAGCATATGTAAATAAGTGTATATCAAAAATTCAGCTCATCACTGTGATTTGGAGTTTCACACTCGTGGTGCAATTAGCAAAATGTCTTGTATGGCCAGTCGATGATATATCTCTCTGTTCATATGTATGTATCTATCAATCAATCATTTTCATGTCTTCGTAAGTATTATTTAAAATTCTCCGTATAGTATGTATATATACATAAATATATATAATACAAATCAGGAATACAATATAATATGAAATATTTAACAAGAACAAACAGAGAGTTACTAATAGTAGTATGGATAATTTTAATGAATTCATGACGAAACAAAAAAATAAAGTAGTTTCAAAAAATATTAATGGAAGAAAAACTATACTGCAATTTTACAAATAGAAAATGAAGTCTCAAATCGAATAGTGTATACTAAGCTGAAATATCAACCAAAAAGCAACCCTTAGAAGTGAAATATTTTATAAGAATATCGAAAACACCCTTTCAACTTAGATTAACCAACTATATATCATCCTTTATTAATGAAAAATATCAAAATAGAGCATCACTGTCGACATATTGTTAGAGACTGACTGATAGCAAACTCAAACATCAAGTAAAATGGAAAATGTTGAAACAAATACACATATGCTAGATGATTGAAAACAGATGTTACTTATGACTTAATGAAAAATTTGAAATCCTCACTTTTGCCAATAGAACAAAAAGCTAAAAAAAATTACTAAACAGAAAAAATGAAGTAGCATTTAAATGCTGACATTACTCGAATTTTCTATTGAAAAATATATAATACCTCACATATACTTAAACTAAATATTAAACAGCCCTATCAATCTCATTTCTTTAGTTATTACTATGAACATAATCATTATTTTATACATCCTGCCACTTTAAAGAACAACCCAATCACCTTAATTAACATGTGAAAACAGATCAAACCCAGAATTATTAAACTAAGCTTACATGAGAGTGAACAAGAAGACTGAGAAACAGATTCAAGTGAGAATAAAATACTCTCAGAGAGGAAATATATCACAAAGAGCTGATGGTTTAACAACCCACTGATAACGACAACATCCACACCATATCCTCCTTATTCATAATCTATAGCTACCAACAAGCACAGTATCCCCAATAAATAAATCAGGTTAACATAGCAAGTGGTTATTTCTATTATCATTCAGACCATCCTCATCTTGGTTGTTTTCCATACAACATTTCGGCTGTTGTACTCCACGGCCTTCATCGGGTATCAACTGGTAGATGTGGGGAAGTAACGAACTGAACCCTTTATTTAACCGACGGGTGTATATTAACTGCACTCCCCTCTTAGCATGAAGACAAAATCCCCACGAACCGTTGTAAGGAAAACAACCAAGATGAGGATGGTCCAAATAATTATAGAAATGATAATAATACCTCATCTCAAAAATTCAGAGATATAATAACAAGCAGTGACCAACAAAAAAAAAAAAAGATATATTAATAGAATCAAAAGGAGATCCTGCAACCTAGAAGAATTGACCCCTCCCCAAAAATGTCCTAAATAAGAATCTAAAATAAACCGAATCATTCGCCTGAAGAAGCAAAAATGGGACAGAAACATAAACATGTTTATGTAACATATCCTTGCATCATTTATATATATATATATATATATATAGATAGATAGATAGATAGAGAGAGACAGAAAGAAGGGAAAGAGAAGAGTGAGAGAGTGGATAGATGGATGCCAACACTCAAATAGTTGGATATTGATACATAGAATGTAAAAGGTAAGTATACGTGTCCAGACATAGATAGAAATTATAGATAGATTATTGATAAAAAGTCAAACTGATCGATAGATACAGGTCTGATGGGGAAGTCAATAAGAAACATTAGCATCGTCCTCTGGCAGCATGACGTGTTGGGCGTGATCTGATAAAACATCGGAATAAGGGGTGATCAGTGAATAAGTTACTTCTGTTATATCTTGTTGGGTAGTAATCATGAAAAAAAGTAATCACCATAAACTTATATTACTAATTGAATCCTCCGCTGCAAAGGTACTAGACGGTTGGAATTAAGGAAAACAAAACAAATAAAAAAAAAAAAAAAACGAAACAAAAAAACAAAAACAAAAAAAACAAAACAAAATAAACAAAACAATCTTTTGTCATAATTAGGAGTAAATGTTGAAATTTTCAGTCCTCTTCCTCGAACGATGTGGCCTGTACGCATCGTATACACATATCAAGTCAGTCATCCCAGCAGCTGGACCCAACACTGAGAGCATCTTATGTTGACAGTTTTTGGTTTATAATTCCTGATATATATATATATATATATATATATATATATATATATATATATATATATATATATATATATATATATATGAAGAAGGAAAGATTTCATTTGCAACTTAATTTGAGAAAGCTTATATACGATTCCACGAGAGAAACTCACATAATGTCTAAACGATATCAAAGGGATGTAATAAATACCGACATTCAACATACTTCCACACCATTAATATTTGGTCGCTGAAGAGGAAAGTCAACCTAATTTTCTCCTTGGTCTGTATTTAAAACCCCATGATACTACAACTACCACCACCACAACAACAACAACAAAAACTACTACTACTACTACAACTACTACTCCTACAACCTTACTACTACTACTTGGTAGACTTAAACATGTCACCCATTTCGCTGTTAGGTGTCATGGTATCAAATTCTATATTTTTCATCCTTTCTATACCAGTGACAGTGTTGCATGTGATAGTTGTTAATCACAGATTGAATACACACACACGCACACACACACACACATACACACACACACACACACACACACACATATATATATATATATATATATATATATATATATATATTGTGTCATCCACAGACAGCAGTTCGATGTATTACATCTCTTCAGTGTGGCTAAAGACTTTCCATTTAAAACATAAATGCGTTGTAGTAATCCTACTATGGAAATGCATCAAAGACAAAGAACAAAGGTATCATCATCGGTTAGAAATTAATACAATTGTAACAAACAAACGTGGCTATTATGTGTGGATTGTAAACGCTCTCCAAACGATGGTACCATGGTGAGACACTAGGAATAAGGAAGAGGGTTATCAAAAGGGTTAATCAATTAAAGCGTGATTGACAGAATTTGTTTATCATATGTATAACGTAAATCTATCGCTAATGGTTTCACTACGAAAAAGCATTGACAATCTGGCATGGATTGTCAGGGGTCAAAAAATAACGAAGTCGTTAATGATAGAAAAAAAGTTATTACATGTATCATGCAATTGTATTGTGAATGATTTTACAATAGATTTGCTTTGAAAATCAGGAAAAGGGGATTGTCAGTGGTCAGGAATATTACAAAATGCTTCTGTCTCGCCACAACATCATATCAAAGACACTATGTAATCGTTTATCGATCATATAAGTCATTTTGAATCAAACAGGTTTGGTTAATTGTACAACTGAAATCGTTACATGACCAATGTATTTTGGCATCATTCTGTGGTCAAATGATGAATCGGGAAAATGAGTGATAAATAAGTAAGTTATTTAATCAGCTTCTATTGGGCAGTGATCACTCCAAAAAAGCACCCAGATACTAAAAAACGATAACAAGCATGAACCCTGTCGTAAACAAACTAAGGGACAAATTTAGCATAAACTTACATTGTAAATTGAATGGGGATGGAGAGTTAAAGTACAGGAAAAAAGAAATTGTTTTTCCAGATATAATTATGGTTTTGAATAATCAGTCCTCTAGTTTAATTGTGTAGCCAGCCAACATGATCGATAGATAAATAGCCAGCCAGCAAATCAGGTCGAGAGACTCACATGACAACTAAAGAATCCTTTGTTGGCAGCATTTAGAGAGGGTTTCTAGAAATCAATTAGAATTTCCAGGAAAAAAACAACTTGTTAATTAGCTTCAGATTCAAGATTGTTTGTGTCAGTGTTTCAAATAATTCAATCTATTTTCTCATCTAAAAACCCATATTGAACAGGAAGATCTATTCCGTGCAAAAAGGAAGCTGAAAAAGAAACCTTTCCATTTTTTTCAAATAAATTGTTTTACTCCCGTTAGTTTTTCTTTCTAGTCTTTAATTTTTTTCCTCATGAACCTTTTTCTTTTTTCGGCAATTGACTGAATTAATAATTCATAATTTATTCTTCTTCAATTTTTTCCTCATTCTAATCAAATTTTACTGTTATTTTTTCCCATTTTTCCCGTGAATCATTCGTTCTTTTTACTTATGTATATTTGATTCTGTTCGTTTGAATTTAAATTAACTGTTTCATCTCCATCATTAAACTTTCATCGAACGTTCGCTCCATTTTTTCTCATTCATGCTTATATTTCTTCTAAATATATCGATTCACGAATTTCTCTGGGGTTTCATTCGTTTAATCCAACTTAGAAGTTTTATTCTTTTTCTTGTGATTTTCAAAACTTCAAGAACCAGTGTTTAATGAGAAACTGTCTACGAGAACTACCAACAGAGCTGTCGACAAGGGTTTCTTCTGCTCTTGAGCTTGACCAAATGGTTGACTATGTATATATACATCATGCTTACAGACAACATTATTTTTTCCTGAAAATTACCGCCGAAATTAGGCTTTTAGATGAGTTTCAATTTGCAATATATATGCATGCTAAATTGATCCATTATTTTGTACCCTCTTGTTTGTTAGAATTTCAGACTTCTCCGTGATACCAGCCCAACAAAAAGCAAAAAAATTAACTCATTTATTGATCTCCCAATCTCTAATTGTTCACCCAAAACGTAGCATATTGTCAAAAGAAGTGAGTCATATTACAGTTTCTACTAAGTGACTAACCATGCCTGTTCCGAAAATCTTTTGCTTCGATTTTCTTTTTTGTTTTCATATACAGATGAATATGGCGTAAAAGTTAACTTTGCTTTTAACCAGTAAATAAAGAGACATTTTCAGTGATCAGAAATAAAGACAAGCATCACAGAGGTGATACAGCTTCAACACATATTAATAAAACTTATCATAATTATATATATATATATATATATGGTACGGATCATGCCGGCAGTATAACATGATATAATTATATATTAATAACATAAAGCAGCTTCTGATATGTGATGGATATATATATATATATATATATATATATATATATATATATATATATATATATATATATATATATATATATGTATATATATATTACACCGATAGAAACGTATCAAAAACAATTTTACAATAGAAATATAAATACATTGCAGGTAATATTACTATAGATGTGCTTTGTGAATAAGAAAAAGAAAGTTTGTCATCAATCACAAACTAGATCTGATAGAGCTAATGTTTGTATGACAAGTTGATAGAAATGCATCATAGACAATATCACTATGGAAATGCATTTCAAATGATTCGTGAATGATTTACAAATAAATAGAAATAAACTGTAAATTAGAAGGAATGGATTGTTGATTATCACGAATTAAGGGAAACGTTACCGATAGAACAGGTCGACTTGAATTCAATGTTGGATAGTGAATTCGGGGCAATTTCTCGAAGTAGTCTACCCATCTTTGGTAAGGTTTCTCATTTTACATCCGTTCTTGGTTTCTGGCAGGGAATACAAAATCAGCGAACGGAGCTCAAACTCTGCCGTTTCCCCTATTTGATATTCCTCAAAATCCTTTGCGAAAGCATGAATTCTCTTCTTTTGTCCCATTATTTGAAATCTTGACAAAACATCTTTCTACCTCATGAGCATGATAGCTGTAAGAGTGGCTGAGATAGTGTTGGGTTAGACACTCTTGAAAAAAAAAAAACAGTAATTGCACTGGCCATGCCACCATAGCTGTAAACCCTAATTGACAATCTTGACAGAGGTGCAGTAGGTTGACCCCTGGGTTCGGAGAATTTTTTCTAGCTCAATATAACAACATTGTACGATGCAATTTACGGTCGTTTCAGGAATATCTAATTGCAATTCCCACCTGTTCTTTAAAGTAATTTTGTTGTTTCCTTCCCAACACTATCTTGACATTTTCTAATTCTCTTCTTCCTCTAATTAGAAATCGCCAAATTTGATTAATTATTCGGCGTCAACCGAAAGATTGTTCAAAATGAATCCTCCAAAAGCTGCTCTCAACGATTTTAACTGACAAGTTGCGGTTTTTTTTTCCGAAATATAAAAGCAATTATTTTGTCGGCAAAAAGTTTGCTTCCTGCAAAAAAAAAAAAAAAAGAATCATGAGGTATCTTTACTATTAAGTTTAGAGACATTGCTAACCATTTCGAAATTGTGATAATTTTGAAATACACAAAATGTTTACTTAATTAAAATGAATTTTCCCATGACAAAGAAAGTCCGTGTGGCATCAGGCTAAGTTTTTCAGGGCATTTCAACGAGCGATAGAAGTTTCTTGATAGTGCCATCTACTTTGATACACTTGTAATGAGTTCCAACGTACCATCGGCATGAGCAATTCCTAAACTTACTATCATTTCTTTTGTTTGTCTTTTTTGTTTTATTTTGTCACTCGAGCTATGTGAAGTTTACTCCAGGGGATATTTGATGTCACCAGGGGTTATTTCTGGTCATTTTTCGAGCCAATCAAATAAATTTTAGTGTAGTATAGAGTTCGCTATGAAGGACAAACATGTTTTGACCTAAGGATGGACGAAGTTATATTTGATAAAATAGGTAATGTTGACCTCCAAGGTCAATTGAGATCACTAGTGTTTCATTGTAGAATAAGCCCTTTTCAGACATATTGCAGCCAAACAATTTTATTCATCAACATGAATTAGTACATTGAGTGAATTTGTACTGAAAAAAGGTAATAGATATGTAGTGTTGACTATCAAGATATAAGAGCTCACCTGAGATCACTTTTGGATTAAAATAACTATTGGGAACTAAACAATTACATTTACATAAGACCACAATATTTGTTGAATCTACAAAAGACAAATATATCAGGATTGTCAGACTTTCGGTACAACAAGCTCCAACTTTATGGACAAAGAAATCCTATTCGTCCTGAAAGAAGTGTCTCCAACCATTGCATCCTTCCGATAGTTACTCATAAGGCTGAAATATGAAGATATCAATATAAGACAGTGGAGTATATTAAAAGAGGAAGATTCAGGAATATCATAGAATCCACCGGAAAACTCAAATGGCAATATGATGGTTATGTAGCATAAATGATGGACGATCTCTGGACATCAGCTCTCACACCATGGATCCCTAGTTATCACATGTGAAATCGTTTCCGACGGAATATGAAACGGTTTGATGAACTAGACAAAATTCAGAGAGTACTTGCTCCCCGACGCCCATGATCAAGAGTTTTGTTGAATTGAACTCGAAAAAGCTGCTGTTAATGGTGGTTAAAGGAGGATAGAAATAGTGTAGTATGAAGTGCTGGCCTCCAAAGTCATTGGGGGGGATCTCCTGAAGCCAAATGAAAAAAAAAAAAAAACTTTAATACAGGCAACCAGAGCAAGTAGTACCGATGCTGAAACAACCTTTAACTAAGGTTTTACATTACTTGGATTATGCATCAGAATATTTTTCATTCGAGTGTGTAAGTAAAATTATAATGGAGTGAGTATTTCATAAAACCATCATCAAATTTGATAGTGTATAACAAACATTTTCGTCACATAGTATACATGTGCATACATACGCACACAGATACACACATACACACAAATATATATTTTGTGTGTATCTATAAGCTATCTGGGCATTTTCTTCAACTGCTCGTCAGTCGATGTCACTTTCAATACATATGCATTTATGCAAACGTATGCTTATACATATATATATATATATATATATATATATATATATATATATATATATATATATATATATATATATATTGATGAAAAGAAAAAATAACTATATAGATAGAGATCGATGTAAATTAGTTATGCCCCAGGCCAGCAAAACTTTATTGGCATTTTAGTCGCTACTGGCAAAGGCTTTTTTTTTCAGAATAATCCATTTCCGAATCCTGAATAGCATTTTCCAAATCGTAATAAACACCACTGATTGGAAGATGAGGAAGATATACAGAAAAAAACACGAACCCAATTACGCCTTCTGTATACAGTTGGGCATCTTCACGTTCATATCCCTCGGATAAAAGTCAAATGATACAAAAAGAGAAGCAATGCACATCTAAAATATCAATCAGTCTGATTCTTCATCAAAATTGGTGTTTAGAATACATATATATGTATATGAAGAAATACATATATAATCAGACAGAATAGTTATAAATGTGTTACGCGAATGTGTTATTTTTATTTGAAACTCTTTTTGAACTAACATCACGTTTCCACACGGTGGATAAGTCAGTTGACATCAACATCATTACGACAGATGGAGGCAGTTTCAATTTCCGCCTCTGCAGATTTCTTTAATTTTTTTCATTTCGTACACACAGTTTTGGGCAACTGGCATATTTGCCGTGGAAAATAGGATATCGGTTAAAATAGAGTTTCAAATATAGATGAACCAGTGAACATGATTAATTTAGTAGAAATATCAAACTGCAACTTTGCAGAGTGTCAGTGGCTTATTCACAATCTCTATGAATACAGTAATATTTGACTCACATTAATTATCTTCACAAACCTTACAAAAGAGTGCAAGTTACCATTGTTTCGAAAGGTTAAGTTTTTCTAAAGAAAGATCCAATACATACGTTGGAATATTTCCTACCCACTTTTCGAAACGACGGACCCTTCTGCTTGAAGTCGTAAAACAAAGACACCAACCGAAAACCCTATGACTAAGTTGAGAGAATCTGCTAGACTAGATTGCCTACTATTACTCTAATATATATATATATATATATATATATATATATATATATATATATATATATATATATATATGACTGAATGATTAGAGGAAACGTTTCACCCACATGTACGGTGTGCTGCACTTTGAAAAAGAAAAAATACTGTCGTTAACACTTCGATGTATCAAAAGTTGGAGAGAGTAGAGTTGTTCACGGTGATCTCACAAAGTGATAATGCTCACAGAAGATAGCGGCAAATGTCTGAACCGCATCCAGGTTACCAAGGGATTCTCAAATCCTCCAAACCTGTTGGTACACCTTACAAATATATATATATATATATATATATATATATATATATATATATATATATATATATATATATATATATATATATATATATGATAGGAATCTTTTAAAAATGAATGTGTTAAATTGTATTAGAAATAAAATTCATGATTTGATGTGAAGTTATGGAGAATGTCCGAACAGATTACCTGTGCATTTGTACCATTCAATATTATAGTGTCCTACCTTTCTTTATCCAAAGGAATCCTCGAAGTAGCAATGGAAATCACGAAGGTCTATATCAATAGCAATGATAAAGGAACAAAGATATTCAAATACTGTTGGCGGACAGCACTGTTCAATAACCAAGAACAATGGGCTAGAAAACTGACGTCTACTTTTTTGTGGTCTCTAAGGGTAGTCCTGATTCAGCCAAATTGTCAGACCATAATTAGTGTGTATTTTTTGCATAACTTCACAAAAAAAAAACTAGACTCTAAAATTACATGAATTTACTGGTACTACAGTAAACTATTTGTATGAAGACAGTAACGTACAAAATGTGAAAAAAATACCTCAGAAATGAAACGGCTGAATTTATTTGAATTGAAACCAAGATCTATGTTTCGATTTTATGTTTTGTAGATGTTACATTCAATTTGAATGAAAACCCCCCTAAACCACTCAGAAAAGAAAATTCTGTAATCACATGTATTAAGACAAGATACAACCACCCAAAGAAAGTCCTCAAAAAGATCTCCAAATCAAAAGAAGCTAGGCTAATATACAACTCCTAAAATGAAACAATGTTCAATGAAGTTAGAAATGAATATACTAAAACCCCAGAAAGACAGTAGTTTCATCCAAACGAGCTTTAAATATAACGTGAACGTTCTCTTTAATAGAATAAAACATAGTAGCAGCAAAAGGAGTAGAGGTAGGGAACTCAACTGGTAAACAGCTCTATTTAACCTTCAGGCAAAAACCGATATAAGAAAAATATTCTCCCAATTGGTAGAGAAACCCCCAAACAACCCACAAGTGGAATATTAAACAAGAACAAACTGAACGAAGGGCTGATATTATAACAACATACTGATAAGGAAGATACGTTCAGTATCTCCTTCGAATTTGTAATTTGTAACTACCATCAAGCAAGGTATCTCCTCAGAGTAAAACATGAAAAACTTAACAAGCCGTGACGAACAACTTAACAAAGAAAAGAGAAAAGAAGAATAAATCTATGAATTGAATAGGAGGAAGAGTAACAACCTAGAAAGATAGGCACCCCCGTAAGAACCGTCCAGAGTAGGGATCTGAAATAAATCGAGTCATTAATCTGAAAGAACCCAAGCAGGGCAAAACATATATATATATATATATATATATATATATATATATATATATATATATATATATATATATATATATATATATATATATAATCGGCCATACTTCTGTTTTTTTAACAATTATATCAATATTTAAAAAAAATGTCACAGACAATGCCAAGAAAAATCGATTTAGTTTTGTAAGCCAAGTGTGGTACTAAATGAAAACACTCTCTCCACAAAAAATCAGAAGGTTTTAAGTGCGTCTGTAGCATAATTTCTCTATTTTTACACAAACATAAACACACACACATACAAATACACATACACACACACATACTCTCATGTATGTGATTATGTGTACATATGTGTTCATGCATATCCAATAATGTTCAAACAAAATTTAGTTTATGCATCTCTCATCATAGCAATGGGAATTATCATATCAATACAATTCCCGTGAAAATGAGGGTTGGTCGAATCTTGCCAAATTTTAAGCTGATGTAAGTGGCTACAGCAGCTTCTACCAATTGCTCAAAGACGTACAGAGATCCTTGTTAACATCGGGTTCAAAGGCCAAATGACAACGTGTTAGAACAAAAGGTCATTTTAAATAGAGCTTCAAATATAATAGCATATTCATGAATACATATGCATGTGGATCACTTGGATATTCATGCATATATATATATATGTATATACATATATATATATATATATGTGTGTGTGTGTGTTTCCATCTATTGTTCTCACAACGCACACAAAAATAGATATATACGTATATTAGCCAGTTTGTATTTACATGTGTGAGTGAGATCATTTTTTCCGACTATTTATCTGATAATATGTGCATTTTTTGACGTACTTGTCCCCACCCCTATTTCGTTGCTTTTAACATCCAACTTCATAACTTATGCGTACACCAAATAACCCAAGAAATGTCAAATCCACCATAACTTCTAAACTCTACTTCCTCTCAGCAAAGAATGCAAAACATATCATTAGATTAAAAACTTCTTTCATAATGTTTATGTTTCACGATTTCATTTGATTTTGAATGTATCTCTTGAACGACCCCTTTGCTCCATGAAGTTGCATTGTAGCAGTTTGTCCAGGTTCTTGAAAATCATTGTGCAGATGATAATAACGATGTTTGCTTCCTTAAGTGAAAAAATATGCTTTAGGAAAATCAGCACTTCTTACAATGGTTTCAGAGGTTTGTCAGTCGAAAAAATATCTGCAATGGATATATATTGAACTGAACTATTTTGGAGCAATGAAGATCTATTTTTCTTGCAAAGACCCCAAAACTTTACTAGCTTACTATCGTTGTGATGTAGATAATTTTGAGTTTGAATTGAGTGCAAGACCAGATGCAAAGGACGGCAATTGAAGAATTTGTTCATTAAATTTTGGCATTAGATACCAATTTGGTAATCTCGTTCTACGGTGATATTCTTTTTCACTTTTTGATTTTTGAATTACCTCATATATCCTATATATACAACCAAAATCTTGTTGAACACAGAAAGTGGAAATGATCGTGTTCCCTGGACCACATAGTTGGTGCTAAGAAGCGCACTAGAAATGCTCAGACCAGTGGTTTAGAATAGAGTCTTTGTCAGTGCAGCGTGCAAATGGTTTAGACTGCCTGAATAGAATAAACAATTGAAAAAATCGGGCTACTGCTGTAATGTGCCACCGATAAGGTAGCTGCTCCAAAATATTACTGCTCTTGGTTACTGAGCTAAACAACTCAATTGAAATGCAAAGGCCAAAGTAACCGCTTCATTCTATCTGTCATGCGGAAAATGGGTGCAGCTTCAAATATTTCTTTTGAATAGGCATGCCCTATCATAGAGTAATATTTGAGCAATGATATGATAATGGAACGACCTTTTACTCAAGCTTTGATATCACTGCTCTGTCTCTTCAACACTGGTTCTGCTGTCAGCTGCTTGTGTAAACCACTGGAGGCATTATGCTGACTCCGGTCGGGGAGCCTCCAGGATATGTCTTCTGCAAGAGAAGCATCGTTTTTCATTTAGCATAACTTCAGAAGTCAACTTTCAAGGCATTGAGTCAAAAGGAAAAGCCCAGGGACAAGAAAAATGGTACTCCATTGTTGCAAACCTCTTTTAAACCCTCTAAGAGATATGAAAATACGAGCAAGGCTCAAGGAAAATTTTGTAAGACTCGTTTTTTTTTCTTTGTGTCGACTGGGAATACCTTTATTTACAAAAATGGATCAGTACTATATTGACAAAAACCACCATATAAAAAAGGAAAAGAGTTGGTCTGTCTTTTTATACAGATGTGTTTCTGAATGTGACCACGACAACGTCACATTTCTGCATTCATCTCAGCAGAGAATCTTTCTGTTTTGGTCTGCCACTCAAATTTATATGAGCCCTTTATTTGTCTTCCTGTCAGTGTTAATTAGCCATCACTGCCACGTGCAAAGAAAAGACACGTATACAAAGAAATACTCTTAGGTGCTTCATAGTTGGAGGGTTGGTGTTGCAGAAAAGGTTTTGGAATATGTCACAATTCAATAAGTTTGATTGGGGATAAGCCGACCAGGAAGGAAAATATGGCCTCAGACATAATTTAGTAGGATCTGAACAAAACAAAGTGGTTCAAGGAAGATTTATAGAAAGGATCGGGTTGGCACATGGGAAGTTTAATCGTACAGTATTCATATAGAGAAGAGAATTATTTTGTTTTCGAAAATACATTGAGCAGAAAAGTGATTAGATGGTACGAAATTTTATAATTGCTGAAATTGGTCGAAACAATTAAACTTGGTCCATCAAGTTCTCTCTGCGCATTATCCAACAGTTGTCTTCTGATTGAATAATTTTTGACAAATCTATTGAGAGAGAGAGAGAGAGAGAGAGAGAGAGAGAGAGAGAGAGAGAGAGAGAGAGTAGTGACTGAATCTCGGATATCAATTTGGGGGAAGGAATCCAAATAAGAGCAGGGGTGGAATGGTTTTTATTCAAAAATTAGCAGGGCGCAGTGATTTGTCCCATGAGAATAAGTCCACGACTTTATCTTCTAACAACTATGGTACGTCTTTTACAGGCCTTTGGGAAGAACCAAAAGCAAAGAAAGGGGGGGGGAGATCTAAAATTACTAACAAAAAAAAAAAACTTTAATCAGATGTCTTCCAATTCTCACTCGACAGAAAAAAATATCTGTCTACGAAAGAGTCTCTAGCAAGAAGAATTGATTCATCGCTTGAATCTGAAAAAAAGGAGAATCGTATGTACATCGAAGAGAACCTTCACTATCTAAATATGTCGGGAATCTACCGGAAAAAATTTTATGTGTATCAACAGTCGAAGAAAATTCTTTATTACGAACTGCAAAACATGTTCAAACTTCTTACAATGCAACTTCATTGAGCAATTGACTCATTTGAGTGACGCATCTGGAATCAAAATCAATTTTTTTCCCTATGAAAGGAAGCCGTTTGTTGTTTTGATTCATGAGAACGTTTGTCCTTTTGTTGCAAATCGAATGCAGCTAGCAATCATGTTACTACGATTAGAAGTTTTTTTTTCTTCAAGTGCGTAGATCCTCAAAACCTGTCTTGGTGTTGCTGGGAACAGCAACGATACTGACAAAGGGATTCGTTTCATAAGCAGTCAAATCACCCCGAACAGGGCATTTACTATCAATACGAAAAATTGGAAAAATCACCTCAAAAAATTGTCCATTAAAAACTAAGGTTGCAGTCACTGAACAACAAAATCTCATCATCATATCTAACAACCAATTAACAGATATGAAATGAGAGGTGAAAAGTGAAGGCATCGAACAAAACAGTCAACATATATACCAAAGTTTTGCTTCCATTATTGCTTAGTCATTATCATCATCATCATCATCATCATCATCATCATCATCCTTTTAGCGTCTGTCGTTGGAATAAACCTCCCCAAAAATTCTCTCTATCATGGGCGTTGCATGACAAATGCTGTCTTAACCAGTGTAGTTCGTTACGCCATCTCATGTTTTGCTGACTGCGTTTTCGCACATGATCTCTGTGCATGCACGTTGTAGGTCCAGCGGTTTTTTTACATACCTGCTACATTGCCAATTTAATTTTCATTTGGTCTCCATGTTGTCTCTAACCCCTCCCTTTTCTTTCTGATATAATATGCTGTGTTGTGATCTCTTCATGCGAGTTTGAGCATGATTCTCTTTTGTGCAAGTTGTATCGTTGTCAGTTTGTGGGACAATCCGTTGGTTAGGTTCCATGTTTCAGTTCCATAGGTGATTACCGGAGGGATATATTGGTTTTATACAATTCTTTTTGGGATGAATTTTCTTGTTCTTGAAGGTTGAGCTCACTCTACCAAAAGTTTTCCATTCAGGATGATTTTACGCTTGATTTCTCCTTTTGAGGGTTTATCGGGGATTGGTTGTCCTAGCTCGAAGAAGCGGTCTACTTTCTCCAACACTGCGTTTTCGATTTTGATCGTGAAAAGAAAGAAAGAAAAGAAGAAAAAAATTAGATTATACAATGCTTAAATTTCATATATATATATATATATATATATATATATATATATATATATGTATATATTCTTTTTTCACCTTTACACTTAATCATATTGCATTTTTAACATTATTTTCCATTTTATTTTTATGCAATGATCTGTCATTTTGACGGGAATCACGTTGAAAACTCAATAGAAAATTAATAATTTTATTAGAGAAACAAATATTGACAGATGTAATCGAATGTCAGCAGAAATTGCTTAAACAACGTCACAGTTTTTTAAATGAGTCAGTTTTTTGTTTCTTTTTTCGTTTTCTTGCATTACTGGAAAGGTATTAACAAGAAGCAATATAAATTAGCTGCTCGTCTATTTCAACATGACGCTATAATAAGATATTGTTACCAGAACTTAAGAAAGACTTGACATTTACCCGTATTGATCTGGTTAGTCACTTATTAAATATTGTTTAATGACCGGAGCTTTTTTGCACCATGCCATGTAAGGGATAATTAACTGGAAATTTGGAAGAGGGGATCTTCAATAAATATATTACTTATGAGGCCTTTTTCTCGGGCAATGATCTCTAAAAAATGTCTGCGTTTTCAAAAAGAAGCGTGAATACTGCTGCTAAAAAACTAAGGGAAAAACTTGGCAAATAACTTACATTGCTAATTGAACTACAAAATCAAAGCCATCTCGGGTTGGGATGGGTGTTAAAAAACAAAAAAAAAACCTTATAATTTTTCGACATGATATTGAGTGAATATTTTGATTTTCAGAATTCTATCATATTTGTATGTCTTTTAAGTGTGATACACACATAACCAGTGAGCCAGATCGACTTCAAAACTGAAGAAAATCTTATTTACAGGTTTTGTTACACTTTATGTCTACAGTTCATGATTAACAGAACCTATAAATATAATCCACTTAATTAGTTATATTTAATTAGGTTGCTCTACAAGTTCGTTCTAAGTTATCAAAATTAATCCTCAGCGGGTAGCCAACATACGTAAATCTCTAGAAGGCTTGGTGAATATATAGAGGCGACTCGCGGTCGAACAGTATATAAGATGCTGTTCTTGCAGACCATTGCATTTATAGTTCGACCTTCACTTTGATTAGTGAATACTTACGTGTAATCTATGAAGCTCGATGCCTAGAACACGGGATGGTGTACAGAGAAACACACGGACTCACGTGCACACACTCACGCATATACTCACACACACACACACACACACATTCAGTAAGAATAAAGTGCATACCAGTAAGTAAGGGTTAAGAAGCTAATCCCATGATTAACGGCTTGTAAGTTCCTTTGGTTAGCACGGAAATTTGTAAATCTCCACGGCCGATGTTGTATTCGACTAAACATAGATTCTGAATATATATATATATATATATATATATATATATATATATATATATATATATATATATATATATATATGTGTGTGTGTGTGTGTGTGTATGAGTATGTTTGTGTTGATTCAAATGACCTGCATTGGGAGAGAGAACTATACATACGAAAAATACATTGGAATAACCCTATATATATATATATATATATATATATATGTGTGTGTGTGTGTGTGTGTGTGTGTGTGCGCAAGAGGTAGTAGTCGTAATGCATGCATATGTGTGTGAGCATTTGTGTGTGTTTGTGCATGCATGTGTGTGTGTGTGTTAAAGATAGGAAACAAGTTTGTCTATAATCCTGATCCCTTGACCATAAAGTCCTCTGGCAACTGATTGTAAAGTGCGTCTGTCTATTGTTCATTGACTGGTCAGAGTCGGACCATCAGGCAAAAGACCATAAATCTTCCGTAATTAGTGGTCAATGCCGAACTGGAACTTCAATCTCCAGCGACTTTTATTGACGTAGCCAGTCCTGCCCATTTCTAGCTTCGCTTTTCTTTTCCATTATTTCTTCTTTCCTTTCTTCCCTTTTAGCTTGTTGCTGCTATCAGAAACTATCAAGCAAAACATTCAACGTTTCGCACAGTTATCATGTGGCTGGCTGTCTGGCTGGCTATGCATGGATCCTGTATACAGGCCCTGAAGCTGAAAAAGGCTGAAAGTGTAAACGTTCACTCCTTATTATGACAACCGAAACGTTGTTTTATTTAATGATCAACATCCAAAAAAAGGCAAAAACAGTAATGCATGCACTGATCATCAGTCTTTCCTATTTAATCACTTTGTTGACCCCAACAGGGTATGCTGTCAAAATACATTGGTCACATGACACTTTCTATTGGATGACTAACCAGACCTGTTTTCATTTCCTCTCAACTCGATTAACCCTGACACCTTTTTCTTCCTTGTTTTTCTCCCTTCGTGAATCTATCTTTTCATTCGTTTATTGACTCACCTTGCTTGATTGGAGATGGCGTCTACTTCCTCTGGCCTTTTCTTTGACATCAGAAATACCAGCTGCTGCTTCACACCCGGGGATCAAGTGGATGCAAGTCATTTAATTACCATGGTACTCTCATCAGTATTTGAGATAATTTCAAGAATGAAGTCGTATCAATGATATCAGGTTTCTCCTAATCATCATCATCATCATTATTATTATTATTATCATTATTATTATTATTATTATTATTATTATTATTATTATTATTATTATTATTATTATTATTATTACTTCGTTGTTTTTTCTTTGCTTTGATTTCAGTTTATGAAATCACCAGCCAGATCTCAACGTGAGAATGGAGGCTGGCAATTTCGTAATTTATGACAGCCTAAGCTATAAAAATTGGATGAGGGAAGGGCTTTTACGTATACAGACGATACAACACCTTCTTGAACATGATACGTATATACATAAATTGATGTTTAATGGGTGTGGTATGTACATTTACATTGACAAAAAATTTTCTAATTATATGCAGAGTGGGGATAAAGCTCTTTCCTCTTTTTCAAATATACTGGGCTTTTCAGATATGTTGTCGACAAATTCACTGGCCCCTCTCTTAATTAGACCAAGATCTCCATCAACCGTAAGAATTATTTTGGTCCTGAGTTGCCAAATTCCACCGATTTCTACTCTTAGGTCTGGTCTTCGCATATTCATTGACATCAATGATTTTATCATCAATTCATCAATTCATTTTACCGAACTGTCGGACCTTTTTGCAGCTATTGTTCGATCTCTATGTCCCATAATATGTCTTCTATTCCTATGTCCGTTCCAGGCCACTGTCACTGCCTGTTCTTGGTGTGTAGAATATTATAATGTCCTTGGATGATCTGGTGTAGATACTGTCCAATTCTTATTTTACATCCATTTTCTGCTAAGACTGAACACCCTACTATTATGGAGTCAATAGGTTGAGTGACAGCAAGTCTCCTCAAGTCTCCAGCCCTTCTCTCCAAACTCTCATAGTTCACAGCAATATTTTGGTTTACAGTTTCACACCAATTGCCCGGTGATTATCACTGAAGGCTGATTGACGGTAAATCTCCTCAGTCTCTAGCCTTCCTCTTCTATCATCATTATTTATGATTGCAGCTCTGTGGTTTGTAGCGACTCCATCATTTTCCTAGCTGCTAATAGCTTGAGATTATACATCACATATATTCAGTACTCTCCCCAGTATTGGTGCAGACTCCAGCCATGCTGTGGTCTGTAAAGTTTTTACATTTCCTTCGATCTGGTTTTCAGTGTCTTTTTTTACAATTTATAGCTGAGTCGGTACCCACAACTTACGGCAAAAAAAGTTGAAGTGATATACTAGTGATTTCTTTTCGTTCAGCAGAATTATTTTGCGTGTTGCAGTTTTCTGTGCCGAAGTATTTGTGTTTCTGTCTCCTTGTGTATTGCAGCTTTCGTGTGTTGCAATTCACATTAATATACACCAGAGGATAGCGCTCTTTTTAATATACGAGCGGTACCTGTAAGCACTATTTTCTGGCTCTCATGAAGGGGATGGTCGCTTAGGAATTGACGAAATCTCCCTCTGCGCCATTCTTGATCATCCCGAGTGCCCTGACAATAACGGGAACAGTTTGTACTTACACGTGCCATATCTCCTGTATTTTGTTTTCAATGTCGTTGTACTTGCCTAGTTTTAAAGCTCCTTCACTGATACATTTCGTATCAGAAGGCACACTTAGGCCAAATGATAGTGTTTGATTACTATATCGGGTCTATTTGCCTCGATTGACTTGACAGTATTTATCGTAGAGCATCATAGTATCATGGCATTCTATCATTTAGATACTATGTCTGGCTAATGTTCATACCAGCTATCGTCTGTTGTTATTCCGTGACGCTTGCAGATTTTTCAATGTAAATATGTGTCCACTTGATCATGTCATGAGCGATCGAGAAACCAGACTCAAAGTGGTCTTTAGTTTCTACATACGATTCATAAAAATTACGTCTTTGGACGGCTTCTCTTTTTATGTAATTTCGATTGTGCAAGCTTTGGTATAAATTCTCTCTGTTCCTGCTTTCAATTCATTTTCCTTAGGCCGCTCTTAGTTATCTTCTTTGGTCTACCCCAACGTCTTTGCTTCGGTGGGTGTATTGTCCGTTGAAAGTTTCCTGTCCCCATTTTACTGCTGTTCATGGCCTTGCCCCTTTGCATGTTGCTTAATCCTTTTTTTTTACACTTATATACTGCAAGAAGTGTTTCTGCGATCAAGGTCAATGTCCAGTTTTCTAACGAACGTTTTATTTTCCTTAACAATCGAGTGCAATTATTTAGTATTTTCACGTCCCTCAGCTAGTTTCAACATCCAGTCCCGTATGATTTCAAGAAAATCGTGTAATCTTATTGTTATTGTTGTTTTATATGTGAATCCTAGTTGAACCATTCTCCTGTCATCGTTAACCCTTGGCAAACAGAGGTAATCAACGCCAGCTTGAGGTTGGTGCACTCTGTGGTACGTTCGTAATTTTCTCATTTTTGCATCAATTCCTCTAAAAACTTCTATTATTGCTGAAGTTCCTTTATTACTATCTCTACATCTAGATCTATGGAGTTGGTTTTCACCGGCTTACCCTTCCCAAGCGTGACCTTAGCATACATTGGTAAAATTTCGTTCATCTGTCATCATTGAAATTTTTCAACAAGTTCTTTGTCATCTTTGTCATATAATATCAGGTCATCCGTGTGAAATGAGTGGCTGATTATATGGTGTCATCTTGTATCCAAATCAAGTTTTGTTTAGCTCAATGAATAGAAGGAATATTGAGATGTAGAAAAGCAGAAGAATGAACGAATCTTCCTATAATATGGCACAGTCTGATATGGTGATATACTTGTGTGTTTTAATCTTATTTGAATGGAACAGGGTGAGGCTAATGTTCCGTAACAACATATTCCGTCGAAAGAAGTTCATCAACACTGGAAATAACTTAAAGAGTTCTAAAAGCTTTTTTTTTCAACCATAAATGTGGAACACCGCCTGACACTCTTTTGTAGTCGACCCACACAGTGCTCAGGATCTTGCATTTACTATGGCAAGTTTCTAGGATCACGCAATTAATCAGCAGTTGGTCCTTACATTCGAAAGATCCTTTTTTTCTGTTCTACTGAAAATAGGTTGTTTCATCACCCCGTTAGGCTTTCTCTGTCAATACTGATGAGAGAGTTTAAGAATTCGTGAAGAGATATGATGGGCTTACATTTCAAAGAATAACCTTTACTTTCGTATGTAACATCTTTTGCTAACCAATCCGGGGTTATTTTCAGATGAGTGCATTATCATATTATACTGCCTTCATGCTATCATGGTAGTATGTAACTGAACAAAGCTTAGAGTTGGGCATTTATCAGTAACAGGTGGTATCCATTTGTGACTTTTGAATTCAAGTATTCAGGTTCACAAATTGGATTATGCTGCCTATACTATCTTTGCAGAGTTTTATTTTGTTCTTCCATTCGTAGTGTTCATTATATGTCTTTTCATTGTTTGGGATATCTTCCCCGAAGTCTTTCATTTGGTCTTCAGTTAGTCCATCTTTTACTTTTATCTCTCTTTTGCTACCCAGCAGTAAGATTTTTATCATCAGTTCGTCTGAAAAATTGAGTACTCTTTTAAGATTTTTTTTTTACTAATTTAAATTGCACTTTCTGTTTCAATATCTTTTTGATAGATAATTTATGGCTTGGAGTTCTCATTTTTTTTCTTTCGGCTTCTCGAGTTTTCTGTCGTTAACATTTTCAAAACTTTAAGCTCATCCATTATCAAAAGCTTTCTTCACCGTATTTCGATTTCTTTTTCGGTTATTATTGTCCATCTCAGTTTTTTAAAAAAAAATGTATGTTTGATTTTTTCTGTTTTTGTTGTTTATAAATTGAGATTGTTGCACTTTTGCTGATACATATATAATTTCATTTAGTTTCAGATCTTCAAGAATGCCCCCAGCAGAAATATTTCTAATTTTAACTTTTTTTTTCTTTATTATGGTTCTCCATGTTAATGATAATTATTTCTGTGAGCTCACATGATATATCTCGTCTTTTGTTCGACATATCCCGTCGTAATGTTCACTCATAAATCGTGCAATCTAAAAATCATGGTTTCTCTTACGCAATTCTTCTTTGTTTCCGGCCCTCCTGGAGCAAATCTATTAGCAGGGCTTCCATATATATATATATATATATATATATATATATATATATATATATATATATATATATATATATATATATATATATATATATATATATATATATATATATATATATATATATATATATAATGTGTACTGTAAAGAGTGAAACAGACTCAGGAATAAAGTGTTTAGAGTGTTTATAAGGTTTATCAATCCTTAGATGTAAATTGTCCAGACATGTTTCGGGATTCTTCCCATCTTCAGTGCTGTGTGCTGTGTGAGTATGTGTTTAAAGTTCCCATTTGGAACCAGAATCCACTATCAAGAGCTGTGCATTGTGGGTAAAATGTGTTATAAGGGCTGCTGGAGGCCTCCTGCTGTGTGGGAGAATGGTCAGTTAGGTATCAAGTCTTCGGTTGAGCAGCAGCACTTGGTCTTGGGGAGGGCAGAATATGTCAGGGGGGAGTGATGTAAAGTTAGATTTTTTGTTATGTTAGAGATAGTGTAAATGGAGGGGTGGTGAGGTCAAGGAGCTACATAGGTTTCAACCTTACAAGTTATCAGAAATGTGTTGGCTCTGATTTGGACAGGGGTTATAACGGGCTAAGATGAATTTTTCCTATAGGTCTGCGTGACTTTGAAGCTCCCATTATTGAAAGTATCTTAGATGTGGATGTGAGGATATTATTGGTAGGAGTTTTGTGTATTAGGGTTCTGCGTGATGAGGGTTGTTAAGTTTAGTGTTTAATCCATTGGGATATAGAGTTTTGAGTTTGTTGATCCACATATCTTCGTGTTTCTCTAGAACTTTAATTATGTCAATTGAAGTGTTTTTTTCCATTTTTTCTGTGATGGTAAAGCGAGCGTCCGTGACAAAACTGTGGTCAGGTGTGCGAAAGTGTAGTTCTACAGGAAGTGGGCTACGATTGTTTTGTGATTTAATCCTATGTCTGTAATTGTTGAGTCTAATATTAAATTGCCACTCGGACTTGTCTATGTACTGTAACTTGAAATCTGGTGGATGAGGGATTTCGGTGTAATCTAAATGTAACGCTTAAATCCAGCCTTACTGCCTGTCCAGTTCCATAGTCCACTGGTAGGATTTCGGGATACGGGTCTGAAGCGAAGGTTTCAATCCTGCGTCGTGGTACTGGATGGGATATTGGAAAGTTTATAGCCACACTGAAGAGATGTATTACATCGAAACAGCTGTCTGACACAACAATACACACACACACACACACACACATATATATATATATATATATATATATATATATATACACACACACATACACATTTGGATATGTATTCGCTACACAAACATGTGTGTGTGTGTGTCTGTCCTGTCTGGGCTTCCACTAGCAAAGGAAAATTTCACTCAAGGAAGCCCAGACAGAGAAGAAACATAAACGTGTTTGTGTAGCGAATCCCCATCCTACTAATTATCCATCTCTACTCCAAACAAACTCAACATTTGAAGTTGAGTGCATTGAGCACTCAATGGAATAAACCAATCATACATCGGATATTGTGTAACATCCATTATTTGTAATATATATATATATATATATATATATATATATATATATATATATATATATATATATATAGAGAGAGAGAGAGAGAGAGAGAGACGGATAGATAGATACATTTACGATGTCTAACCATTAAAGAAACCGATTTTGTTGAAGCAGCACACCAGTAGGACGTTTTAGTGTGCTCTGACTGAAATGTTATGGACCGATCTCGTGTAGAAATAATACTTGAAAAATCAATATTTATACATAGTGTTGAATTATACAGTATAAAATATAAATAAATATATATAAATAGATACATATCGGTGCCTCTCACTTTTTTCCCTATAAATATTGATATTTTTTGTACATACTTGCAACTCCACTTACAGCAATTGGAACGTGCTTTGCAGATATATACATGGGGCCATGCTTGTTCTGTAGAAAAGAGGTCATGATTGTATTGAAGATTTCTTTTTTTTGCCTGTCGTATGAAGAACGACTTCTAAATATTTTTGACGCTATTTTTCCGGTGTAGCTGTTTTAGTCATTTTATATTCAAACTTAGATAATTTTAATAATCAATAGTCGACGTTTGAAGAAACTATGAAGGAAAATATTAATCCTGGGAGTCTTCTTTAAACTCGAAACAGCACTGGCTTTCGTGCTGACTTATATATCAGAACAACGTCCAGTTGTCTACTTATTGTGGCTCACCCTGACGGGTACACAAAGAGATAGAGGTTCTTTTGATTGAAGTTAGGTTTCATTCACACGACAGATACTGTTCACCTAGCATGCCTTCAGTTTTCATGCACTTGGACCGTAGCAAACAGTGCTTATACAACTGAATATAGACTAAATCATGGAGAAAACGGGCCCCGTTAATCACTCAGTAGAAAGTGTCACATGATCGATGTCAAGGGGGTGGAAAGTAATCATTTGAGATAATTGAAAGGTGGGGGGTCAATGAATGAGTTGATATCTTGCCTTTAGCTGGGCAGTGATTACTGAACGAATAGGGTTTTTTTCTGAAAAAAAAAGCACGATTGCCACCGTAAACCGATTAAGGGATTGATTTAGCAAAAGTTTACCTTTCAACTGAGAATTGACAATCTAAAACTTATTTAGAGGGGGATGGGCTAAAAAAAACAAAAGAAACATATTTTGTAGAAAGAATAAGGAAGTAGAATGTGAAAATTTCAATTCTATTGCTGTGGTCTGTACGCGCGATACATACATACATACATAAATAGATAGATAGATAGATACATACATACATACATGCATACATGCATACATACGTACATACATACATACATAAATACATACATACATAAATACATACATTCATACATACATACATACATAAATACATACATACATATATACATACATACATACATACATTTATCCTTAGCCAGCAAGCCAGACTGACTAACCCTGAAACAGGAGAAACTAAATATTTTGCAGGCTTTTCCTAATACTTTTTCCTTTATTCCGAATAGATTCAAAGGGATAAATAGTTCTCTTATTTGATTTTCCCGGGATCTTCGGACGCTGCATTGTTTACAGGATTAGAAATTGATCCTCTGATCACCTTTGGGACATTATTTAAGCAATTGAATCCTGATTAAATCCAAAGGAATGACCTTATCTTATTCTTCAGCAATTTCATTTACCTAATATTATTAAAGTATCTTAACTGGTGCGTCCAGCATTTCCAGAGTTTTTGTTTACAGGATTAAATATATATATATCCCTTGACCTACAGAACATTATTTAAATAGGAAAAACTAATATAAATCTTTTTCTTCCCTTCTTTAACAATTTAAATGTCTAATAGAGTATTTGCATTGTATTGGTTCCTGTATAAATATAAAAATCTCAACGCCCAAGTACCACTAATGCTGAAATTTATTGAATCAAATCATTGCTCTTGTCTGATATATCCATTAAATTTGGTGATATAAGGGGGGGGGTAAACATTATTGCTAAATTGGTTGTTTGATATTCAACTTTGATATTGAATTAAAATTGACAATAATCTAATATTTCCCCGAAGATTGAGAATCTCCGACTTAAAATACATAAAATATAATTTCAAATCTTATATCCGTCAGGATGAATTTTATTTGCACTTATTGTAATGTGGCGGGGAGAAAGAAAGTGTATTTCTATAACATTTTGAGAATAATTTAGTGAAGTACAAGGTCTTTCTGGAAAGTATCTAACTGTTTAATAATAGTTAAGATAAGCTTACCTAGGGAAATAATGTCTTAGTCCTTTTGAATTAATCCTATTGGGATTATTCTCATCATAGCGACTCTCCCATTTTTTAAAACAGTCTGCTTAGTCTTCCTTTGATATCACCATCAACTGTGTTGCGTTCTCCTCAATGAACAAGTTAATTATCATAAGCATGACTGAATATAAGTCATACCCTTTTTCTTTGAATCAATCCTCGGTCGATGCATTCACTTTACTTGAAACTTTTCAACATTCACAGAGTTAGTATATCGCTGAATTTTTGAGATGAGGTATTATTATTATTTCTATTAATATTCGGACCATCCTCATCTTGGTTGTTTTTCATGTGACGTTCCCGCTGTGTACAATGCGAGACAATAATAATACTACTAATGCTAAGAGGGGAGTGCGGTCAATATACCCCCGTCAGTTAAATAAAGGGTTCGGTTCGTTACTTCCCCACATCTACCAGATAATACCCAATGAAGGCCGTAGAGTACAACAGCCAAAACGTTGTATGTAAAACAACCAAGATGAGTGAGGTCTGAATATTAGGAGAAATAATCCACAGAGTTGATACCATATTTTGCAATGCATGAGCAAGATTTCTTGAGGAACGACAACATCCTTTTTTTCCTTTTTTAGAGGAAGACTTCACCTATTTTCGTTCTTACCGTAAGGTCAAAGATGCTACAAAACAACTTTAGAGTTTGTCAATTGCAAAGTACGAGTAAAACAAACTCGTAAAAGGTGTTTTGAAAAAAATTGATTTTGCCTTTTTTTAATTGAAGATTTCCCTGCTCGATTTGAAATATGTTTCTTTGAAATTCTGGCTTCAACTGACCTGGAGGTGAACACATAATCATTTCAACCGACAAAGAAGCCGTAATGACTAAACATAATATATATAGAGACAATTGTAAATCTTACCTTTATACAGCAGAAAAATGTCAAATAAGAGAAGACAGAGTTACACCAAACTTCAAATAGGGAAGTCTTGCTTACTTTAAAAATCAGATTTCACAAAACTGATTCTCATTCGAGATCGACCATCAACTTCAAGCCCAAATACGAAATATGCGATTCTCTGGCCACGAATAAGTCAATTCACGTACAATAGTAGATAAAGATTATGCTGCATCAATTTTTCAGATGGGCATAGCTTACTTTGAACACCAGTTTTCGAAACCATACGATCCATTTTGGATCAATAAGTGGCGCCTTTCCCTGTGAGGAAATTGTAAACTTTGTAAATTATGAGAAAGGCTGAAACTATGATAGCTTTTTTTTTAATAAAAATAGCATTTAATCAACTTTATTTTTTTTCCATAAAAATATTTTGAAAGATCTATTCTTAAGAAGCCGATAAAAATATTCGAATAATTATAGTCTGGATGCCACTATTATTAAATCTAAGAAGAAAAGAAGAAAAAAGTAACCAACATAGAAAGAAATCCGTTATTTATGTCTGGAACATTCTGGTTGTCTGATTGAACTGATATAAATTTACTGTACGTGAGTTATGGACTTTGAGAAGAGCAAATATGACAATAAGTAGATATTCGACCCTCTCTGTATCCCAAAGATTAGCAAGACAGCATCGCTCATCAATATTTTAAATGAAATGAATTCAGTTTTTTCCGTGTGCTCCATTGTAGGAAGCTTGTCTTAGACTAAACTGAGTTAGTAAGACATCGAGTAGTTGAAGGGGAAATTAGATACCCAACCAAGACACACACACACACACACACACACACACACACACACACACACACACACATATATATATATAACATATATATATATGTAAATATATGTATATATATATATATATATATATACGTATATGTATATATATATAAATATATATATATATATATATATATATATATTACGAATCAGGGATGCAATATAACATGACATGATGCAATATCTAATATGTGATATCATATAAGGATATCTTAAACGCCTTTTAAGCTTAGATTAGCCAACCACATATCTACATACTACTGGAAAATGTACAAAATAAATTTTAAGCCTACTTTAAATTGAAAACATTGAGACAAACCGGTATCTGCCAAAATATTTAAAATCCATAATACCTCCCCCTAAGGAACAGAAATACTCAATTTTACTAAGAAAAAAACAAAAACAAAAGTAGAATACATTTATTAAACGGAAAAAAGTGAAATAGCATTAAAATGCTGGCATCGCTCAAATGTTCTATTAACAAATACAACTCAATATCCCTTAGATAAGTACGCTAAATATTATACGGAAAGTTTATCCACAAAGCCTTCTTAAGGAACCACCTCATCAACATTGTCTACTTCCCCCTAAATGAGGTAATCAAAAATTATTTAACCAACCGTAGTCATTAAGGATCTTAGCATAGAAAAAATAAAACATTTCTGTAGAGCACATACAACTTCAACTTCAACTTACAGAAGACTCCAACATCCATTCCATACCCACTGACTTGTATTTTACAACCACCAGCAACAACGCACATACACCAAATTTAACCAACCGAAAATCAATTGGAAAAAACAATCTTTTCTCACCTAGTTACACTTACAATAATTTCACCTGATTCCCCAAATAGTAAATCTAAAATATACCCTGATCATCTGCCTTGAGAGGCCAAGACAGGGCAGAAACGTTAACACATTCGTGCAGTAAATTCACATTCTACTACTTATATATATATATATATATATATATATATATATATATATATATATATATATATATATATATATATATATATATATATATATATATATACACACACACACATACGTATCTATATGCACATATATGCACATCTCTCTCTCTCTCTCTCTCTCTCTCTCTCTCTATATATATATATATATATATATATATATATATATACGTATATACATACACAGGAACGTACACATACGTATACACACACACACATGCACACACACACATATACATATGTATATATATACAGATATATATATATATATGTATGTATGCATATGTATATGTATATGTATATATATATTACACAGCTAGATTCACAATTTTATCATAAACAAAATCGACGATAGCCACATGATAAATGACTTCAATTTTCTCGACAATCTATTATGTAGTTTCCGTAAATTAAGTACGATTACAAAGGTATATTATTTGGTTATCAGACTGTAGGCTTAGAGGTTGTGAAGCCCTTTGTATCTAAGTGTTTGCCCATATCTACTTCCAGAGAGTAGATATATTGTCAGAAAGTAAGTTTCTTCTTATAATACATCTACCCAGTTGAGTGAAACATTATCTTTCAATGTGAGAAACAATAGAACAAATAGAAGATTCCGAAAATATGATAAATTTTTTGGGACAGTTCAAGATTAAAATCAGTTCAATACATGTTAGGAATTTTTTTCTTCACTAACTATCTATTTTGATTATGAATAGAAGCTCTGGCAACAAGATGATATGCCCTTGTAGTAGTATTGAATTTACGACAATTACAGGATGAATTGTTCAGAAAAATTGAAGATAATTTTGAAGTTATTGTATTCTATAATGGGTATCATATAATTTTGAATTACACAATTCCCCCCCCCTTTCTCCCCCTCGCTCTCTCTCTCTCTCTATATATATATATATATATATATATGTATATATATATATATGTGTGTGTGTGTGTGTGTGTGTGTGTGTGTATATATATATACGTGTGAGTATGTGAGTGGAGAGAGAGAGAGAGAGAGAGAGAGAAAGGGAAAGAGAAAGGGAAAGAGGGGACAGAAAGTGTGTTGTTTCTGAATCGATCAAAACTTTGGTAATTCAGCAAGGCAACCCACAAATACCAGGATGATATACCTTCTTAGCTTCATTATTCAGTCATCAAATTATTTTTCTCCATCTTTCTCTTACTTTATTTCATATTTCCGAAAAAAACGCACGTTTCATCACGAGAGAACAATCTCGGTTTTGATTTGATGGATTCTTCAACAAACCATTCCGATATCCATGGAATAGCAGGATTCACTGACCAGAGGGTAGTTACCGTGTACTTTATTGTCTGTCCCATCGTCAAGTAGGCGTCATTATGCAGGTGTTCTCTTGTTGCCCTTGTCATGGAGTGAAATCAACTTCAAATTTTCTTCCAGAAAATAAATCATATTTTCTATCCAAATGATTCTTGCAAAATAGTTTATTTCTCATCCTATTCTAATTGCAGGTGCAACATAATCTTCATGCAGCGATTTCTCTCCATTTGTCCTTAAGCTGTACTCAGCTAAGCTTAGCAATTTTCTAAAATTACCATGTGACTATTAAAATGAAACTAAAAAGATGATAACGATGAAAAAAATCAGTTAGGGATGGATTTTTTCCTTTGCTTTGTTCGGTATCTTTCAATTGACGAGTTATTCAATGAACGGATATTACATTTTTACCTCATTATGAAATACAACTTTTTCCTGGCCAGAATTAGCACCAGTTTTTTATTCCTAATATCGAATACAGATCCCCTGTAAAGGGTAACTTCCGATAATTAGTAATTACACTAATTGCACCAATATTAAAAGTATTGTGCAACCGAGCGCCTTGACGCGCTGAGACTCAAAATTAAAACGTTGACAATGAATATGACAAACCAAGACGGATATTACTCCAATAATTTGTTGCTGATTGCATTGGACGGGAATACAAAGCAATTAAGTCAGCCTCGTTCTCGCTGTTCTACTATAATTTTTTTACGAGCTATTAGAAACTGTTTGCAAAACTGTCAACAAAAGTTTTTTTTCGGTTTTCACGTGGGTCCCGTGATTTGCTACCTATGTAAGCGTGTACGTATATATTCATGTATCTATGTATATATATATGTATCTATGTATGAGGTGTACAGTTCAAACCAATGAGTTCGAAAGCTGTAAAGTTAAACGTCTATCCCCTATTACGACTAAAGAAAAGATCTTTTGCTTCCTGAAATTGGTCCCATAAAAGGGCCTTTCGTAAAGGGGGCGGGGGGGATTTGTAATGTGAGTTTATGCTAGATAGATCTCCTACACTGTTCGCTTATCCATTACCAACTTTTGATCATCCCAAACACGATACGCTGCCAAAAGAAATTGTCATGTGACGGTTTCTACTGACTGACTAACCGTATTTGTCTTCATAATAATCAATCAAGTCATTTCTAGATATTGGAATCATGTCATGCTGACCGATGATCAACCAAAAATATTTTTAAAAAGGGGTGATCAATTAATCAGTTACTTCTCTTGCCTTTTTTCGGTTAGTCATCGCTGAAAAATCCCCAATTATCAAAAAACCAACAGACCAATTTAGCATAAGCCGATATTGCAAAGTGAACCGCCTTAAAACCCTACCTTGAGGAGAGATCAGAAAAAAAATGAAACCGAAAATTTTTTTTTCTCGACGTAGTAAGGAATAATGTAAAAATTTTCAGCCTTTCAGCCAAACTGGTTCGTCCTGTACGCGTGGTACACTCACATGCACACACTACCATCCAGACTAGCCTAAAAACTGAAAGAAATCAATCTTGATAGTTTTTGATGACTGTTTTGGTTGTAGGTTTCTAATAATTCATGTGAACTATAAACCTGTTTTAATGAGTATTTTTTACGCTCTCAGCTCGATATCAATTATCTACATCCTTGGGTTACCCTATTTAATTATTTGTTATCAGTTCATGCCTGGGAGGTGTCGATTTGTATTCTTTGCTCTTTGTCCCACCAACTGATCACCCTTTATTTTTAACACCCTATACCGACCCTCTCCTTTCAACACCACCTTTTATCTTCCAGAGATAGTGCCCAGTTTTGGCAATCGTGTAGCTCTGGCCCCCTTGGGATGTTTTTTTTTCAAGTAATGGAATGTGGAAACTAGCTCTGTCACGTGTATTCTGGTGTATTCCTACGTTTTGGGGATTACCTATCCCTGACCTGTGTGCAACTGTGTTTTGGAGTTGATTCCTTAAGATCAGTTGACCTTTTTTTTTCTTTGATCATATTCACAAGGAGTTTTTTTTGGTCAAAGATTATCAGACGCTATTCTATCTAAAGTATCATACGCTGACAATCTGATCAGTATACGTAATATTGATTAGTTTATTTGCAAAGACGTAGCTTTAGTTTTCACAGTATGTAGACTTATCTTTATCTAAACACTTCTACAAACTCACTTACACTCAAACATATATATATATATATATATATATATATATATATATATATATGCACATGATATTCTTCAGCTCACAGAAATAAGCCCATATTGACCAGTTTCAAAGGAATCATTTATGCATGTATCTAAATAAATATCATTGAATTTATTCATACCCAATGAATGTCAGAATATCGTGGCAAAGGCACTTTTCAGCAATACATTCTGTTCTTATTACTATGAAAATGAAAGATCCATTTTAATCCTAATAATGTATTTCTTTTAATTATTCGATCTGGTATAATTGTTTTCAAATTAACGATTCCAACAAAAAAAAAACATATCTGTATGAGGACGCACTTTCAGAATTATCTCTCTTTTCTCTTGAATGTAATGGAAATATGCCGTCTTTTCCCCAATTTAACTATCTCTTTTATTTCACTTTACTAATCTGTTTTCTATTCCTTTCTTTTTGTATACTCACAAATCAAAAAACACATTATGAACAACACACACAGACACACACACACACACACACACACACACACACGTATATATATATATATATATATATATATATATATATATATATATATATATATATAATATATATATATATATATATATATATATATATATATATAGAGAGAGAGAGAGAGAGAGAGAGAGAGGTAAAGAGACAGTGAGAGTGATAGGAGGACAGAGAAATGGAGAGGGAGTGATTGATAGGGGGCGGCAGCAGCAGATTTGGGGAAGACTCAGAGTCCCCTACATCTTTATAGCAGTATCAAATTGAAAGTAAATAAAACAATCTCAAAATAAAAAAAAGATATCACCGTAACACGCTACTTGGATGCCATTAATAAGAAAAGGGTCTGTAAATTAGTATTACTGACAATATCTACTGTGGTAGATTGAATGCTCAATGGATGGGCCACAATTACGGCTATGTTGAATGAATACCAAAAATCATGATCTAACAATTCAATCATTTGGTTCAGTGAGTGAAGAACAGATCTATCATCGTCTAGCATCAAATTTATGATAATTTTGCTTCATTCGGAGACAGTGGCAAGCCAACTTTCAGACAATAACCCTCAATTTCAAGCTCATCTGGGAACAAAGGTAGCAAATCCAATGATTGGCACGAACGTTTTGGCACAAACAATTCCATATTATACGCATTCCAACCTTATCGCTAACCCTTTCCTTTGCTAAACAAAGAAATAGACACTGCCCTCCAATCTCCAACTGTCCAAGGTATGCAGTCATGTTGAAAGTGATGTATACATCTTCTTCCAGTTTTCTAGCCCCAAAGAGATGTTACTCATGTATTATTTGAACCTTGTCCGGGGGGGGGGGGGGAGTTAATCACTCCTCTCTCTGAGTGTATGGTTATCTAATAGTGTGCTGCTCCAAATTATTATGTGCATAATCAGAAGGGTATTAACATAACTATGAATCTTTTGCATATCTTCCCAGAGCCTGGCATTGGTGTTCATATAAATAAATCAGCGAGGGTCTTCTCGGTCCGTACCAAGGGAAAAACGTGCAAGGAACTTCGATAGAGATGGAGGAACAGACCAAGAGAAATATTGTAAGTGTTTGTAAACAATATTGTTTGTAATCAAACGTGGTGCACATTTTGTAAACAATTCTTAATTTTTGATTTTTAATATCAGGATCGTTTTTTTTTAAATTTTATGAATTCAGGATGTTCAGATTATGGAGTGTATTCACAACAACCGTAATAATTTGACACACAATACTAAAAGATATGGTCTGCCATACGGAATTTTTCTTCAACTGTAGATATGGCATTCATATTTCTATGGATTTGTGATATCGTTTGTGCGAATGATTTTTTTTTCAAATTTGTTTTTCTTCAGAGCATATCGTTTCCATGTTTTGCTTCTGTATCCAAACAAATTTGTTTACGTCTTCATTTCGATTACTTTCATTTTTTCTGACATTTTTCGAAAGAAAATACACCATGAGAGGCTGTAGATGGATATTTATATCACTCCATATTAATTAATATGAAAAAAAAAACATGAAGAGAAATCATATCCACCATTAAAGTATAATGAATCTTAAAAATGTACAGTTTAACATGCTTGTTAATATCGATTGAGAACTTCATTTTTGAACCATTTATTTTAAGAATAATCGTGTCAATTAACAAAGGTTGAGGTCTATTTGTCCAGAAAGATGCATACAGCATGGAGATTGGCTAATTTTAGCTCAGTGTAATAGGGGCTTAATAGCCAGTCGTTAGAAGTGCAGAAATTGGTAATAATCAAAGATATCTCTTCGCTTTTTACAAAAAAAATGATTGTTTGAAAGATAAGCGGCAGAATTAACGTGCATGCAAGATCTTCCAAGAAAACATCCATCTTTTTAATATTCACAGAAAAACGAAAAAAGTTTTCCTCACGGCTATACATAATAGAATCTTTCAGAGTGAACCGTCTTCGAATCAAACACAAGTATTCCACTGCCTCTTACACTTTTCATTATAGTTTGCAAAGTCCTTTTTCAGGATTTCTATCACCTGCTCCCTGGCGTTCTCGATAACTGAGTTCAATCTCCGACGGGGATATTCTTATTTAAAACTCACACTCCATGGAAAAGACGTGTATCTTCCCCCATACCCTAGTTATGGATAAAATAGCGTACAGTTACGTGATTGGCGCCACTTTAGGTACTTGTTGCCTTCTACGACTATGTCAGGTATCGCAAACCCTAAGATAACGGAACTTGATAATATATGGAGAGCCTGGGTGAGAGGCAGTTGACAACATAGCCAGCATACGGACACTACCTTTCTTCACTTTAGCGTAATGCAGCCCAAGGTAAGAAGGAAGAACGCTAGTCGAAAAACTCCGTTGTGTCATTTACTCTAGGTTGCTATCTCGTCCGTCTTGAAAAGCCATCTTCAGAAATCCTGGCTTTTGTGTGGGATATAAACTTCTGCTGATGAGGGACACGACAAAGTTGGTGTAAGCAACAATATTGAAGGAGTTGGTTGAGATTTGAGGAGACTTACTGTCATTTGTTTCAATGTGATAACCACCAGAAACATTTGCTTTTAGAAAACACACGTCGAGAAAATCATGACAATTATTACAAATTTGAGAAGTATGTTCGCTTGTATAAACGGAGCAATTAGTGGCCATTGTTTTTTTTTCTCTCGATAGTTTTCCATTTCCCTTTCTTTCAACTAAAATCTGCCAGCAAAAACTGTCACTAAAACTGTCCGTATACGTTTCTTTCAGTTTTGAGTTAGTCCAGCTAGCTGGGTATATATCACGCGTACAGCTGCACCAATCAGGTTAGAGAGCTGAAATTGTCAACATCCAATCGTAATTATCTTTAAATTGAAAAAAAAAAAGATGTTTTGGTTTGTTTTATCCCACTTCGATATTTTTCAATGGGGAATTCGAATGGCAATGTAATTTCATGCTGAGCTAATTTTTTTCAAAGTGATTATGGCTCAACAAAATGCAAAGGAAGTAACTCAATAATTGATAACTCTTCCTTCCAATCGTCCAACTGATCATCCCTAACACGGTATGCCGCCAAAAACATTGATCAAATGGCGGTTCCTATGGAGTGACTAACCACATCTGTTTTCTTGACCATTGATAAAAATCCTATTGCCAATATTTCGATTTGTATTCATGCTGGGATGTCACCTGGTGTGTATTTTGTATTTCAATTTGAAAGAGAATAAAGGAAAAAATGACGGAGTCTCCGAAAGAACAAAGAGGCAAAGAAATAATTGCCAGTCATTTCAATTTAATTTCTTCAGAGAAAAAATTTCATAGAATTAATTGGCATTTGATTGATTCTTTTTGTTAATTTATTCTTTATCGGAAAGTATCTAATCACTCTTTATATCTCGAGAACCAATGATGTGGCCTTACTGCTGATGCGTGAACAGACACTCTCTGGTGAGGTTACTCAGTAAATAATAAGATGTCATTGAGTGAGCTTGTGTAATGTGTAACGGTCGCATTCACAATAACCATGCCTGCGTATTCTTCATGTTGTATGATTTTGCTTTCGTTTTTTTTTTTTTCCAGAAATTACATCAACCAGGCCTGTCATTCCCCATTATAGTCCAGGTTTCCTTTCCTGCAACAACTGCCTTTTAAAGGAGATGAGATTTGATACTATGGAAAAGATTGGGAGAAATTTCACAAGACAGCTAATAGCAATCCAAAAAGAGGACTTTGGATAGGTGTTAAAGGTTACAATAGGGGTACTTTGAACGATTCTAAACCGTTATTACACTAAGTAGGATATTTTCTCATAATTATCCAAAAGCTGGACACTTTCTGGACGTGTCATATATATAAGTAAATCTTGCCATCAATCCTTCCCAAAACACTTTAGTCTGAGAAAGAGGTTATATACAAATCATTATCAAGTTTTTATTAATGATGATTACGAAAATATTGGATTGATGCAAACGTTTTCAGATTGTTTTTTTTTCTCAATGCTAGGGAAATCTCAGAAGTGTTTTTAATGTTCACTTGGTTCTTTATTACTTGTGCTGATATATGTTTTGAATATCACAAGTTGAAAAGCGAATAATTTTATTCTATTCAGAAGGAAATTATGATGGAATATAAAAACGCACACTCAACTCTATTCCATCTTCATGATCAATCATTAAAATACAGCAGATGTGAGTCAATCGACCAGTGACGCCAATGACATCGATGCAGTAGGTGCAAGCATGTGTCAGGAATTGTTTACATAGTTTCAACAAGAATAGGATTCTAATGGTGTGTCCACGTACCAATAGAAGAAGAAATGTTGCTGCTTTGATGGTGTTGACTCTAAAATGTAAACCACGCAAAAAGGAAAGTCACGGAAATGAAAGCTGAAGTTAAGGGAATCTATGATGTATAAAATGCGGATAAAGGGTGCTGCCAGGAAGAAAACCAAATATTATTCAAATAATATCAAAAAATGATTTAGATCTATAATCCCATGCTTATGAACGCTGATGACGTAGGTTCATATCTCTCACAAGAATGGATTAAGAAAAGAATGAATTATTCTTTGAGACGTCAATTGAGTATTGACCGACAAACTTGTTTTATAGAGACGTGTGTGAAGATATCTTGAAAGGAATACTGAGTCAAAGAAGGTATTTGCTTTAAAAGACGCCAAAATAGGTGAATCCAAGAACTTTTGGAAGGAATCTTTACATTGAAATTACAATGTTGCAAGCAATAATGAAGCAGTGATGAGAAGTTCTCCCCGGATCTATCACCATTCAAACTACCTGTTCTCTTGCTCTATGCAACAAACTATCTTTGATCTTCACAGGGGTATCTTTAATTGTGACCGACTAATGACGACGTGGATCTCCAAAGATCACATGAATAACCGAGGCCGGCAGAATATTAGATGGAGGGACGAGCTAGACAAATTCAGAAAGGACTTGCTTCTCGACGCCCATGATAGAGAAGTGTAGTAAATCCTGGGGAAGGTCTATGCCTAACGACGGATGCTGATAGACTGATAATGATGATGAATGACTGACTAAGCTCAGCTTCGTAAAAGATATACCTCAACACGGTGCCGTATTCAGAAAACTACTATTACTATTGTACTGACTTTGATCTTCACTTGGCACCACTTATTTTTGGCCTCATGAAGGATTGACCAATTTTGTGAAATTGGTAGTCTCATCATAATGCAATAATTATCAAGATGGTCTCGAAAGCTATTACTATAGAGTCAACTTCCATTATCACCTGATCCCTTACACTTCAGGCAAACTATGGTAAACTGAGGAATGCAAATAAGTGTCTTCTAATTACTTCTGTTACGAACTACTCAGTATATTAATCAAATATTTTGAAAAATAAGAAAATGCTCAATAAATCTCGAGGCATAGTGCAAAACAGAGAAGTGAGGGTAGGCAGGGCCACCTGTTCTGGTTTGTGTGTGTATGTGTGTGTGCAAGCAACCGTCTTCCGTGAAAACCTTGAAAATTCAACCATTTGCAGCGAATCTTTGAGGCCATATGAGTATTTACATATATATATATATATATATATATATATATATATATATATATATATATGCTAATTCTTACAGTGAGTTGGTAGACTATAAAATCTTATTAGTACTTAGATAGTGGGGGATGGGAGTCATTCTAATACTTTTTTCCATGACTAGACCTTAGTATATCCCCGATTGCTAAATCCTCGCTTCAGTTTCTAAATGAATCCTAACGCATACTCTAGAATCTGTATATTGGTATATGATTGTCTTTACCACAGCGAAGACAGCCTATTCACAAGTAAGTGTGTTAGAAACATGTGTACATAGGTAAATATATGAGAATTTATCGGTCTTATAAATCTTCCCTTGTCTGCGTGAGTTGAAGGATAAGCGTGTTCCGAAGAAAGGAATGGCTTCTGACCCCCGAGGAGAATTGCGAAACACATTTCGCGCCAACAGACGGCATGATTCATGGAAGGGTTACAATTTGGTGACCGCTGAGACATGCACGTAAGAATTTTTATTGCCGATTAGTGGTTACGTCACTGGCATTGGGAACAGTGCAGGTCACGACAGGGTTTGCTGTAAGCATCGAAAGGATGGAGAGAGAGCGAGAGGGAGAGAGAGAGAGGGAGAGAGGGAGAGAGAGAGACGCCCAAGAGTCGGAGACGTCTCTCCATATATAGATAATCAATCATGTTATCCACTTAATCCAACCACAACGTTTTCGGCCGATGTGTCTTTGATGTCCACACTCCTCGAAACTTTTCTCTCTTCACTTATTGACATCGTGTTTTCGTTTCTCTCTTTTGAAGTAACAGTTTCCAACATATTCCTTTCACACAAGTTTTCCTTTAAATATATCCCTTTTATTTTGAAATTGGTCTGCTTCATAAGCTCCATAAGAATTCCTTTTTTCAATCCATCTTCTGCCTGATTTGTTGTTATACTTTCATTCATCTTTCTTTTCTATTTATCATGGCTCATTCATCATCACATTTTTGCGAATTCATACTTTCTTTATCTAATCTTTGATTCATATCTCCTTTCTTTCTTTCTTTTTTCTTTCTTTCTTTTTCTCTCTTTTACATCCTTCTTATTTTCTCTTTCCTCAAAATTAAAATCTCTTTTTTAACCTTCCATTCTTTCTTTCTCTCTTTCATTATCTATACCTTCTTCCTTTATTCGCCCAGTTCTCTTTCTTTTCCTTTCTTCCTACTCCCAAACTTTTTAACTTTTTCTTTTTTCTTCATCTTCGATTCCCTCTTTATTTCTCTCATCATCCATTTCTCATTCTTTTTCCTCTGTTCGTTCATTCTTCATTCATTCTTTTCTTTATTTCTTTCATCTGTTTTTCCAATTTCCAATCTTTCTTTTTTCCTTTTCCATCGTGCATCCCTTCAATCTTTCTTCCATCATCCGTTCATTCTTTCTTTCTATCTTTTTCCTCTTTCATCTGGTTCTTCCTTCCAACTTCCAATCCTCCTTTTTTTCTCTTTTCATCACCTTCGGATCCTTTTTTTCTTTAAATGATTTTTTTTTTTTCATTTTCTATTCTTTCCTTTTTTTTCTCTCATCATCCATTATTTCTTTCTTCCTCTCTCCAATCGTCCAATCTTTCTTTTATTTCCATATTCTATTTTTTCTTTCTTTCTTTCATCACCGACTATGTCTTTCTTTCCTTCTCTGTCTGTTATCCTCTAACCTTTAATCTTTCTTTCTTTTTCATCTTCCATTGCATTCTTTTTCTTTCTTTCAACTTTTTTCTTTCTTTCAACATCCATTATTTATCTATTTCTCCATTTCTCTATTTCATCATTCTTTTTTTTTTGTATTTCATTGTTCTTCTCTCTCTTTTGTTATCTTTCCTTCTTTTTGGTCTCTTTTATCATCACTCAATATTTCTCCTGTTCTTTCTTTCCGTCATTCATTTTTCTCTATTCTGATCGTCTTTCTTTCTTCATTTCTTTTTTCTTTTCACTTATTCTTCAGCCATTTTACTTCATTCTTTGTCTCTTTCTTTCTTTTCCCGTTTGTTCCATTTTTTCTCTTAGCTTTTTCAAATTGTCATCTCTAAACAGCTTTTGTTCTTTTTTTTTTTTTGTCCTTATCTTTCTCTGCTCCTGTTCGTCTTTTCCTTATTCAATAGCTCCATTTTCTCTTCTTTTCCTTCCTTTCAACCACCTTTCTTTCTTACTTTCTTTTTTTTTCTTTTAGATATTTTCATCCTTCTTTGCATCCATATCAACCCTATATAATCTTCAGCCCTACCTTTCATCCCATTGACGCCGGCTCGAGATTCCCCCCTTTCTATTAATCTGCTTGTCTTTACTCCTTCTCTCCTCATCCTACCAACTCTCTACCTTGCTGTACTCTTTGGCGATTCATGTCTCATCTGACCTTTTCCAACATGAAAATTCCATCACCTTTAACCCTTTTGCTACATTCAGCGTCCACTCTCCAGGCTTCTTATAATTCTGAGACACACGAAGGATTCTGTTTTGAATCAACTACTCCAGATGACTAGAATTGAAAACAAACCAGTACAATTTCCAGACGTTTTGGAAGATGACCTCAGCTTTACACGGCCAATGTTCTTTTAACGAAAACCTAAATATATACCGAGTCATGACGAAAGTAAATAACCTCCATTATTTCATGCAAAAACCTGTCTCTGGGCAATTTCTTCAACCTTTCGAACAGTTTACAGATCGGCTTGGTAACTCGATAGAAACAGTCACGTTGCCAACATCTTTGGCAGCATACTGTGTTCGGGGTGACAAACCAAAAAAAGTGGAAAAAAGTTGGTCACAGAGCAAGTTATTTCTCCTTGAATTCGTTCGATTTCTAAAAAAAAAATTCTAGAAAAATAAAGCAGGAATAAATTACTGACTGATTTAGCATAAACGTACGTTGTAAATCGAACTACGATGTTGAATTCAAAATTTAAAACTCAATTTTAAGAATTTGGAAACTTTTGAAAAAAAAAGCAATTAGGAGTGAGAGATTAATTCTTTCAGCCCTCTTGCTCCATTAGTTTTGGTGACAGTTTTGGTTGACAGTTTGATATTTGGATCATTTTATCACACTTTCCTCCCTCGACTGTTTTGGCTTGGAGGATGTTAGAAATCATAATACATCAGAAGCTCCTCTTGAGCCCAACATTTATTGTTCACTCGGTAAGTAGAGGACCCGTAGCCAGCTATTTAACCCGACCCTTAACACCATTTTTAAAGGATTATCCACCAGAATCTATGTATTGTTATACATGAAGCCATAATGTATCAGAAAATTACGTTAACATTTGAGTGAATATTGAACATCGATGGCCAACGAAGGTTGTGTGGAAATGTCTTATCCTTTTTATATGTGTGTGTTGGTATATTTGTGTGTTTCAGCGCTTATGGTCACATCATTTTGTGTAGAGATCCTCTGGAGCGTCATTTTCACAGGTATAGTTTGATAAAAACAGTCAAATTCCGAAGAATCCAGGTTTTTCTCGAAGTTTTTATTTTTACTCTATTTTCTCTGGTATAAAACGCCAGTGATGTCATTTGCAAAAGCTATTCTAATCATTCTTTCGATAGAATCTTTTTTACATTAGTTCAATTTTTGACGCTACGGTTGTTCAATTAGTTCAGACTGGTTATGATGGCGAGTTTTTAACTGCATGATAGAATTAGGTTTTGAAACTTTTTGTGTCCCCCAAAATTACGACGCTGGGAAAGACGTTCAATCGTCATAACATATGGATAGAGGGTGTTCAAATGGCCAGTTTAAACGGAAAAATGTTTAAGTGATCCCATTGATTAAAAAGGCAAATCAAATTTCGGTCGACTCATTATTTGCAAATATTGGAGGGTTTACACTTTTACGTCTCCGATTGGCCAGATATTCTTTTTGTCGCGTTGGATATCAATCAGGACGGTTTTGGAAAAGCATAACAAATCTTTTGTCGTCGGTTTCACATTTCCAGATAACAGGTGCATCTACGGTGCATATCTTGTTGATGGACAGACTGCATTGAAATCAATAAGCAATTCCTTTATGTCGAAGATTTTGTAGCTGTCTCATTAATTTTTCCATCGGAAATGGCCTAGCTTTGTTAATTGAAATTTGACAAAGAGATTTTCAATCTGCAGTCTTCATTCTTTCTCTATTTTTTCTTCTTCGTATTGTATGAGGTTTCACCATTCATGGGAAAGGAGCTGCTTATCATGTCAATGTATAAAATAAACGTCATTGAACTCAGGAAGGTACTCCCCTTGCAAAATAGATTATGAATTCTCCTGAATTGATATTTGCAAATAACTTGAGATGCTTTGAACAGAACGTGTTCCAAATTGCTCCACAAAAAAAAAATTCACAACGGTAAGTATAAGGTTGCATGAACTTGAACCAAAGTTTTGCGCTAGATGATCTTCAAAATTTTAGTAATCCACTGCTTCAAGATTTAGCAAAAGAGGACACTTCTGAAAAAGATGAGATTTGGCCGGGTCTCAAATTTCTTTCAACCCTTTTGATTATGCATTACTTTCTTTGCTCAACTTAGATTTCTTTCAGATGTGACTTTCTTTTGGCTGCACAGCAATAATAAATCATGTGATGGAGATTACTTCTACTCTCTGTTACATCAGTGGCCTTTCAAAAAAGATATTTGTCAATCCTCTGCTTTTTTCACACGACGACATAGAAATGGCACGGGTCGACCAGAGCAAGATTCAGTCATCTCGTTTCTCACATATACAGCTGAATATAAATTTCTCGACTTCAATGCAATTAAACATTGGATAATTCACTCTCAAAACGATCCCCATAGCCATGGAATACGAGGTATTGTCAAGTGATTGTACCGTTGAAGTGTTTGTGTTATTATTTATCAGTAAATGAAAAAAATCATTACATGTCTATCAAGTGTTAGAACGGAATGAAATTACTCACATCAAATCTCTCTATCTTTTTTGTCTCTGTCTTCGTCTTTCTCCACTCTCTTTCTCTCTCTTTTTTCTCTTCCTATATATATATATATATATATATATATATATATATATATATATATATATATATTTATATATATATATGTGTGTGTGTGTGTGTGTGTATGTGTGTGAGTGTGTGTGTGTATGAATTCATTCAAGTGTGTGTGTAAGGATATGACATGGGTCTACACGGAGAACAGCTGGAATAGCATGGATTCGAACAAAGAAAAAGAAGTTATCTTGGGCGAGAAGAGCATCAGTTTTAGGATCAGTTCGAAAAATCTTCAAATCTCTTAAAGGGGTGTGGTTTAGTTAGTCAATGTGCAGGTAGCTTCAAATTGTCTTGAAGCTTCCTATTTATTTGCTGGGACTTCTGACAAATGAGCCGAAAGCGGGAATATGTAGTACTTTTAATGTCGATGAAACGAGCCAGTGAAATGGAACCAGTACCCGATTGCTAAGGCCGTAAATAGATGGAGAGAGCAGGTGGGTTGAAAAATGTTTGAAAGAACAAGAAACCAAAACATTTACGTAAAAAAAACAAGTCAGTATCCAATTATTATTATTATTATTATTATTATTATTATTATTATTATTATTATTATTATTATTGAATCTCACACCAGTTGCCTGGTGGTAACCGCTGGAGTTTGAGTGACAGCAAGTCTCCTCAAGTCTCCAGCCCTCCTCTCCTAGTACTCATAGGTCGCAGTAATTCTACGATTTACAGTTTCACACCGGTTGCCCAGTGGTTATCGCTGAAGGCTGAGTGACAATAAGTCTCCCCAGGTCCTCAGCTAACGTCTCCTCCCTCTTTCGCATATCATGACAGAGCTACTATTCGTTGCAGTACTTATATCTCTAGCAACTTCCTCAGTATCCGTGCAGTTCCAAGTAGCGCTGTGGTCTGTACGGTCTCTATCCTCCCCCTAATCCCGATCTCCTCCAGTCTCTCCCTCAGCGTTTGGGGGATAGTTCCTAGTGCTCCCACTATGACCGGTACTACCCTGGTTTTCATGTTCCACATTTTCTTTAACTCCCTTGCTAGGTCCTGGTATTTTTCCCTTTTTTCACCCTCCTTCTTTTTTACTCTATGGTCTGCAGGTACAGCAACGTCTACTATTTGGCAGGCCTTCCTTTTTTTGTCTACTATTACTAAGTCCGGCCTTCTTGCCTGGATGAGGTGGTCAGTTTGGATGTCCAAGTCCAACAGTAGTTTGTGGTTGTCATTCTCCAAAACTGCCTCTGGCTTGTGCTGGTACCACTTTTCCCCATGGTTGAATCCCATTTGTTTACTTAGTTCCCAGTGTATCATCGTTGCTACTCTATCGTGTCTATGCTTATACTCCTTCTGGGCGAGCTGACTACATTCACTAGTTATGTGGTTTACTGTCTCATCTCTTTCACCGCACATGCGGCATTTGCTGTTTGTCTGTGTTCTGTCGATTTTTGCTTTTATGTAGTTTGTCCTTATGCTTTTGTTTTGGGCTGCCATGATGAGCGATTCTGTTTCTCTCTTAAGGTTTCCCTTTCGTAACCACGTCCATGATTTCTCGTCTGCTATATCTTTTATCTGTCTTTTAAACTCGCTGTACAATTTTTTCCTTTCCCACTTTTCTTTTCTAGTTTGCTGTACTGTTCCATTGTTTTCTACTTTATTGTTTGTTGCACTATCCCTCGCGCTCTTTATGATTTCTTCACTATTTGTTTGCACATATCTATCTAGGACTACTTTAGCTCTCTGGACACAATCTTCTATGCTGATGAGCCCCCTACCACCTTCTTTTCTCTTAACGTATAGTCTATCTGTATCATCCCTAGGGTGTAATGCTTTATGCATCGTCATAAGTTTCCTTGTTCGCCTATCCATTGATTGGAGCTCTTCCTTTGTCCATCCTAGGAATGGTCCTGTATACCTAACTACTGACACAGCCCAGGTGTTCATTCCTTTTATTAGATTTCTGCTATTTAATTTAGTTTCTAATATTTTCCTTATCCTTCTGAGGTATTCTCTCTTAATTTTCTCCTTCATCTCTTCCCGTTTTATCGTGTCACATTCAAGGACACCTAGGTGCTTGTATCGGTCTTGTGCAGTCAATTCCCTAATCTTGTTGTTGTCCGGAAGTTCAATTCCCTCAGTCATTGAAAGCTTTCCTTTATGCATCACCATGATTGCGCATTTTTCTATCCCAAACTCCATTCCTATGTCCTCACTATATTCCCTTACTTCGTTGAACAGAGTCTCAAGCTCTCCCCTGTTTTTTGCAAACAATTTAATATCGTCCATGTACATTAAGTGGTTGACCTTTCCTTTTGTTTTAGAGAAGTGGTATCCTTTGCTGTTTTTCAGGATTATGTTAAGCGGTATCATTGTTAGAACAAATAATAGTGGGGACAACGAGTCTCCTTGGAATCTCACACCAGTTACCTGGTGGTAACTGCTGGAGTTTGAGTGACAAGTCTCCCTAAGTCTCCAGCCCTTCTCTCCGAGTACTCATAGGTCGCAGTAATACTGCAATTTACAATTTCACACCGGTTAACCAGTGGTCATCGCTGAAGGCTCAGTGACAATAATTCTCCTCAGGTTTTCAGCCAACGTCTCCTCTCTCTTTCGCCTATCATGTCAGTGCTACGATTTGCGTTTCCACTTTCATTTCCCTTCCTCAGTTGGGTCACTATTGACAGTTAACGTTGTAGTCCTTATCATCATTATTATTATTCATACCTCGCATAAATGAATCACTGTCGCTCGTATGTGTATTAAAACCAATTATCTAAACAATTAAATGGAATTACCATGAAAAATAGATTTTGAGCATTGTTGATCCCAAATGACCATGGATACCCCTCCTCCAAAAAAAAAATTCAAAAAGATAGAAATAATGTTTGCAAATATTTTTATCTCTTTTATTGCTGTATTCATACAAACGATCAGGGTGGTAGTCCTAAAAAATGTGTTCGGGAGCGCCAAAACACACACACACACACACACACACACACACACACACACACACATCTCACGTGTTGAAATTAACTTAAGGTTTTGTTGGACTACAATAGCGATTGATAAATTGCAGCTCCTTTCTGCCTGGTATGACCCAATGGTCAACTATGTAGGTACTGACCAGGGTCGATGTCACACCGATAATCTTACAGGCTAGTTTACTCCAGGTGGTTTTGGTTGTAATTCGTTAACCAGTTGGTAAGGAGGGAGCTTGAACGACTGTTATATATCTAAATCTCGTTTTGTTCTCCCACTGTCTATATTTGTTCGTTGTGTTGTTATAACGGAGGCTTTTATACTATATCGGTATGGAATATGTAATCAAGCCGACAAAATAATTATTCATTCGTTATCACCATATAAGAAAAAAACCCTTTTGAACGGACATCTTTTTTTTACATGGTGAATATGCCAGTCGGCCTAGACAGCGTAAATGAAATAAACAGTCGAAAAATTGGGTTGCTACAGGAATCAAATCTGCGTTCACCAGGAGACGTTTTAAAGTAACACTGCTCTAACCATCTGAACCATGCGATTTTACAAGTCAGATCTCGAATAACTGTTTCCTCAATCGTTTAGTCTGTTTATATATATATATATATATATATATATATATATACCCGACATATATAATCATAAATGCGTTATACTACCCTGAAACTATACTTGAAATGACTTGCCTTTCATACGCATTGAATGTTACAGACAATGTAAATAGGATAAACAATTCAAAAAATTGTCTGCTTTTACGTTGAGCCGCTCTCAACATTGAGTTGAATGGAATAACTCAAGAGCAATATGCCCAAGTTCTTGCTTTGTTCACTAATGAATTCATTGTTTATATGATTCATTCAACGAGTATTAATGGAATGTCATATCAAATTGAGTTTCAAAGAGATATACTGCACACACACACATATATATATATATATATATATATATATATATATATATATATATATTAGTATATATACATCCCATTGAAATGGTTTGATTTAGACTGAATGCAAACCCGTCTGTAAAAAAAAAAAAGAGAACATTCACACGTAATTCACCGTCAACCAAAATCGAAAGGTGCTATAATCCGTCGAAGATAATGTGTTTAGCATTGGACTTTGAAAAATATCTAAATACAAAACTAAATTTCTGTAGTTGTATCTGAAGGATCATGGAGACTATGAACTGCACGTATTTGCGAAGACAAGGTCAGTTCTCTTCAGGGAAAAATCGGTCCTAGCATATTTGCATAACATCATACCGTCCTTCTCAAACAATGATTCCCTGAATAAGAACACTGATTTGTGCTCGTGTGACAGTGAGTGGTAAAATTTGACAAATTTGTCAAGGGAAGAGCAGAGAAAAGCCTTCGTCCAGTTATGAACTCATAGTTACTGATGGTGTTTAAATTCATTTTTCGTGTTCTTTGTCAAATTATGAATATTCATTTAATAAATTTCCCATGCTTAAATTCATTTTGGATTTACATGTGAGGTAATTTCATACAAAATAAATATTTATTTAGAAAAATATATATTTCCAAGCAAACAATGTAAGGATATTAAATGAATGCTTTGCAAGTTTCCAAATAAATCTTTCCCCCAATACATATATATATATATATATATATATATATATATATATATATATATATATATATATATATGAATGATGGAATTAACAGTTCACTACACAAACACGCTTATGTTTCTGCCTTCTCTGTCCAGGCAAACAATCAAACTGAGCCGAAATATTAATATGTTTTTGTAGCAAATCTTTCATTCTATAAAAGTTTTGAGCTTTATTCTGACTCTTTCTAATTTTTAATATTGAAAGCTCTTTATGGAATGAACTAATCACTCATCAAATATTGCATCATTTTGTGTAATAATGTATTCCTGATTGGCCCTATATATATATGTATATATATATATATATATATATATATATATATATATATATATATGAAATTTATAATTGTATTATTGACAGACAGCTGTCTTGGCGTATTACAACTCTTCAGAGTGGCTATAGATATCCATTCCATTACCGCTAGGTAGGGTCGAAGCCTCTGCTCCAGACCTAGAGGCTGATACGCTATCCTTGCCGTACATACACAGAACTAGATGGTCAGTCCGACAGTTTTGAGCAATATATTCACTTACACCTTTATTCCCCATCTACTACAGTAATCCATTCCAGAGTTGGAACAGCATTGCTATCGTAGCCTCTAGCCGACAAGTGCCCTGCTTGAGAGTGCCCAAGCGTAAAGAAGGGAGCATTGATTATGATTAATGATTGTGTCATCAACGGACAGCTGTTTCGTCGTATTACAACTCTTCAGTGTGGCTATAGACTTGATTTCCCCTCCACTACCGCAAGGTAGGGTCGAAACCATCGCTCCAGACCTAGAGGCAGATGCTCTAAGTATATATATATATATATATATATATATATATATATATATATATATATATATATATATATATATATATATATATATATATATATATATATATATATATGCAGAATTTTAGAGAGAGAAAACACCTGACATGTGTTTCCAGTGTGGTGAATGATATTTTGTATTAATCTAATTAGGTGAAAAATTTCATCCATCTCTTGAGCAGTATCCTAGATAATAATCGTGTCTATTTGGAATAATTTCAAATCCTGGTTTTATACAGATATTTTCTAACATAATTAGATTAATGCTGAATATTATTCACCATTTTTTCTCTATTTAATCTTCTGTAAATATTGATCTGTATTGCAATAATAATATAGACACTTTCCATTCAATGAAAAATAATTAATTTTAAAATTTCGATTGCACAACTTGTTTTATGAATATTTTCTGATAAAGTAGTTTTGTTGATATAATTTTGTTTCGAATGATTTGTGTTAATTTTCAAATCGTCTTACAGTTACAGGACAAACAACTGATGATCTGAACAAGAATGAATCAGATATAGTACCATAATATGTAGTTCTGTGTAAACTAAAAATCCACTGAAAAAATAATTGACTAAAATGAGATAAATCCCTGGGATTTGGAAAATGTATATTCTGTGTTCAAAGCCGTGAAGCTTACTAGATGACACTGACAAATACACACACACACACACACACACACACACACACACGTAATATATATATATATATATATATATATATATATATATATATATATATATATATATAAATATATATATAGTCCAGAGGTATTGGCCTCTCGATGTAATGCTCCTTTATTCGGGGTTGAGCACTCTTTCAGTGAAGTAACTCATCCATTGTAAGCTTATGCAATCCTCTTCCATAGGAAAAGAGCACTCTGAAGGATGAGGAGTTTCTGCGTAAAAATGAATATAACGCTTAAATTCAGCCTTACTGACCACCCAGTTCCATACTCCAGAGGTAAGATATCGGTTTGATGTGAGGTTTTCAATTCTGCCTCCCGGTACTGGATGGGATAATGTCGATAGCCACATTGAAGAGATGTAATACGTCGAAACAGCTCTCTGTGGATGACACAATATATATATATATATATATATATATATATATATATATATATATATATATATATATATATATTGTATCATCCACTGACAGCTATAGATATATCTTCTAAATGAACGAGTAAGTTAACCCAAGTTTTAATAAAAAAACGACCAATATATTGTTAATTTTTTTCGATTTTGCTAATAACATATGAAGAGTGATCGATTGTTCCTTGTTTTTTTTTAATGAACAAAGTGGTTTTCATTACGTTTTGGTTTGATACTCTTGTTTGTAAACACTTCATATAGCGATAATGAAAAGTTGCTCACGGCCTTTTATTTCATTCCCACTTTCTCATTTTATCTCCCTCTGCCTTTTATTCCTCCTTCTATCTCTCTGTATTATTCTCCACCTCGCTTTTTTGATTTCCTTATCTCAAACCCTTTCCCCCTCCCCTTACTACGTTTTTCCGTTTTCCTTTTGTGGACTTTTGCTCTCTTTTTCTCACTCTTTTTTCTCTTTCCAAATTACATCTAGTCTTTGTCCCTTTCTTAGTGACTCACTTTCACACACTATCTCTCTGTCAATCATGAAGGCAACTGATCACCGTTGCTTAGTGACAGTGTACCCGCCCCTAGTTCGGTAAGCATACCAAAAATTCTATAAAAGCATTAAGATCAAAATCGGGGAACCTCTACCCGAGGCTAAAAGGGTCACGGTCAAATCATGTACGATACATTTTAAGATAACTGAAGATTAGCAACATCGAGCCTGAACAGTGGACCAATGGGAAAAATAGGTGTTGTAAGAAGAGCAATGCTCTGATAATCCTCGTAGAAAACAAAATTTTGTCTCACAAACTACTAACTGTGCGTGCCTAAACCCCACTACTGGTATAGACACTGAATATGTCAAATCACTGCAACATACGTATAATCACTCTGATCCCTCTCAATCCAACGAAACAAGTGAGATAAAGTGATTCAAGCTAACCCAAACTCATCACGGTCTGTCTTGAGATATTCTCTCATAACCTGGACTTGGAAAAGAGAGGAATAGAAAGAGACGGCGAATATCTGAGCATCCTCAGAATTGCAGACGACATCATTCAACTAATGCTAGATGAAATAAATGAAGAAAGTAAGAGTCGGCCTACACATGAACTTCAGTAAAACACATATAAGCAACAATCACATCAAGAATAAGGATATAACTTGCAAAATCGTAGATGCAAAACTGGGGAAAGTAGTCCACAATATCTACCTAGGACAACAAATCTCTATGAACCAAACTAAAGAAGGAGAAATCAAGCGGAGAATCACCCTTGGGTGGCAAGCCTTGGGCAGAGCAAGCCCAACCTTCAAAAACAACACGATACCAATAATCCAAAAAAGAAGAGAATACGACCGATGCACTTTCCTAATAGTCACTTATGGAGCTGAAACTTGGAACCTAACCAAGAGATAGACCTGCAGACTGAGCAGCATTCAGCATGCGCATGAGAGAATCATGCTAAACCTTACATGGAGAGATCACAAGACAGCACAACATATCAGAAAGAGAACGGGTGTCAGAGACATCATAAAATCGATTAAAACACTCAAACGGCAATGGGCACGCCATGTTACTAGAAGGGCTGACAACCGATGGACATCACAACTCACAACATGGATCCCTAGAGATCACATGAGAAACTGAGGCCGACAGAGAAAAAGATGGAGAGATGAACTAGACAAGTTCAGGGAATACTGGCTCTGCAACGCCCATGATACAGAATTGTGAGAAATCCTGTGGAAGGTCTATGTCCAACAACAGACGTTAAAAGACTGATGATGATGATGATGATGATGAAAAATATGTACCTTGAAGGCAACAATGTGGAGAGTAGGGAAGACCAGTGCTAGTTCGGCAAAAGGACAGGTTGAATCATTCGCTCTAACTTTTGTTTCAATCACTTGATGTTTCCACTGTTAGTTTCATTTTGAGCAGGAACAATCAGCATTTTTTTCTATTAAGTGTTGAATGCATATATGGAAAGGTTCTCCTTTTCGCCCGGGGCAGTAACCTTTTTGCTTGAACCAACAAGCGTTCAGTTCATACTGTGTCGTGCAGTTGATTATCGTGTGGTCTATGACTTCGAAAAGTGTCAAAAAACAGTATATTATCACATTTCAAGCAAATTCTAATAGATCTTTTTCCGGGAATAAAATCTACAGAAGACCATATGTTTGAGGTTGAATCGTATAGTGTAAGCAGGGCTTGTCGGTACGCTGTAATCGTATGCCATTGAACCCCCCCCCCCAAACCAGCAACTTAACTTGAAACTTCCAAATAAACTTGAAACAAGACAGTTGTGCTGCCATTTTCATTATTCTCCCCCTTCACCTTATTACAATGCATCATTCAGGTCCATTCGTATGTAATTCCACTTGTCCTACCCATTGTTCATTACATTCTCAAAAACTTCTGCCTGGTTTAAAATCGCATATTTCTCAGTTTCAACAATACATCAATTGCATAAGCACTAGCAGATTACACCAACTATCCCCACTAGTAGGTTAGGTATTTATACTCTTCCCAGGTGTACAAGTATTTCCATTGTAGCATGGTCATATTTGTGTTCTATGCATTTGCTTTGAAGGGAGTCATAGCCATTCAAGTGGAAACATGTACTTTGAGCCTCATACCCCCCATACAATATACGGTGAGTCACGTTTACATCTTATATGGTTCCCTTAGGCACATCCAGACAGGCCCAAGGAACCGCGTACCGATGTTCCGTGCAAGCAATCGAAAATCTCTGGCGACGGAATTGCAATTCAACTGCTTCTTATTATCGACTGCCTTAACACTGTTTGGATAAAAGCGCAAACATCATTTACTAATTTAATCAAAAGAGCATTTAATTCCAACAGGCTCTTATCCATCTATTTTTGTGTCTGTAATTTTAATGGCATTAACAGTAATTAATTAAACAATCTTAATTAACCAAGACCGACTTATTTTAAGTGCTTTTGTAATCATTTGAAATCGGCCGTAATGGAGGTGGTTGAAATGAGATATAAAACTCTCTTTGAATTCTCCCAGGAAATATAAAACTTGGTAAAAATCAGGCAGTTATTACCGCTTGGTAAACTGGCGCAACACACTCTTTCTAATGTTCTTCATCAGCACAATTTTAACTTGTGTCAGACTAAACTAAGCTGGGTGACACCTAATAGAAAATCAATTTTAAAGAACACAGCATATTTTTTTTAAGTTCGTTCTTGCGTACACTGAAAACAACGATATTGTGAGCCTGTCCCACGTGATTATTCAAAAATAAACCCAGAGAGCTGTTACTTTCTACACGTATTTAGAAATCATTGACTAGAACTGTTAGTAAAAGTGTCAAAATAAGTTTCTTTAGTTTTGAACTTGGTCAGGCTGGTTCGTTTTGCATAATGGGTACAGGTCATACCAAAGGAGCCAGAGGACTGAAACTTTCAACATTTACTCTTTACTATGTCTACAATTTTATGTTATTTTGAAACCCCTCCCCTAAACAGATTTTAGCTGGGGGTTCAATTTGTAGTAATCACGCTAGATTGATCCCCAGTTTGTGCCAGCATTCAAGTTCGTTTGCTTAAAAAAAATTCAGACCCTCTTGGTAATCATCGCTAAGTAAAAAAAAGTGGGAGAAGTAACTTATCAATTGATTTTTCCCCATTTCCAATTTATTAATTGATCACCCTCAACACACAATGCTCTCGAAAAACGTTGGTCACACGATGGTTTCTGTTGAGTGACAAATCAGACCTGTTTGTTTTTCTCTCTCTTTCCTTTTAGCGGTTTGAAGAAGAGACTGAATTTATCATCACTCATAGAAAAAGCTACCCCTTAATTTTTTTGACAGGATATATAACAAAATATGATTGAAACTAATGAGATGCTATCAAATCATCCAGTTTTTTCATATTAAATATATATTTACCGAACTCAGCAGAGTCAATCAAAAGGCCCAATGAAGTATATAAAGATTGTTAGTGCTGACTCTCCGAAGAGCCTCTCTGCGTTGTTATTTATTAAGCCTTTCCATAGTTTATCACTCTCCGAAATTGTGGTTGTGCATTTCACTGCATTGACCTACAAAGAGGGTAACATCTAATTTCATGTCCTCTCTCTTGCAAAGAGCTAAATCAGGGTATAGGAGAATTGACATATTTTGTTGCAAGAGTAGGGATAATATGTTTTCGTTTATATTTACTAAGTTTAGCTAAGAATGGCAGTTAGTATATTTTTCTATAGTTTTGTTCACTTCAATCAAAGACATCTTTCTTCCCAATACGGCAAGGGATTTATCATTATATACTAAGCATGCCTTACAACACATGGCCAAATGGGGTTAGTAAGGGTGTGCTAGAGGACTTACAAGCCTTGAAAATCAGCATCTGAACTTCACCTGGTCTCGAACATGGTGGTTGTTAACCGTCAGCATACGACAGGCAACTAAGCACCAATTTCATCAGAGATTTTGGATCCAAGCAGAATGCAGTGAGTGGCACCACTTTGGATGCCTACCTATTTCACATGTCAGACAGGTAAATCAAGTACTGATGTGATGCTTGGAACCTGAGCACGGGCGACTAAATCTTTGGCTAAAATATTACTTATATGCAACCGAGATGATGGTAGTAGTTATCTACTAAGCGTAGCTTAATCTGGAGCAAGCCAGAAGAAGAACCCACCGTAAAGATCAAAGTCATTGTTAGCTAATTGATCTCAGATGCGAGCTTGCTAACCATTGCTCAATGGTGAGGCTCCTAATTATTCACTCAGTTTAGCTTGGTGTATAGTGTGTCCAGCAGTGAAAATCAAACTCACTAGAAACGAGTCCATGGGACTAGTTTTCAAATCATCTTTCGATGGTACAGTTAAAAGTCACTGTGTTAGGTGAGATTGGCTAGGGACAGTATCAAATTAGATGCTACGAGACTGAACTACAAGGAATCCGCCATAAAATCGAGAAGAAGGTTACCTACCCGAAGGACAACCTCTTAACACAACGAACGAAGTAAATGACAAAAATAGAAGAAACACAAACAAAATAAAATCCTGGAAGAAAGGCACACACCAGAGAGAGACAACAATACCTCAACGAAGGGAGAGAAAACTCAGATACTAACTTTGAGAGAAATCCCATGAGAGGAAAAAACGCCATTCCCAACTCTTAGAGGCAAGGACAGAAAGAAACTCGGTGAAGGGACCAAACATGTCAACAGCCTCCTACAGCATATCAAAACCAACAGCCTTTTTGAGCTCAACAACCTAATCTACGTTGGAACAAAAATGGTGACAACATTTCACAACACAAAAAAGAACGCCAAATATGATTGTAAGAGAAAACCCGATTGGGAAAGGAGATTAGAAAAGGCAGACCTCACAACTCTAGAGAGATAAAATGCTACTAAGAAATGCACCACATACGAACAGACCACGTGTAAGACTATTTGTGGGACGAATACAAAATAAGACAAAAAGGTATCCGTGCTTCAGTGGAAGAGATACATCAGAGGAGATTTGCCAAGGAAGCAAGGCTGAAGAGATACAGGCAAAGAACAGCCCAATACACACAATACTGCACATCCCAAAACAACAAGAGAAAGTTTTACCAAGATCTGAGTGGAGAAAGAAGACAAAACATAAAGCCGGAGGCTACAGAGACTGAGAACTAATGGAACAGCATATGGGGGCATCCAAAAAGGTACAACGTAACCCCACGATGGCTACAGAACATGAAAAGAGAACTCAAAGACATAGACAATGGAGAACAAATAGTATAGAATGAAACCACATTGGAACATGCTCTCAGGAAAATAGCCAACTGAATAGCACCAGGACCAGACAGAATCCACGAATATTGGTTCAAGTCCTCCACAATGCATGACAGGTTCACCTTCCAACTCCATAGTTGAATAAATGAGGGCAAGGTACCAGAATGGATGACCTGAGGCAGAACAAATCTCATCAAAAAAAACCCTGATAAAGGGGAACGTGGCAAGTAATTATTGGCCAATTACGTAGAAAATCCTGACCGGATAAATAGCAGAGAGAATGTACATATCCATGGAAAGGAGGGAGCTATTACCAAAAGAACAGAAAAGATACCGAAAAGGGAACTCAAAGGGGGGGATGACTTGCTCTACATCGACCAGATGATCCTAAAAGAAGTAAGAAACAGAAAGAAAAACATGGGATGGATAGACCATGAAAAAAGCATACGACATGATTCCGCATACCTAGATACTCGGATGCCTCAGAATGTTCACGATCAGTGGACAAGTGGAGAGTCTCATCGAAAATTCTATAAAAAAAACTGGAAAGTAGACTTAACAGCCACAAGAGGAAATTTAGCAGAGGTAAGTATGATAAGGGGAATCCTCCAGGGAAACTCGCTGTCTCCACTATTATTTGTTCTAACTATGATACCGCTGAATAGGATACTGAAAAACAGCAAAAGATACCAAAAGGAAAAGTCAACCACCGAATGTACATGGACGATATAAAACTATTTGCAAAATACAGCCAAGAGCTCAAGACGCTGTTCAACAAAGTAAAAGAATACAGTGATGACATTGGGATGGGATTTTGAATAGAAAAATGTGCAATTATGGTAATGCACAAAGGAAGGCTCGCAGCAGCTGAAAGAATCGAACTCCTGGACAACAGGTAGATCAGAGCACTGACCACACAAGACCGGTACAAATATCCTGGAGTTCTTGAATGTAATACGATAAAGCAGGAAAAAATGAAGGGGAAAATAAAGAAGGAATACCTTAGGAGGATAAGGAAAATATTAAGGACCAAACTTATCAGCAGGAATGTTATGAAAGGAATGGACACATGGGCCGTATTGTTAGTAAGATACATAGGGCCATTCCTAGGATGGACAAAGGAAGAATTTAAATGAATGGATAAGCGAACAAGGGAGCTTACGACAATGCATAAAGCCTTACACCCAAGATGTGACACAAATATACTATGCATGAACAGAAAGAAAGGTGGCAGGGAGTTCATCAGCATAGAGGGTTATGTTAAGGGACCAAAAAAGATCTAGGAAATCACGTGCAAACAAATAGCGAGGACACCATAAAGACTGCCCAAAGCAGTGCCACAGACAACTAAATGGTAGAAAACAATGGGAGAGCACTGCGAACGAGGAAAGAAAAATGGGAAAGGAAAAAAAGATGCAGAGAATTCAAAAGACAGATACAGGATATGGAAGGTGAAAGATCATGGACATGGCCATAAAAAGGACAGCCGAAGAGAGAAACAGAATTACACATCATTGCAGCTCAAAACAAATGCATCAGAACAAACTATATCAAAAGAAAAATCGACAGAACATAAACAGTAAGTGCCGCCTGAGTGGTAGAAGAGATAAGGCCGTAAACCACATGGGTAGTGAACGTAGTCAAGTAGCCCAGGAGGAGTATAAACACAGACACCATAGACTAGTAATAGTGATAAACTGGGAACTGAGTAAACAAGTGGGATTTAACCATACAGAAAATGATACCACCACAGACCAGAGTACAGCCTTGGAAAATTGAAATCACAAATTATCTGGGACCACGTCATCCAGGTGAGAAGACTGGACCGGGTAATCGTAGACCAGAAGAGGGAAACCTGCCAAATGATAGACGTGGCCGTGCCTGGACACCATAAAGTGAAGAAGAAAGAGTGTGAAAATACCAAGATCTAGCAAGGAAACTGAAGAAAATGTGGAACATGAAAGTTAGAGTAGAACTAGTGATCATAGGCGTACTTGGAACTTTCCCAAAGAAACTGGAGGCAAGATTGAAAGAACTCAGGATGAAAATAAGGATTAAGACTGTACAGACCCCAGCATTGCTAGGATAGGTGAGGGCGAAATGAGATGAGAGGAGGGCTGGAGACCTGGGATGACTTATTGTCACTCAACCTCCTCCTCCTCCAAATCATCATCATCATCATCATCATCATCATCATCATCATCATCATCATCATCATCATCATCATCATCATCAGTTTGGATGGGAGGAAGACACTTATCTGTATTTCATAATTTTTTTCCAAAGAAAGACAGTTTTATTGCGTCAGTGGTATATCATCCAGATATTTTTGTTTCTGTGTTATTCAGGCATATGAATAAACAAATAAACGAATGAATAAATGAATAATACAACCGAAAATTAATCGTAGTCGACATTTGATTCTCTTTCATTGTTTTATTTTCTAAATTCGATGTTGTTTTTTTTTCCCGTGAATTCATTTGCTGTTTGTTCCGTCTGTTGCAATGAATTATTTTCAGGGGCATCGAAGAAGTAGTTGTGTTTGAAAATTACTTACCAATGGAGAAACTCCCCAGGTGAATTATTAATTTAGTCGACTACTATCAACACTTGTTATTATCTGCTAGATTGTGGTAAGAAATTTTTTCATTGTGCCTTTGGGAAATCATTTGTGACAAGTTTTAGTACGGTGTGTCATTAGATACACAAGTAATTTGTTATTGTCATTAAAATTGAAAAGGGGAGAGAAGTCACGATGAAAGAAATGATAAAAAAAAAAAAGAAATGGAGGAAGGAAGGAGGGAAGGAAGGAAGGAATGAAGAGAAAATGAAATAAGGAATGAAGAGATGAAGGAAAAGAGGAACGAATGAAGCCTGAAAGGAAGGAACGGAGTGAGGAAAGGAGGGAAAAAGCAAAACGGAAGATATTGAGGGAGAAAAAGAGGAAGAAAAATGGATGAAGGGAAGAGTAGTAGCTGGGAGTATCCGGAGGAGTGGACAGAGGAAGGGAGGGGAAAAGGGAATGAAGGATGAAAGAAAAAGAATGATGGTAGATATCGACGACAGAAACAATGGAAGACGAATAGAAAGAAGAAAAAGAATAAGAAAGACGGGGAAAAAAGAAGGTAAAAAGGAGAGAATAAAGTTTAAACGGAAATGAAAAAAAAAAGGAGATGAAAAAGAATGCGCAAGGAAAGTATGAGGAGAGAAGGAAAGTAAGAAGGAAAACTGATTGGATTACAGTAAGAAAAATAAGAAGGAAAAAAGAAAGATAAAAAGAAAGACAGGAGGTGAGAATGAATAAATTAAGGAACGATGAACGAAGAGAAGGAAAGAAGAGGAGAAATAATGAATAAAAGAATGGTTGATTAAAAGATAAAGAGAAAGAGAAAATGTGGAGGAATGAAAGAAAGGAAGGATGGAAAAAAAGAGAAAAAGAGGAAATAATGAAAGTAAGGATAGAATGGAGGAAACGAAGGAGTAAATAAGTAATGGAGAAGAATCGGGGAGAAAGGGGAGGTAAAGGAAAGAAACGGGAAGGTAAAAGGATGAAAAGAAGACAGAATAAACGAAGCAAAAATGGAAGGAAGTAAGTAAGTAATGGAAAAGGAAGGAAGGAAGAGGGGTTTAACTGTTGAAATTATCAGCAAATTCCAAACAGGGAGTTTAACGTTCGAACCCTTCTCACAACTCATAAAAATTATTAGATGAAAATCATTGTTATTATTTTACCCTTATTTTCATTTTTACTTTCTTTGTATGTACATTTGTCAGTGACATTCTCTTCAAATAATTTCCAATTTCTACGACACTCTCCCTCAAAGATCTTCGATCAAGGTCGGTAGATTACGAATGAATTCAAGAAATGATTGATACATTCTGACTAGAGATAAATTCGACATGTATATTGACTTGTGTATGACGTCATCATAACGTGCGTCTGAAATTTAGATATTGGATTGAAAAAACAGAGATAAATAAGCCCTGTACTTGCAAAAGGTCGTCGTCTTGGTTATGGATTTCTAGGTGGCAATGCCACTGTTCTCACAGCATCAGGTTTACATAGTTATTCAGCATTCATAATTATGGTTTTTTGTCCCAAACCATTAAGGTCTAGAATCCTGGCTATATCAAAGTGAATATCTGCATTTCAGGATCTGTTCGTTAAATTTCATCGAATGCTTTCCAGTTAACAAAGACTCTGAACAAAATGATACTAATGAATAAATAAACACCAGATATAGCAAGACGACCAGTGACATTAAATTCTATTCAAAAAGCAATGTCGTTATGCTGAGATCTATTGTGACATGCAAAGCTACGTTATTCTCTCTCCATGGAAAAAAAAAATTCTCCATAGCAGCTGGCTCTGCACAAAAGATTCTTAATTAGTCATTCGATTGTGTTATAGAATTTCAGCGCGATTGTTTACAATCTGCTTCGAGATGTCGTTTTTTAAATTCTTGAATTGTCAAGAAATAAACTAAGTTCACCAGCCTTTTCAGTGAGCATACGGCCATTACATTTTATCGTCACCAAAACACGACTGTAAAATTCTCTCCTTCGGATTAATGCAATTGAAATATGCTGGACACATAGCCAAAGGAAATATCATATAACATAAAATAAAGCTATTGATATTGTACAGAAAATGGCCCTATTCTATCGTTCTGTAACTTTTGCATATTCTACTGACTTGTGCTGATCTCATTTTTTTCAATTTGCGCATCGTTTCTTTTAAAAATGCATTATATAATATTATTATAGCACAGTCTGTTAGTAATACATGCATTGTTTGCGACAAACATCAGTAATGCATTTACAAATGTATTTAGATTGTAAATATCTGAACAGTAATGCAATAGTTTTGAGTGGACAAACAATTTGAAACGACCGATATCCACAAATTACTTTTTGCTGGAATGGCTGCAACCTAGAGAAAAAAAAACATTTGCGAAACGATGGAAAATTCTGGTTTGTTGAAGTGAATGAAAGGACAATAACAAAAAAGTGAAATAAAATAAAGAATAAAAACCAGAGAATAACAGTAGAGCTCAATTATCTATTCAAATATTTCAGCATGATTAAAACAGCCTTTATTTAGTCATATTTGTCAGAATAAAAATCTTCTCATATCTTCTCAAATATTGAGGCAGCACTCGATTGATTGAAAGTTAAATGATTTCAAAAAATCATGCATGTGCCTGATATGAGAGCTGAGTATAATTTTTTCTTCTAAAAAGTTGTAATTGAATTAAATATTTCACTAACCATCAGGTTTTCCAAGCAGTGATATTTAAATGAGTAACAACCAACCAGATCTGTCATCATCAACATAGGTTTCACTTGATATTGAAAAAGCATTTATTTGTACATTTATGATAATCATTGGTGAAGCAACGGGACATGGACGATAAATAATCATAATGATGGCTTTGGTATTGTAAGAAAACATGAACATTTTTGACTGCAGATATTATTGGAGAGTGTTAAAAAAGATGGGTATAGAATCGAAAAATACAACTACCTACGCAAACTTAACACAATTTAATCAATTATTTCATTATTCATTGTTTAATTTGATCCGACAGAAATAGCAAGAAATGTAAAATGGGTTCATCACAAAGATCAAACGAACTCCACTTTTACACAGAGAATTATATTTGCAATTATTACTTTTTTGATGTTTCCATTGACAAAATGTTTGATGCTTTGAATGACATTTTTTTTAACTTAGTTTCTATAGAAAGACATTAAGAAAATTATGTATTAATTCAATTTAAGCGATTCGTTTCAGGCAAACGCTCACAAATAATATTATGTCAAATTATGACTCAAAAGATATTCAGTCTGTAGATATAACGGAAATAAGGTACTCGTGGATTCTTTGCCTCAGATAATATTCATTGTTGCTTTCCAGAAAGTGTTTGAACCAAATATAACAATTCTTTGAGCTGGTTACAGAAGTGCTATCTCTTGTTTTTATTTCAAAAAGAAATTGTGAAAGTGTCTTTCTAGTTCTTTTTTCTGCTCTTTAATTCTTGTACGATCGGATGACTGTAGCGTATTGTTCTGAAAAACCCGGGAAAAAGTCTTAATCGAGGGGACTGGGTTCTACGAAGACCAAGGGAAACAAACATGTGCAGTTGTTTGAATACTTTCCTTCCTGTTCTTGCTCGACAAAGAAAGATCCATTGTGAATAAGATTAGTAATGATACTTGGATTTATAGCAAGGATGCAGGACAAAGAAACTGGTTGTCAGGCCCAGAACAAGCTTCATTATCTCAACCTGAATGTAATCTACGGAGAAAATGCCATTCTCTGTGTTTGGTGTGATTCAAAGGATATTCTTTTATTACGAATTCATCGAACCTGAAAAAACTCTGCAGATCAACCTTAAAATCGACATTCAGCGGTTTTGGGTGACACATAGGGATAGAAAGGACCCTTGTTTCGGCCATGGATTCGAGTGGCAATATCTTTTGCATGACAAAACAAGTCATCGTTGGTAAATGAAGCGAAGCAATTGTTAATAGAATTGGAATGAAGGGTTCTTCTACATGCGCCGAATTCTTCCGACTTGTCACCCACATGATGCTGAGGAGATGTGTAAAGTTGTTTGAACCTAGTAAAGAGCCTACAATGTCAATGTGAACAGGTGATAAACGGGAATTAGGATTGCAAAAAGTGCTAAAAATGACCCTTCGATTGGGCTCATTACATGGAACCATTTTTACCACTACTTTAATTCACGAAATGATAGATATACAAACAACCACGAATCAAAATGAAGGGAAAAAATAATCAAGTTCCGTTAAAAATAATTGGTTTCAGTGTATTTATGTATCTCGTACTCTCAAAACTGTACGTTGTGTTGTGACTATGGACGTATTTTTAATTTCAGGTGTTGTAAAGCGATCGTGTACTTTTACTCATTTTCGATTGTGGAAGTCTGAGAATATTTGTTTCATAAGATTTGTTGGTATGGGTTGGACAAAAGTGCATTCAAGTTCAATTTCACAAGTTTCAAAAAGTATAGTGCGTGATAATGCGTCTGCAATAGTATTGTCTTTGTCGGATACAAGCTTATCATCTGTTGTAAATTCAGAAATAAAATTCCACAATTGTTCGCCGTAAGTGAATCAGTTTTGCAGTCAGTGGATGAACTAGAATTCCAACTTTCGTCGGAGACGTTTCTGAAATGTTAGATCGGTGAATAGAAAGTTGTTCACTCTTACGTGGGTTTGATGTATCTTGCTATTGCGGCGCAAAATTCCATCGAAAGAAAAAAAAAATTTGCGTGATGTCATCTTCAATTTCATTGGAATTACCTCTCCTACTGTGTAATCTAAAGAATCTCTAAAGAGATCATTTCAGTCCCTCGTCATTATTTATGCAATTGAGTTTAGTGCACATGGAGATTGCCCGTTGCTTGCTTGAGTGAACGCTCTAACAACATCAGTTGTGAGAGATATGAGTTTATTACAAGCATTTGGAGATTCAGGAAATGTCTACCATGTTGGTGAACATTTGGGAATGAAATGTCTTTAGTGATTTATGAGTCTGATAAATTGTCATAGCGGGTGAAATGAAGTTGGCTGAAGGAATATCTTAATAACTTCTATTTTGAATCAAAATTTGGTAGTTCCATCTTAGTTAATTACGTGCCTCAGGCGTTGTAGTACAGATAGGCCAAAAATGTATTTATCAGCGTTAATCGTTAAACTCGATGAGGAATGTCTGGAAAATTGTTCCAAGTGTAATTTGCATATCTCTGCGTCATTGTTATCCATGTGCGATTTCGAAGTGATTGGATCAACCCCGGTATATATTTGAAATATGAAAGTGGCATATATATATATATATATATATATATATATATATATATATATATATGTATATATATATATATATGTATATATATATATATATATATATATATATATATATATATGTATATATATATATATATAGTACTGTTAAGCTAATGTTCGTTTCATTCTTATTTATTGTAGGCTGGACTTGTTGATCTATTTCTGAGGTCACTTTGAGATGGTTTGAATCACTTTTCAACGTCTTTCAGAGGAAATTAGCACCTGTCACTCAATCAAATTGTTTAATTCATTTGAGGAAATAAAAAAAAGATTCTAATCATACCTTTAAACATTGGTTTAGAGGATATTATCAACATTGATATAATTATTATTGTACTTTTCTCACAGGACTTTGCTCATGTACTCTCGGGCCTTGTACAAGTGTCTCTTGTGTTCTGGAAAATTGTGGAATCTTGTCCTTTTCCAACCAACCTACATTCAATGATTAAAACACATTGTCTTACAAAGTTCAGACAGGAACAGAAGGGCTTCAATGATTAGAAGCATTTGTATTGTAATGAGCATGGTTTGTCTTATGCTGGTATTGTATATAGTTAGAGATATGTCTCGCAGAAATTACGATAAGTGGATGCGTTAAAAAGACGAGTCCCCTATTTCACAGTATCAATATATTAGATCTGTGGTTCCCAACCCTTTTACTTTTGATAATTCCCTCCCATTTTCACTAGGATTCCTAGTCCCCCCCCCCCCCATTTAATTAAATACAAGGTTGAGTGGTTACAGGGAAGCCCTGAATATGTGACCACTAAAACTAAAGACTTCAAATAAAATGACATGACAACATCTGCCTTTTTGCTGAGAACCTTCTTGATTTCTAAATAATGCTAGATGGACTGTATGGAAGAAGCAAGAGAGTCGGCCACCACATGAACCTCAGTAAAACAAATGTCATATAAAACAAACTCTTAGAGGACAAAGACACTGTGATCAAAACAAAAAATGCACAGCTGAAGAAAGTCGACCACTACGTATACTTTGGACAACTAATTTCCATGAATCATCAAGAAAAAAAAATCAAGCAGATAATCATTTTAGGCTCACAAGCTTTTGGTAGAGCCAGTCAAAGCTTTGAGAACAAGAGCATTCCATTATTTCTTGAAAGAGGGGTATGGAACCAATGCATTCTCCCGATAGTCACCGATGGAACTGATTCATGCAACTTGAACAAAGGATTGACTCTCCAGCTGAGAACCTTGCAACGTGCTCTAGAGAGAATCACGCTCAGCATCACACAGAGAAATCACAGGACAGCAAAGAGAAAAGAGGAATCAGATAGCATAGAAAGCATTTTAAAAAAGTCTGATGGCAACAGGCAGACCATGTTGCAAGAATGTTAGAAAACCAATGGATATCATGATTTGCAACATAGATCCTCAGAGATAATAAGCAGAGATGAGGGAGGAGGCGACATGTGAGATGGTGTGACGAACTAGACAAGCTTAGATATAGAAGTCTAGCAAATTCTGGGGATGGGTTAAGTCCAAAGGCGGACGCAAAAAACTGCTGCCACTTCTAGTGATGATGGAAAAGTTGTTTTGCTTTAAATGAGTCAGCTTTTGATTATCGTATAATTTTGCCGACAGTCGACTGTAAATATAAGACAAGTTCGATATTTTGCGAAGAATTTCCATGAATACAAGCTGAGTCCGCTCCTTGGTCATTACAACGTCATGGAAGCTGCCCTCTTCTCATGTATACAGTGATTATGGCACTTAGCCAGTTGCCTCCAAAACACGATTTTCTTCTATCTGCAACTTATAAATCGCCTTTTTCAGGCCGTGAAAAAAAAAAAAAATTCCCATCATCATCATCATCATCATCATCATCATTATCATCATCAGTTTCTTAATATCCGTCGTTGGACATTGATCTTCCCCTGGGTTCACCACACTATCGTTTGCATCATAGAGCCAGTACTTTCTGAATTTGTGTAGCTCGTCACTCCATCTCGTACTCTTCTGGCCTCAATTGCACGTGTGATCTTTATGGATCCATGTCGTGAGTCGTGATATCCATTGGTTGTCTGTCATTCTTGCAACATGGCCAACTCATTGTCATTTGAATTTTTTAATGGATTCTATGATGTCCCTAATTTTTGTCTTTTCCGAGATTTATTGTGCTGTCTTATGGTCTCCCCGTCTGTGGTTGGGCATAATTCTTTCATGTGCACGTTGCCTGGTTTTCAATTTGTGGCTCTGTCTCTTGGATAGGTTCCACGTTTCAGCTCCATAAGTGACTATCGGAAGGATGTATTGGTTGTATAATCTCTTTTTTAGGATTATTGAGATTATCTTATTTTTGAAGGTTGAGCTTGCTCTACCAAAGGCTTGTCATCCTAAGGTGATTCTTCTCTTGATTTCTTCTTCTTTTGAGTTTCTCATGGAGAAAATCAGTGATGATTAAACATCCCAAAAAATTATCTATGCAATATATATATATATATATATATATATATATATATATATATATATATATATATATATATATATTACTACTACTACTACTACTACTACTTCTGCTGTACTTGACGTTTCACCATGCCAAATTTCTCGTTAATATGCATTTTCTCAATCTACATTGTATTCATATGGACAGAAGTATTGGACATTTCTGACCGACCTGAGTATAAGTCCATCTTTAGTGAAAAAAATAACTCTTATTTAAAGATATATGGTGAATAGAAACTGTTTTCTTCCCTTTTTATATCAGCCTCTATTATTATTCAAAAGGAAACAATCGATAAGTAACAACTTGATAATTTAGAATTCTGTGCTCTTAGCTTCTCTGGGGCAATACTGATAACGATGGAACTGCAAAGAGGGCCGACAGATTGAGGGCAGCGATTAAGTGGTCATTGAAAGCAAAATAAGAACAAATCATACAATATCACAGAGTGATATCACACTAAATAATCTCAATAATCATTGAGAATGTTTCATCCATACTAGCTCTCCGATTAAGGCCACCAGTCCTGCACCCGATTAATGTCTGTTATTGTGTACATTTGAATTCATCGTTCTCACTGATCAAAACGATATGTTTTACTTAGTAAATGTCTACCAAAACTGTCACCTAGAATGTCAAAATTGATTTTTTCCAGTTTTCAAGCCAGTTTGGCTGGTTAGCTATGTATGGATATGTGTTTTTTGTGTACAAGTTTCACTAATCGAGTTAGAGGGCTGGAAATTTAAACTTTTACTCTATTATGCTTACAAAAAGAATATTAGTTCTTTTGAAAATCACCCTAAATGGGTTTGCAGTGTGTGTGTGTGTGTGTGTGAAGGGTGGGGGTTGTCGATTTGAAATGTAATTCAATGCTATATTCCTCATTTTTTTGCGTCTGCTTAGTTTTTGAAAATTCACACTTTTTAGTGATCACTTTCAAACTGAGGACAAAAGTAGAAACTTATTCATTGATCACCCCTTTTTATTTTTATTTTTATGGAATTCATTATGCCCAACTCAGCAGGCTGCTAAAAGATGCTGGTCACTAGACAGTGTCTATAAAACGACTAATCAGACCTGTTTTTTTCTTCTTGCGTGTTACAGCCTGATAATACTGACCTAGCATCAACAGTCAGTGTTCAAACTCAGCTAAAGACGTGATTTTGTAAACTGAACTTCAAAAACAAGAATTCCATCTACTGGTCTCCAGCCTAATCAAGAAAAGTCTTCTATTGTTTATATGAGCAGTTAACTGTTTATGGCAATAAAAAATGGGACATTTAGTGATGGATTTGCTAGCCTCAATTGTCCGTGCGTTTGTTGGAAGGCAGCCATTGTGAAAGGCTGAACTTGGCAAACGACCAACATCAATCGATATCTATTGATTATTCTGGGCGAGACTGATGAAGAAGAGGTTTAGGAACACGTCAGAGGTTGGTAGTAAAAAAGTTCGTAATTGCATTTCATTTATTTACTGATCTATTCGATTACAGTTCGTAATTTTTGGTCCCTTCTTTATCTGTTTCGGAAAGTGGTTTTGGTGTTGCTTATCTGTAGATTTATAAATGAATGCTACGTATAGAAATCTTCGATTTTCTAGGAAGGTAAAAGAAACTTAACAAACGAATATATATATATATATATATATATATATATATATATATATATATATATGCACACAAACACAGACACACACACACACACAGACACACACACACACACACATATATATATATATATACATATATATATATAAATTTATACGCATGTTCGCGCTGGTCAGTTGAATATAAATATATGTCGAGAAATGGATATTTGATCCGATAGAACGATTATAAATTGCATTACATCAGATAGAAACTCTCATTTAAAATAATATCCCGTCATTACACGGTCAATGTATCTCTTATACCGACAAGTAGCTAACAACAAACTCCAATCCGAGTGTAAACGAGTTTTGCTTGATATTATCAGTGGCTACAAGTAAGGTCAAAAGTGTTAAATCACATATTGTCTGGGCATCATTTACATCAATTTTATCTAGATATGTATTCACTTGCACTTGAACCGAAAGAAGTTAACAAAAAAATCATCGTCTAAACAGGAGCAAGAACTTGTTGAAGCCATAATCCATTTTCATAGTGCCTGGTTCGTATTCTGGTCAACTTCTTAGGCGGAAACAAATTAGAGTCACACGTATGCTGATGTATGTGAACCCCATGTCTAGGGTTCAATTCGAGTTTAGTCCAGTATTCGGCTCTCTAAGATACGGCGTTACTGTGTCCTTCCGGCTGCCAAGTCCATCGTGTCTAAACAGGCTGATATGATCAATACGGGAGAATGGGTGACTTATAAGCGGGTATATACAGTAAAGATATTTTTCATTTTTGGATAAGACCACGTGACTGTTTAAGGTGGGGATACAAAGAGCGACTGAGACAAACTTTGTTGAAGACCTACATCAACCTGGAAGGCCAATGAGAACGAGCAATAGATCATGTCAGACCATTTCGATTGATGCAGAACTGGAATGAAGAAGAGAGACGACAAGGACAAAGGATTTGACAAGCCCAAAAGGAACGAAATCCTCGGGAATGGGAATTGCTGATTACTAATACTACTGGTATCATTGCTGCTACTACTACTTTCCTTTATTAGGGACATGCTATGATCACGCAAAATGTCTTCCTCGTGACAGTGACAAACGCAATAATATACTCCATGTCAGAAAAGTGTTATTCTTCATCCATGTAAAAAAAAACAAACCAAAAAACAAACCCAAAACAAAAAACAGACGACGAATAGAATGTCACTCTAATACAGCCGAAAATGTGATCTACACAAAATTAGAAGTTGAGCGAACAGTCTGGCAGTGGCACCCAGTTCCATCTTTTAACACTCTCCTCACTTACTTGAGTCAGGTAGATTCAAATAAATCAATACAAAACAGGAAACAATTTCAAGTGTCGCTTGCCACAAAATATATTCGGCTCACAAGTGAGACAAGAAGCGTCCATTAACGTCCATTACTTTCTCCATCGTGTGACGAATCTTCAAGTGACCCGTACCCGAGGCGGACCAATTCATGAAACATCCGACTTAAAAACTGGGGTTATCAATGAATGGGGAAGAAATTCGGTATTGGAATTACACATGATTTAAGCAAGAAAAAAAAATTCTTAATTGACATACCTTTGAGACATGAAATAAGTTCGACAAGTAGATACAACTTTTTTTGTAGGTTCCTTGAAAAAAAAAAAGCTTTTCAGTATACATTTCCTATTCAGGCTATTGTCTTAATCTTGGTTATTATAATCAAATGACTTCAGTCGTTGAATCCACTGGTCTCTGTCCGTGTGTTTTTTGTATTTGGCCACTTTTCGGAGTAATAAGAATCTACACTTTTATTCAGCTAATCGGGGTTGATTGCTTTCAATCAATTTCTTTTGTTCATACTTCAAGTGTATGTGTTTGTGTGAAGTAAGTCGTACGTTTTTTGTTTAATGGTCTTTTTTTTGTTTGCTACTGAAATAAACCCTAGAAAATATGACTCTAACAAACTCAAAGTATATGGTTTCCACTGCCTGAGCCAGAGACAGCAGTAGATAAATAGATACACGTAACCAATGCTGTTATCTACAAGGAACATCAGGTAATGTAATGTTCGAGCCTTCAACTTACTGTCTACTCTTACCTGATCAAAGATTCTGGTTTTAAATTCACAGACGATTATCAAGTACAGTAGGCACCTGAAAAAAGACCGGAGAGTACAACAGCTGAAACATTGTGATTATCATTACAAAGATGAGAGCACTCATACGAATTGATTAATGTATAAAAATGCTAATTATCTCCTTTCAGAAATTTAAACAAAAAACTCTTTACAAAATCGTGTTTACGCAACTCTGAAACAAATAAGACCAGCAACGTTTCTTTGGTGGGGCACTGACTTTTAATCGACCCTCACTCAACCCTTTTGGTCCCTGAATGGAGCAAAAATCATAAAACAATGTAAACAATTAGAATCCTTTAGGGAATGCCTTCAAATAGCTACTTTTTACCGTTGCCTATTCAAACAAATGTATCTTGGATTTGCTCTTAGTAAACCTATCATCCTATGTATCATTCTAAAGCTTAGTATATAAGTTAAACCACTAAACTGAATTAAGTTTTCTTTATGCATATTGATTTATTGAAAATACCTGTTAACTGCAATTTGCCAACTGCAAAATACTACTCAACATGGACTCAGCAAGAAAAAAGCTATTTTGTCACATTTCGAAAACAAATTCTATTAACAAACGACAGTTTATCGTGTAATGAACGTGTGAAAATAATTCAGTCAAAGATATTTTATCACTTAGAAGTTTATAACTTTCAAGAGGGTGCCGTAGAGCGTAATATTCATTATCATCATCAGTCTTTCAACGTCCATTGTTGGACATAATCCTTCCCCTGGGTTCGCCACTATTCTCTATCATAGGCGTCGTGGAGCCAGTACTTTATGAATTTGTGCACCTTGTCTCTCCATCTAAAATTCTGCCAGCTTCTGTTGCACATGTGATCTTGAGGGATCCATGTCTTGAGTTGCGATGTCCATCTATTGTCCGCCATTCTTGCAACATGGCCAGCCCAATGCCATTGGAGATTTTAAGGAATTCTATGATGTCCCTGACTGAATGTTCTGTGCTGTCTTGTGGTCTGTCCATGTGAGGCCTAGCATAATTCTTTCATGTGCACTTTGCATGGTTCTCACTAGCACTTATATGTCCTAGTCCAGAAAAGGATTTTTCGTCAGAATCTGATTGGCTAAGATACATTAAGTATCGTAACACAACGTCTTTTTTGTGTAATGTATTCTCTATTATCATAGCAACCAATCGTTCCTGGAAGAATGATTTTTAGAGGGTCCATCACCTTTGGAGAAATTAAGCTTCGATGCTTGACATAATTCCTGAAAAAATTTGGATCGTGTTGGGCAACGTAAATCTGCAATGGAAATATATCTTTCACAGTAACGGTTTATGAAAAGAAATCACTTCAGATTATTACCATAGGTCCTAAAAGTAAGTTGGGATTTGCAAAAGAGTCATCAAAGTACATTTATCCCTGATTTCTTCACAGAGTAGCATTACTTGAGTGGAATTCATGGAACATACTGAACCATTCTACAAAGTTCAGTTCAGCTATCAAGATGTCTGACAGTCTGATTCTTCCATCCCAGGTGAAAACCAATCTCCCTGTCCATATTCCCAAACAACAATTTTCTTTGTCCCATACACAGAAAATCTTAACTGAATTTTCAAAACATAACAGAACACACCCTGAAACAGAAATATACACTGATTAGAAAACTGAAATGGCAATGGGTTAGCCATGCAGCAATAATGTGAGACATCACGACTCTCAGTGGATCCCCAGAAACCATATGCAGAACTGTGGTTGGTTGAAAAAAACGGAGTGGCATAATAAAAACATCAGAGAAGTGATGGTTCTGCAACGCCAGAGATATAGAAGTCTGATGAATCTTTCGGAAGGTCTATGTCCAAGACAGATGCTAGGAAGCCGATGCTGCTGATGGTGTGGATCTTTCAAGGACAAGTCGGTCAAATCCTCGAAGAAGAATTATGCTTACGCCAGACTTCAAGTGTTTTTGACGTATCCCTCTTTCGAGATTTCTTCGGGATGTGAGGGGACATTTTCTTTCATGCTTGTAACCGATACATCAATGGTTGGAAATAGAAATGCTTAAAGCTGACATGAAAAAAGAAAATACGTAGCGAGAGTCACAACCACTGAGGCCAGTGATTTTTTATTTTCACGTGTCTTCTTATTTTGACATCTGTAGACTTTTGTTTCCATGTCTATTTCGGAAACCATGTCCATATATATAGAAAAATTTATATATATATATATATATATATATATATATATATATATATATATATATATATATATATATATATATACATATATATATATATGTATACATATATATATATATGTATAAACAGAAGTTTTAAATATATATATATATATATATATATATATATATATATATATATATATATATATATATATATATATATATATGTATACAGATTTAAAGATTTTTTGATTTTCCTTCTTACAATCTTTATATTCATTGGCTACTTTTCATCCCATAAGTCCTTAGATTCATTGGAATGCCAAGAATCTCTCTCCTCATTTCCCCCCTCTCTTTTATACGTATATATATATATATATATATATATATATATATATATATATATATATGTATATATATATATATATATATATAAACTCTCAAAAACACACACACACACACATATATATACATTAACAAAAACACGTATTTTCGTAGATATATAATATAAGTGTATAAATTGCGTTATATTATATAAAAACCCATCTGAAATGATCTCCAGTCATCACACAGTTGATGTATCACAACACAAATAAGATAAACATTTAAAGAAAGTCATCGATAGCTGCTTCAATATAATGATGTTTTAAGCATTTAAGTGAACAGCCAGTGGTAAGTTCAATCCATGCAGCAGTCACATTTTCTTAAATTGTTTATCCTGTTTACATTTTCGAGGGTGAGTGATACAATAGCTGTGTAACGACGGGAAATCATTTCTGATAATTTTTTCTATTTCGTAATAATTCAAAATCATTTTGTCGGAGCATGTACATCTATTTCCTAAACCATGTATATACATATGTGTGCGTTTGTGTGCATGCATGTGTCTATGAGTATATATATATATATATATATATATATATATATATATATATATATATATGTATGTATGTATATATATATATATATATATATATATATATATATATATATATATATATATACAATATATATATATATATATTACAAAATGTGATAAGCGTCATTGAAAAAATGGATAAACGATACTGTGTTTAATTAGATCAAAAAGTGAATTTTTGATTAGAACATTTCCTTTCATTAAAATCTACTTGTATATAAAATGGTTGTGATAAAAGAAAATTAAAATCCAACAACTTTATTTTGAAATTAATTAGACACATTTATTCGTCAACCAAGGCCTACAACGTTTTGGTACCACACTTTCACGCTCCCACAGACACACCAACACACGGGTTCATATACAGACATCAACACACGCACACACACACACACATACACACACACACACACACACACACGCACACACACTTTCATATATATATATATATATATATATATATATATATATATTTATATCGTCACAACAACAATGTTTATTAAGTGTTAGTAATCAAAAAGTTTCAAAATCAAGGGAGCTATAGTAAATGTCAAATAATGAATCTGTTCGATTTGAGTGATAATTCCTTTCTTTCATTGAGAAAAAAGTATCGATTGTTTTTCTAAATATATAGAAAGCTTTCAACGCCTTTTTTTTCTAGATGTTTTGGAATTCGAGGTAATTGACTGGTTTGTCACTCAAAAGAATCTACCATGCAAGCTATGTATTTTGGCAGCATGGCATCTAAGGAGAATCAATTGAAAAAAAAAGAGGTGATCAATGAATAAGGTACTAATCAGTGATTTGTAATTCATCCATGTATGTATATATATATATATACACACACAATAAAAATCAGGAGTACAATATGATATAATATGGTACGACGTTCGATGAGTGATTTGTTCATTTTGTAATGTGCTTGATAAAGTCAACATTAAACATTTGATTTAGAGCAGAACTTAAAATATGACGAAGTAAGGATTCATTACTCAAAGACGTTCATGTTTCTGCTCTATTTTAGATTCTTTTGGTCATTATATACATGTATATATATATATATATATATATATATATATATATATATATATATATATATAAATATATATATATATGTATATATATGTACATATATATATATATATATATATATATATATATAAATATATATATATATATACATATATATATATATATATATATATATATATATATATATATATATAACTGATTTTATGCGTCGAACTTGCTTAATCACAGTGCTGAGTATTTAACACAGGTAAAAGGATATATAACTGGTAAAATGTTAAAATTTCGTGCCCACTGCATGAGCTAGCGCCCAGCAGCGTTTTTTTTGTCTATCATCCCATTAGGTTCAATTGTTTTTGAAAACCCAACAACTTTCACCAATGTCAACTATGAGGATACATCGAACTTACCTCCCTTTTTCTTGAATAACAACAAAATATATTCTCATATACGTTTTGTTTTACTTCGGTTTTTTGTATTCCTTGGCAAAGCAAAGTGCTCCATATTTTGTAAAAGGATCATAGGAGATAAATAAACAATAATAATAAAGTATAATGATAAGTCTATATAATAATATAAAACTATGTATGTGTGTGTATGCATGTGTGCGTGTATTTTATGATAATGATTATATATTGTAGAATAATAATTATATGTAATAAAACAAATCTAATTATATAATGTGTGTGTGTGTGTGTGTGTGTGTGTGTGTGTGTATGTTTGTGTGGGTCCGTGTGCGTATGCAATGGTAAGAGAGATTGAAAGAGGGAAGGAGAAGATGAGACCCGTTTGAACATTGAACCAAGCCTTTCATGATATTTGTAACCTTCTGTGAATTCATGTGTCTATCCATCGATCTTTGTATAGGTCAATCGATCTCTCACTTTCAACTTACATCGTTTCATTTATTTCCAACCAATTCATTTCACGTCTCTTCTCAAGTTCTGCTCGATCCCAATTTATTCCCTGATCTGTTTTTTTTCTTTTTTTCGTTTTGGTTGACTTATTAAAAATGGTTTACATCTTCGTTGGTCTTTAACTCTTTAAACGCCAATAAGCTGTGATTCTACCCATCTACAGTATTTGTGGGTCTCTGATAATCACTTTCTTCTTCTTCTTCTTCTTCTTCTTCTTCTTTTTTTTCTTCTTCTTCTTCTTCTTCTTCTTCTTCTTCTTCTTCTTCTTCTTCTTTTTTCTTCTTCTTCTTCTTCTTCTTCTTCTTCTTCTTCTTCTTCTTCTTCTTCTTCTTCTTCTTCTTCTTCTTCTCCCTCTCCCCCTCCCCATTCCCTCTCTTTTAATATCTGACTTCTCTTTCTATGCCCGTTTTTTTAATTCATTTCTTCTGCTTCCTTTTGGAGACCGTCAACCAAAACTGTCATCGGAACTCCGAACATGGGTTTCTTTATTTTTCAAGTTGGTCTGGCTGGCTGGCTGGCTATCTATGTATTACGATACAGGCAGCACCGATGGAACTAAAGGGCTGAAAATTTGAATAGCTATTTATTATCTCCATCAAAATGTTGACTATTGTTTTTTTGTTTTTTTCAAATCAATGTTTTCTTGTAAGGGGTTCAATCTGCGCTGTAAGGATATGCTAAATTGATAACCGGGTTCTTGTCTAACCGTGGTCACACCTGTTTGTTTTTTAAATCCAAACTTTTTTCGTAGATCACTACCTACGAAAAGGTGGTCGAAGTAACGATCTATTGATCACCCACTTTTCCATTTTTTTTTTATTGTGCCCCGAACCCAAACACTAGACGCTGCCAAATAATGTTGGTGACAAAACACTTTCATTGACTGACTGAGAAGACCAGTTTCATCACCATCGTCATCATCGATATCATTGTCACCTTTTTCATCATCATCATCATCATCATCATCATCATCATCATCATCATTGAGTCTGTGTTTTTTTATTTCATTCTTTCATTTCGTCTTTTTTCGTTTTCCATCACTTTCCACCCTTCACCTCCAACCTCATCTGCTTTTCTACCCTTTACATATTTTCCCTTTCCTTTCCATTCGTTTTTCATTCCTTTTCCTCTCTATCTTCTTTTCTTTCATTCGTTATCATTCTTTATTTCTTTTTTCCCTCCTTTACTCGATTATTTTTTTTGTATTTCCTCTTTGTTTTTTCATTCCTTATCATTTTAATTTCTTCTCTGTCTTCTTCTTTCTATTTTTCTTTTATCCTCCTTTCTACACCTTATTCATTTCCATTTTTTCTCTTTGTTTTTCTCTATTTTTCTTTCTTCTGTTTTTCTTTGCCCCCTCTCTCTCTTTTCTCTCCTCCTCCTTCTTTTGGCTCCCATTTTTTAAAAATCTTTTCTTTATCACAGGTAACCCACGTGATGTTGACCAGTATCACCTTCTCCTTCCTTTTTTCTGTCTAACTAAGAAAAAAAAAATTCTGCTGGAAAATATTGGCGGGGAAAAAAACAACATTTTTTTCTGACCGGTTGTCTTCCAATAGATTGTGGGTTTTTTTTTTCGCTGCTTTTTTTGGGCAGGTGCCGCCATTCTATTTTAGTAACCCATTTGAATCTGATGTCGACTTTTTTGGTTTTCTGATTGACAGTGTTCGTTTTATTTGATTGAAGAGTCCGTTCTCAAACCCTTCATACACGGTCACTGGCAAGCAATGGCCAATGAGCAAAGACACTAGCGGTGGAGATGTCCGGGAAGCATATTTACACGAAGCAGAGTTTTACCAAAAGAGACGATTAATAAGTATATATATATATATATATATATATATATATAATATATATATATATATATATAAATATATATATATATATATATATATATATAAATATATATATAAATGTATATATATATATATATATATATATATATATATATATATATATATATATATATATATATATATATATATATATACATATATATATATATGCTTCTCTCCAATTATGACAATCGTACAGAAGCGTTAAGAAAATTCCAGTGAGGCTTCCAGAAGTACTAATCATGATAGATCTATTTTATTGGAAATATTGTGCAATTTTATCATGAAAACAACATATATATATATATATATATATATATATATATATATATATATATATATATATGTATATATACACACACATATATGTACATATATATATATATACACACATACACTCATACAGACATACACACACATATACATGATATGTATATATATAAATATATATATATATATATGACTCAAATGATAATTGCAAAATCAGAAAAGTACTTGTTTCCATGGGTTGAAAAAGTTATATAGTGTTTTGGTGGTGATAATTTTCTGATATCATCAGTAAGAGTGCTCGATGACAAGGTGAAGTAGAATATAAGTTTTAAGTTTCTGACGGAGGAAATATTGTAAAATACAAAATACTTGAGAAAAAACGATACATTATTTCAGTGCAGGTTCACTATATATTGTCAGGTTAATGAATTGTTCTGTCCCTGGTTTGGGTTCATTGAAAAACAGTATCCTCAGCTTGAACAGAATTGGTTTAATGTTTCCTTCGTGTATTGTTTTTGTTATTGCGTAAATGTTATAGTCGGAAGGGTTGGTGAGTGTATTTTTGCTACATGTGCAATAATGCAGTGGGTGGTTTTTTACTCTGGTGTAAGTTATACGGGGCATGGCTTTTTCGTTTGGTTCTATCTTATTTTGATCATAATTATTTTTTTCATGTTTTCAGTATGCAAGTGTTTGGTTTGAACTCATTCTCAATCAAAACTATGATTATGATAAATGATTTTCATTAAAATATTTTACTTCATAGTTTTAATTTATATGTACCAAATAAATTGTAGTTACTAAGGTTAGAGTGTGAATTTGCATTCGGTTAATGGTTATTTGCCTAAAGGTCAGGAAGTTGCAATTTGAATTAGTTAATGGTTGTATTAAGACGCTGGATTGCGATTATATGTATTTTATTAATTCTATTTATAAGTTTGATTTGGGTAGTTTAAAATTATACAAGCTTTGAAGATTAATATTCGTGTTGTCTGTATTAAATCTAATATTGTGTACAGTGTATCTAATAATAATTTCGCTTAAAGTTTAAAATTTGATCAATTAAACCAATGGTGTGAATTTGTGTGGCTAATAGTTGGAGTTATTCATTATTTTAATTGAACAAAGTCATCCTCGCCTCGGGTTCCTCCGTATATTCTGCTTTGTATTTGCATTTAGGAATCATTTTGTTTCTCTGGTTTAGAAGACTCTTTCCGTCTTAAAATATCAAGAGATTTTTTACATTTTGACATCATTTGGTTTCTCTTGATCTGAATTATTTTTCTGTCTTAAATTTAAAGATTTTTGGCATTTTGACAGTACTTTTTTTAATCCATCAGTTGAATATACTATTGATCAGTTTCCATTGTAAATTTCCCTTTATGTCTGAATATCGTTTCGTTTCTCTGGTCCCAGATACTCTTTCGTTATTTTGGAGATTCTTAACACCTTGACATAATTTGGTTTCAATGATTTTGACTCATTCCAATAAACATAGCTCTTCCAATGTAGTGTTAATCAGTTCCAGTATATATTTTTCTTTTGTCTGTATCTGGACATCATTCCATTTCTCTGGTTCCAAAGAATTTCTGTCTTCAAACTTTGAGATTTTTGACACTTTTGCATCACTTCTTTTTCCTGATTTTGAAGGCCCTGTCTATCATTCAACTCCACATTTTCAATATTTTAACTTCATTCCGTTTCTCTGGTTCAGAAAGTTCTCTCTGTCGGCATAATTCTAGATGTTTGACATTTTGGCATCATTTCGGTTCAGAAGGCACACTATGTTATCGAACTTTACGATTTTTGACATATTGACATCATTTTGTTTCTCTGGTTCAGAAGCCTTTTCTTGTCTTCAAATTTTGACATGTCAAGGACATATAGCATTTATCTTCAAAATCATTTTGAATTCTGGACTTACCAATAGCACACTTTGCAAGAAGTGAAATTTTTCTCTTAAGTTACCAGAAATGTTTAAAGAATGCAACTTTAGTTTTTAGTTCTAAACTTCAGAATGATCCATTGTTGTAGTAGTATCTATATTTCTATTTGTTCTTTGAGATATCAACTAATTACATTATGTTGTACATTCATTGTTTCTGGGGCATGTGCTTTGGTTATACTCTTACATTTATGTTCGGTTATATCATTTGTGCCCCCATTGTAATTGTTGTTGTTATTCCTATATAAATCATTACCTTTTACATGAATTTATGATACTATTTATATTTTCGAAACAATTGTAGCTGCTTTTCAAAGTATTTTTGTTAATAAGCTTATGTAGTGAATTTTCTATGAGGAAATGTTAATCTATTAGTCAGAAAAAAGCTTTTCCGATATTGATATTAATTAGTTTATCATATGGTGGGTTGAACCAATTATTTTTTTATTTCATTTCTTTTTTTCCGCTTGGTGTTGATATTATTAGTACTGTTATCTAAGTTAGCTTCATTTGGAAAATCGTAGCAGTTTTTCCCTAAGTATTTGTTGTTTACTATGTATACATATATGTATCGACTGAGAGAGAGAGAGAGAGAGAGAGAGAGAGACAGACAGACAGACAGACAGACAGACAGAGACGGAGACAGAGAGACAGAGAGAACTATGGGAAAATGGATATATCCATCTGGATTGATAGATATAGATGAAGAGACAGAAATAGATTTTGAGCATCGATTGATAAGACAGAGATAGTGATAGATTGATGGATAGATTGTGATCAAAACTGCAAATCTTGGTGAACTAGTCTCAATATTGGAAAAGATGAGATTCAAGACGGTGAACGAAGTTTGAGCCTAGCGATGAAGCAGCTATTGGTGATCCTTGAAAACGTCATTGCAGAATATTTTGAAGGTGGGAAAAACGCTGATAAAGTGTCTGAGTTAAGATAAGTACTCAGAAAAGACTGAAGTGTTATAGCCTTAGGTTGGTAATCTTTTCATTAATATTAAATGACTGGATACTCTCCAGACAGACATCGTATATATCCACCGTCTTCCCCTCTCGAAGACCGGAAGCTATGAAACAAACATAGATCTTATAATTAGATATGATCAAAACCTGAAGTTTCTGTAGCTAATAAAAATCTGGCAGCCAAACTTAATAAATATTTTCCGCACAATTAGAATTGCTTTTCAAGACCATCGCGCGGAACATTGTCACGAGCGTTATTCAGCCGTTCTTGAATAAAGGACTTTCAGCTTGGCTGAACAGTTGTGGACTTTACAGGCTCCCTCAGTGCATTCAATCTACCACTAAACACACACGAACTTCGATTCTACACACAAAAGTATCAATACGCATCAATGGGGTACCTCAAATACTGACTAATCATGCAAAACAACACACAACCCGACCTTTTCATTATTACAATGCTTCAAATACTTTGTAAGTTATTTTTAGTGAGAACTTTGGTATTCTGTTCATTGTAATTTCGGAAGATTCTTGATCATAAGAGACCTATACTTATACATACATACTTTATTGGGGTTATATGTGCTACATACTGATTCTGTACTAGTGTGATAGGTCCACTGGTAATAGTAAGCCTGTATGTTTTAGCGTGGGGTATTGTCTCAAGGGTCATGGCCCACTATGACATTAGTTTCCTGGTTTTCGTTGGTTGGAAAAGGGTGAGTTAGATCTGCATGTATGTATCTATACCTTGTAGTCACTGGGTTTTACTGCAACTTATCTATAAAAGTGCAATGTAGGTTACTTGAATGATATTACTAGGTTTGTCCGGAAAGTATCCAGATATCTAGTATCAACTAAAAAATACAGAGGGCAATAGTAATTTAAATTTCTTCAAAGAGCACCGATGGTGATCTTACTTACTTATTCCAGTGCCCTTCTCATTCTTCAAAATAGTGTGCAAAGATCCTTTTCGGGGACACCATCAGTTGCCTTGTTGTGTCCATATGAACTCATTTGCACAGACAAAGATTTGATATCTTTGAGCAGTAGAAACATTGTGATAAAACGTTGTGCTTAACCCTTGTCTTGATCATTCGAGTGTTAAGTATGATAGAGATAGGAAGAAAAAATGTTCCGACAAGAACCAATATGTTCTTCAACAATACTGTACACTCTCTACATTCATCTGACTGCAAAATTAATACTGTTTTTTTTAAATAATTTTTTTTACTCTATGGTTCATATTTTCATTTCATTATTTGTTTAGAACTTGCAGCATTATGCCTATTCAGTGTCACTAGGTACTTTCAACGTCTTCTAACTAGCTTAGAATACCAACTAGCCAGCCATGCAACAAGCAAGAATCCTGATTGTCAGTCTAGGTTGGCAACCGGTTTATGAGACGGACAAGACAAGGCAGGTAATTCCAACCCTCATCCAGCGTCGTGAAGGGCGAGCAACGGAGAAAGAGAGGAATACATTTCCGAAATATACCGATAGCAGAGCTCTGGTGAAGCTTTGACGAGCCAAGCAAGCCATATATAGATAACAATTAATTATTCAAGTAAAATAGGAGCGCAGATCTGGTTAGTCAATCAATAGAAACTATGTTTTTTGGAAAACGGGTGATCAATGAATTGGCCATTTTTCGCTTTTGTTTGACAGTGATCATTCAAAAATCTTATTAAAAAAAAAAACAAGCAAACAAAACAAAAAAGTGTGAATACTGCTGGTCACAAAATAGGGATCAATTCAGGATGAACTTACATTGCAAATTGAGCCCTCACTAAAAACTCTCTTCAAAGAAGGAATTTTAGATAAAAAAAATGTTTTCATAGATACTATAGGCATGCCAATGTTTTAACCATTGGCCTAATCAGCCATCAGTAATGCAAATGTCCGAATAAATGCTTTCAACCCAAATCTAATCTCGTTTATTCTCCGTCTATTCGATTTTTTAACGTAACAATAATGTATTAAGAAATGGATATATGTGATCCGACAGAATGAATTATGAATTGTGTTATATCATATAACTTTTTTTTGAACTGATCTCCCGTCATTATACGGTGAATATATCACTCAACCTAGACAACGTAAATAAAATAAACAATTAAAGGAAGATTTGGAACTACCACTGATAGGGTGATCGCTTCAATTGACTTTGGGCCTTTGCATGATGAGCAGAAAATACTCGAATGTTAAGCTCTATGGCCTCATTATAGTAGGCGTGATAAATACATAGCCATCCAGCCAGACTAGTTCGAAAACTAAAGACACTCCTCAAACCGAGGCGGCAAAATATGAGTCGTTAGTGTATCTGTTCTTTCTAGAATTGGGAGCAACTATTTCCCTTTGTAATGACCTCATGTCGTCAGTACATGGTTATAATTCCATCTAATAAGGCTGTCTTTCCCTTAAAGAAGAACCTCCTGCCATATGACTATTGAAAGGAATAATCAAAATGGTCAATTATTGGCTCTGGTAGTTGGCGAACTCAACTACAGAGCCATAAGAGAGTGACGAATGTAAATGTATTTCTTATAAACGTTTGACTGGCTGGCCATTTCAGGCCTGGACCCCCTTTAAAGATATATGCTCAGAGGGGATTCGCTAATGGAGAGAGAATCGTGTGTATGATTACCAGTGAATTCCACCGAATACTGCTTCAAGATGACAGATAGGAGATCGGAAGTACTTATGTGTCAATGTACGTTGCGTGTACTCCCGACATCGTGTCGGCAGTTCATGAAAACATAGAATTGTAAATTGAAAGACTTCTTTGATAAGCTAATCTAATACGTATGTTATAATGGGAAACATTAGTGCTCATATACATATATGAAAGCATATCTATATACGCGATACCATTCAGGAATTTATATTCGTTCATATCCATACCTTTGTGGCTATAAAATAAGACACTTGACTTTACATTAAAGTCGACACAGAGGATTATTCGCAGTCTGCCTGGAAAGTGTTCAGCCATTCTAAATAGTTTGTAGACCGATAACTCTATCTTGTTGCAACTTGGCAATCAATCAAAGGTTGGTATTACTGCGTTTGCATGAACAGGAACTCATCTGTGGAGTTACTCAGTCGGCAAGGAGACGCGATTGTGTAATCTTGTGTACTGTTGGATCATTTGATTTTGGGAAAAATCACATCACCCAAATCTGTCAGCCTCATCCCATCTTACAGTCCACTTTTGACACCTTGCAAAACCTGGCTTTTCCTCCGGCTTTCACAGTTAAAAGTGAACAGATCTCAAACGATTGGCAAGATTAAAGAAAACGTTACAAGTCAACAGAATCACCATAAACTTCAGCTATAATAACACAAATTTAAACCAACGAAACAAAATCACTGAAAAGATCCCCAAATCAATAGGAACTAGACTAATACGTGATTCTTTAAATGAAACAATATTCGACGATGCTGGAAATTATCACACTAAAGCCTTTTAGGGCAGCATTTTTACCAAAACTGGCTTCAAATATGATGAAAAGTTGAATCCAGCCGAGTGAAACATAGCAATGAACGAAAATAATAAAGATAGAAATTAGTGTAGGTAGAAAATCATTTGGTATACACCGCCATCCGACTTACAAGTAAAAACCAGAAAACTTGGAAAAATATTCAAACAATGAATGGGAAACGTCCCTACAAGAGCAACCAAAAGAGGGAAATATCTAACAATAAGAAACTGAAAATTAGCTTTAGTTGTAGAGATAATTTCTATAGTTTCATAACAAAAGACAACAATAAAGTAATTAGGAATGATACTAATGGAGAAAGCATAAATAAACCAAATTGCAATTATATAGACAAAAACAGATGGCCTTTGCAAAACGAATGTCAAAAATCAATTATCGTATACCAAAGCAAGAATGTCAACTTAAAATAAACCCTTAAAAGTGAAAGAGTTCATAGGAATAATGAAAACTCCTTTTAAAATAAGATTAACGAACCATAAATCAAATATATCGAAAAATGTTAAAATAATACATCATTGTTGACATATCATTGGTGGGTTACTGATAGCGAAATCGTACCTGAAAAAATAGGAAATATTGGAGCAGACATGCATATGCTAGAATATTGCAACCCTGTGTAACTATCTCTAGATGAGAAATCTGAAATCTTCAATTCAGTTAATTAAGCATAAAAAACAAACGAAAAAATATTATTAAAGAGAAAAAATGAAACACCATCACAATACCGTCAGCGTTCGAAATTTCAATTTATAAACATTACTCAATAATCCACGTATAGATATACTAATAATTAACCACTACGGATATTTTATCCCCTACCCATTTTTTAAAAAACAACCCCACCACTATGATTATCTTAGATATTTGGAAACAGACCAAACGAAGTATTACAAAATTATCAACAAAGGTCATATCAAAGGGAACCCTAACAATGGGAAATAGATTTAATTGAGAGTATAATATTTTCAGTAAGGAAACATGCCACAAAGAACTGTTGGATCATCTACATACTGATAGCAATTTGCTTTCACAATACCCTCCGAATTGATAATTTATAATTACCAACAAGCATTGCATCGCCACTGAATAAAACAGGAAAATCTAACTTACTTACTTCATTATATATATATATATATATATATATATATATATATATATATATATATATATATATAATTATCAGTTCTATCACATCTTTCTGCATGTGTTCATAGTTGATACGTCTAAATATATTTGGAACTGTCATGAAATATTTCTCCAGTTTTCCAGTTAGCCTAGCTGGCAGGCTATGTATGCATGTATGTATGCCTTGCTTGTTAGAAACAGAGTATATATATACATGTGTAAGCTGGATGGAAACAGAAATAGATAGTGAAAGGTTTCTCATCATCAAGAAGTGGGAAGAAAATGTCAAAAGAACTGGATACAGGAGGAACAGGGGTAACGACCAGAAAACACATCATTGAAGAGCCAAGCTGGATATTCGAAAATATAGTTTTAGTGACCGTTTAGACCGAATATGGAATATTTTACCTGATATAATAGTGAGCTTCAAAAATGTGAATCCTTCAATAGATAAATGTTGGAAAAAACGGGAGATTGTATACAGCTAGAAGACCACAATAACATCCAAAAGTCTTGTGGAAAATCCAAGATGATCACCGGAATTTGGTGGGGAAGATTTACCATAAAACCAGTTCCGGAAATCATCACTGAGCTAAGCAAAACTAAGCTAAGTTTGGCTCTGTTCTTGGTTGGACTAAGAGAAAGTTGTACAGTTGGAATTGTAAACGTATATTGCATTGATAGAAATACAAACTGATCGTCAATGTAAGTGAAAGGTGTTGATCAAATATTGATCAGAAAGAGAAAGATCCAACAATGAGACTCATAAACACACAAGATAACACACACAAGTTAGAACATGCATGTGCACACACTCACGCACATATATGTACGTGTGTGTGTGTGTGTATGTGTGCTTGTGTGTGTATCTGCACGTTTTTGTTTGTGTGTTGATAAAAGCATGCAGATTTTTAACCCACACACATCTATGTATATATGTGTGTGTGTTGTATACATACGACTCTCTCAAAACAATACGATATTGCATTTCATCCTTAAATATCTAGTCTCCTGTTTTGTCTGCTTTCATTTGTCTCATTGTCAACTACAACGCTCAAAATAGCGTGAGAATTATGATTTCTATCCACCAATTTGGTTGTCTCACAAAGCTGGAGATTGACAGCAGATGGTGAATCTGCCAGTCTCCCCAACAACATATAAGCTGTAAAATGGTTGACTGTCCGTTGTTGGTGTCTACTCAATACCTTCATAAGTACAAGGTGGTAAATTACATATACAGGACATTTTACCGGTTGGAAGGTCATAAAGTAAATAATCAATGTCGTGACCATACGACCCATGTAGCCAATGCAATGATCATATAGTACATGACTATCAACATTGGTCCATTGTACCAAGTGACTACACATTGAAGTCTTTGTTAACAAAGCAACAGCAGGCCTATCCATCGATACTGCAAACATAAATGATGTAAATGAAGCAGCCAAGATAGTGAATTGTCAGGATAGCAAGCAATGGTCCCCCTAGTTTTTAGTAGTCAATGTGCCCGAAAATCTTATGTAAGGGCACAAATTCAGATTTGGTTGCATGAATCAATATCCTTTTTAAGATGAATCCTCTAGACTATCAACAGAATTTGAAATCTATTGTGTGCACAATTATTTACGTTGTGCACTGGTTGCAAAACGTTCGTGTGCACGCCTACACACATAGTGGGAATTATGACGTTGAGGTTAAAGTCTAGTACACAAAGCATTCGAATATGAAAACAGTGCTAATACAACTGTCTTTAAGAACAGACAGAGGGGAATACTAAATCTGGAAATATAGCAGCAATAACAAAATAAAGCCCCTACCAACCTCCGATCTGATGAGAGAATTGCCACCAATTCTTTTATTTAAGCAGATAAATAAATTAATACAAAATGTTCTCCATCTCTTCTCTACACGGTCTTTTGTTTTTAGATCTCTGAAAAAAAAAACTGATGACAAAAAAAAGCTGCTAGACGAAATATATTATTGAAATATGATTAACAGATCATGGAATCGGAAAAAAAAAACCTGAACAGTAGACAAACAGGTCTGGTTAGTCACTCAATGGAAACCGTCATCTGATCAACATCTTAAAGCAGCATGTTGTGTTAAGTTTCATCAATCAAAAATTAGAAAAATAGGTGATCAACGAATTAGCTACCGCTTTCGACTTTTCTTGGTTGGTGATCATTCAAAAAAAAAAAAATAATGCTGTACATTTAATGATTATTTACTATGACGTCCAAAGGTAGTATGAACTGTCCTTTCCTTAATTAAGTGTGAAATTTGCAGCAAAACAACAGGAACAGCAGGTTGCACCTATTTGGGAATAAAACTTACCAACCAAAATGAAAATTATACCTCTTAGTGTCAGTGCTGTTTATTTTGAGGAACCAGACATCCACATAGCATATAGACGCCATAATATGATCTTCAAAGTTACTGCAATTTTCTAAGTTATCTGTACTGGAGAAATATTAAATCTTCAATGAAACATCACTTCTTTCAGTAAATGTGACTGTGATAAGAGCACTTCAATCAAAGTGATTTAGAATTGCGCTCGTCAACTGAATCACACTGAGATATGTTTGCAAGTCTCAAATAAATAGTATCAATGATTAGGAAGCTGTTCCAGTCCAGACGTGTCTAACTGCTAAACATTCTACTCCATACTGATGTGACTCATAACTACGTTGTATTTCAGCTATATTCAGGTTCAATAGTGAGATAACTGGTGTTTAAAACATGCATCTCAATAATAAAAGTACTAAATTCAAATTTTGGAACTATTTATCTATGGGTATAATGCAAAATCATACTAAGACACATCATCTAAGTGTGAAAAAAAACAGATTTCGTTGAAAAATATTACATGAAAAGGGAAAATGGTTCTCGGTTCTCAATTAAACACCAAATAAAAAAAAGGAATGATAAAAATTATCTTAAAAAAATCGTACAAATGGAGAGAAATGGTTTTCATTTTTGGATTCAGAAACCAAAAATACATTGAATTCAGCTGAAATAACCCAAACAATTTTTTCAAAACATAACTTGTTATTGTCTTCAATTTGTTCGCGTGCAAATTGTGTACTTATTTGAACAGAATTCCTAAGAATCTGTCCTAATCAGTAAACATAAGTTTCTCTAGTTTTGAATAAATTTTATTTATCTATCCGTCCATTTATATCTATCTATTTAGTTATCTATGTGCCATACGCATAGACTGTATAAATGTAGCTAGAGGGCTGAAATTTTAAACTCTCACTACATATGTCAATAGTGAAGTTGTTTTTTAGATTTCCCCCCAAATAAATTCTCAAAAGGGGATAATTTTCGATGTAAGTTTTTGATAAATCGATCTTTGAGTCAGTAGCGGTGCTATATCCAACAATGAACCACGGCAATTAGAAATATTGGATTAAAAAAAAAAATTTCCAGGGTTCCTCGTGAATATTGTTTTCCCCAAACTACGGTACCCCCACCAGTTGCAGGGTCGGTGGATTCCGTGCGCTGGCTCTGTCACAGTTTGTAGTCCAGTAGGATCCTCCCTTGCTTTTTGAAAATTTAGAGTTTTAGTGATTGTGTTCCGACAAAAAGTATCAGGAGTAACTTTGACTTTGATCACCCTTTTTTTCAATTGATCATCCTCAACATGCTAATGAAAGACGTTGGACATGTGCTACTTATTTTATTGAGTGACTAACTGAACATTTTTTTCCAATCCATGAATGTAGAGTTCAAACAATACTACTAGTATTTTTATAAAGGTTTAATTTCATCACTGCCATTGCTTAGCCTACCAGGTTAAAAGAAGCTTACATAGATGGTGGTGATTTATGATTTCCCTTGGAATATATTATATTTTTCATCTCCTTCTTGTAACTTAAAATGAGAATCGTGTCGGTTTGTGAGAATAACCCGGCTTTTAAATCATACTTGGCATATTGTGGAGATGAGATATTGACACGCAGGCTTTGTTGTGAACACAAAATATTTTGTCCTAAAAAGATATTGATAAAATACATAAAATAGAATAAAAGGAAGAAAATTCTTAGCCTTTTCCTCTTCGATGGAACTTTCGACCGAGATTCCTTTACAGACTGCCAAAATTCTCTTTCCTCTCCGCGGCATTGGACGAAAATAGGTTTCACCTGACAAGCCTCTGAAACCGATCACCTTTTTCAAATTCAAAGTGCTCAAAGCGGATCCCTTTGATCATAAGCTTTTCAAGTCAATTTTCACTTTTCCCCTTGCATGGTTTATTTTTATTTCATGTAATGTTTTTCTACGATTTTACTTATTATGTTTTTTTTTATGATTTTATTTATCATGTTTCTTTCATGATTTTATTTATCATATTTCTTTTATGATTTTATTTATTTTTTCCAAAATTTACCAGATAAACAATACACGTTACAGTAGTTATCTTTGGGAATGAAAGTAGGAGTGGTGTTGGATCTTGCTGCAGTCAGGCTTGTCTCAATCTTAATCGGGTTTGTTATTGTTACCAATGTTTTTCGATTTTTTCTGGTTTTTTTTTTTTCATTCACAATACATTTTTTTCATCCAATCGGATTTTTGTTCATTCTTCATGTTTTCATTCTCGGGCTTTTCTCATTCTCTTTCTGCTCTCTGAATTCCTGTCTTTTCGACCAGCGTTTGCATTCATGATATTTGACTTTTTTTTCTCCCGGATACTTCTGCTTCTGCTTCATCCGATTCAGTTCTATTTCCCCTTCTTCAAATCCGCCATTTTTTCATTCTTCTCTCCCTTTCTCTTTCAACACTTTTTCGTCTCTTTATTCTTGTTCCTGTTTTGATATAAGATTTTCTCTTCTCCCTTTTTTGTCTTCCTTTCGACTGTTGTTATTCTTCTTCTTCTCCTTGCTCTTCTTCTTGCTGTGCTTATTCTTGTCAATATTCTCCTTCTTCTAATCCTTTTTCATTCTTTTCATTTTTTCTCTTCTTTTCTTCCTCTCGTTTGTGCTTTCCTCTATTTTTGATGATCTTATTTTCTCATCTTTGGCATCCTTTTCTTCAACCGGAGAGCATCAATCATAGCTCTCACCAAAACAGTCCAAGTAGGTTTCCTCAATTTTCAAGTCAGCCAAGTTCATTGGCAAGGTATGAATCACGACTACAGGCCGTACCAATGGACCTAGATGACGGAAAATTTAGACATTTACTTCTTATTACGACTGAAAGGGACATTGTTTTTTTTTGTTGTTGTTTTGGCTAATTCCACCAGAATATATTTCAGTAGGAAGTTCAATTCACGATGTAGCTAATGCTAAATCTGTCACTGTTGTTTTTTTTTTTTAAATTCAAACTTTTTAGTGATTCAACAAAAGTCGAGAGGAATAATGTATTCATTGATCACACTTTATTACCATCTTTTAATTGATCACCCCTGACACAGTGTTCAGTCAAAACACGTTGATCACGTAGCAGTTCCAATTGAATAACTAACGAGATATTTTTCCTAATTCTTTCCTTTCATATTTTTTCTTCGTTTGCTTCCTTTCTTCTTCTTCTTCTTCTTCTTCTTCTTCTTCTTCTTCTTTTTCTTCTTCTTCTTCTTCTTCTTCTTCTTCTTCTTCCCTCCTAACTAAATCCCCTCAATCATATTTATATATTTTCTTTTCTCTCCTTTTCCTTCAAATTTCTTTTATTTGCCACTTTCTCATTCAGCTAACCTTTCCTCTCTTAATCCTGATTATCAAAGCTCTTCCTCTCATACAGACACACATTCAAGTATATATATATATATATATATATATATATATATATATATATATATATATGTGTGTGTGTGTGTGTGTGTGTGTGTGTGTGTGTGTGTGTGTGTGTGCGTGTGCGTGTGTGTGGTGGGGTGCATTTAAGAAATGGACATATTTGGTCGGACAGATTGAATTATAAATTGCGTTATCGTATTGCAGTTATCCTGTCTACATCCTAAACCATTATTTCTGGGCGACGGTGAGAAACGTAATGTTCTTATCAAGGTATATGTAAAATCTCATATTGATCTTCATTAAGACTCACTTGTTGATCACGGAGAAGCGTGATATGAATATGTTGTGGAGATTCTGTAAGTATTCTTACAGTTTTACCTAACTGTTTATTAGCCAAGCATATATATATATATACATGTGTGTGTGTGTGTGTGTGTGTCGGGCATATATATGTATATGTGTGTGTGTGTGTGTATGTGTGTGCATATATATATATATATATATATATGTGTGTGTGTGTGTGCATATATATATGTGTGTGCATATATATCTGTTTCTGTTTGTATATATATGTGTGTATGTGTGCATATATTTATATGTTTGTGTTTGTGTAAGTCTTTGTATGTATATGTGCGTGAATGAGTAAAAATTTATTCCACTTTTGATAAATATTTATAACTATTCTAAATATGAAATATGATGGATAAAGCAAAAATGAAGAATCACAAGAAGCAAGAAGATAGTTGAAAAGAAAGAAAGAGAATGGGAGAAGGAAAGAAGGAAAGGGCGAAAACAAGAAAAAAGATTAGGAAAAGAAAAAGAAAGAATGAAAGGAAGGGAAAAAAGAAAGGAAGAAGGGAAGAAAGAAAGGAAAAAGAGAAGAAAGAAAAGAAGATTTGCAAAAATGATCAGAACATGAGAGTTCAATAGAGAAGACAATGAAAGAGATGAAGGAAAAAAGTAAGAGGGGAAAAAAGAGGTACAAATCAGAGAATACAGATTAGAAGAATGAAAAGACAGGCAAAAAGACCTGATATAGAAAGAGAGAGGCAGGTATATATATATATATATATATATATATATATATATATATATATATATATATATATATATATATATAGATAGATAGATAGATAGGCAAAAAGACCTGATATAGAAAAGAGAGAGGCAGGTATATATATATATATATATATATATATATATATATATACATATAGATAGATAGATAGATAGATAGATAGATAGATATTTAGAGAGAGAGAGAGAGAGAGAGAGAGAGAGAGAGAGAGAAAAGAAATGATGAGGGAAGAAATGAGAAATTAAAAAGAAAGACAAAGAAGAAGAAAGAAATATCAAATGGAGAAAAAAGAAGAATGACACCCCAAGGAAAAGATTTGAAGGAGAATAGGAAAAGAAACATCCCTTAAAAGGGTTCCAGCCCAGTTGTGACCATGACAACAGAGTCAGTATCGAAATTAATCCGGACTGAGTAGTACATAAATCAACACTATCTTATCAGACGAGAATTGCCGCCATATTTACTGATTGAGGTAGAACTGAAAATGTACGCAAAGATAAATGTTATGTTTTCATTAATCTTTAAAAAAAAAAAAATTCCTAATGCTTTACATATCCCCCTGCCTACAAATACTTTCCTAACATTAACCCATTAACTACAAATGAAAGGAAATGCAGTCATTACAGGTAATGGCAATGTGATTTCTGCTCTATTGAGATTTATGGCACTTTAGTTTTAACTGCGAGTCAGGGCTTCCATCTTGCAATGGATAATCTTCAATTGGAGAAGAAAAAAAACTTCCATTTTAAAACGAATAATCATTACTCTTCCCCATCCGTTGATGAGCACAAATTCTTCACCGTAGACGAAGACTTAATCCAATTTAAAAATAAGACGCATAAAATTGAATTAATCCGTGCTTTCATAGACATACTGGACCATTCTATTATTTCCTCCAAGAGATTGACTACAGAGGGACGGTTTAGAAAAGTTTAAATGTATCAAGACAATTCTGTTGGTCGTTGGTAATAGAAACGATTCTCATTATTAGTAAAAAGAATTCGATAAAAACAATATATAAAATAACGCCTGTTGCTGGTAATGGGTTAATGAGAGATCAAAGAATTACAACCCAAAATTTAAAAGTTACAAAGATTCAAAGATAAATTCTGCGGAAATTACTTAGAGGTAACTCCATTAATGTAATTAAACAAAATAATGAATAGACACCATTATACAAAGGCGATACATTAGAGTAACTTCAAATAGTATATGTTATTGGGAAGGGACGTTCTTCAATTAATCTTCCGTTCTGTTTGACACATTTTTCTGAAGTCACATGATTAGGTTAACGTTAAAATTCCCTCGCTTACTGTAGCATTCACGCACGCAAAGACGTATAATTTATGCTATCGCATTGACCCATGTGACGACGACAAGTTTCTGTCACTTTCTCTTTCTCTTTCTATTATAATATAGGTGAGGTAGCGTGGTAAAGTCAGGATTTTAGAAGAATTTAATTCTGTTATTAAATACGTAAAATGAAAAAAAAAAAAGGTTCTGGGCGAAAAACTTGATTCAGACATATCTCGTGAAGAATGTTGCTTGATTTCAAAACAGACTTGTCAAAATTGCACAAATTGATAAACGTAGGCCAATACGTAAACATAATATAATCCAAATTCTATTTAAGCTTTTTAGGAATTAGATGATGAGTTGACGTACCGTTTTCATAGATGACTGACGAAGCTGTTAGGAAATAAGGATGTCATCCCCCATAACGTTGAAACATGAACAAAATCTTGTTAACCAGTAAAACAACAAACAGCAACAAAAAAAAAAGCAAAAAACAAAACAAGAATTTCAAATCTTTTTTGTGACTTTTCTCAGTAGCTGTAGTACCTCATGATGATATACTTAGGCAGGTATGACGTGGGGATACAACAATATTAATCCTGAGAAAATGTCGTTGGATATGACCAGGCCCGCTTGCACCAAGGGGAGTGCCCAACCATTACAGAATGTGAAATCTAATTTAAAAAACCCTACCCGTGGGAGAAGTAATAAATGCTTAAAGGTCAAATAGTAAATTCTAACAAATTTCTGAAAATGAGGATCGTTTGGTCGAAAAAAGCCAAAATTTACCTTTTTTGAAATTGCCTGAATTAACCTTACGCTGTATTGACTTTAAGATGTCAACAGTGGTCAGAAGCACCCATCATTAGTTGAGTCTGAGCTGGGAGTATCCTGATACATAAATATTGGGTTCAGCCATCTGCATTAGATTTGACAATATCAAAACTGGCTTGGCCACGCAAGGATTGAACTGACCTTGAATTAAGTTCACTAGAGGTCAGCACCAACAATTTTGAAAACATTTGCATACTTCAGGGTGCAGCTGTGTCCGGCGAATTCGAAAATGCAATTATTAAATTGACATCAAATTGACCTCTAAAGATTACCACGGGTCATCTCCAATTAATTTAAACTCAGAGTTTATAGTGGTCAACCGTTGGAGAGTCTATAAAAACATTAAAACACACACACATACACACATATCATAGGAATTAGATTCACTACACAAAAAAATTATCTTTCTGCCCCAGGGGGATAGCAAATTTACTTCCTATTATATTTCTAGCTCTATTCTCAAACAACTTATCTCTTGGAGTATGAATT
>OY735216.1:7578053-7623053 GCA_963457665.1 Thysanoteuthis rhombus | reverse complement strand
CTTGCATTCTACATAGTGTAGGTCATTGGGCCAAACGAGATTTTTATACATACATATTTAGACACAAATACTCTGATGTGAATAAACTGATCTATCTATTCATCTATGTATCTATCGAAATAGATAGATATTAAGGCATAAAAATACAGGGATGGATTTTAACATAGCTCAAAAAGATGGATAGATTTATAGAAAATAGAGATTGAGCTGAAATTCTTCCGAAAATGTGTGGGGGCAGGGAAGAAAAAAATGATACCTGTCTCCATAGGAACCTTGTTTCAAAAAAGAAAGTACTGAGTCCTGTCTTGGACACTTTGAGCCACGATTGGTGCTCAAAATAGTTCTATTCAGAAGACTTTGAATCGACCATGATAAACGTCCTTCTTTGAGCCGGCATTATAGAAACTAACCATGGGTTAAAACAAATTGCTCGTTCTCTGAATGAAGGCTTTCAATAGTCTTCAGATCGAGCAATTCAAGGGGATGTTTCTTCGGTTACTGCTCATTGTTGTTGTATCAAGAAAATGGAAAGCTTTACACTATACAGTTACGAAGATTCTTTACTTTCTATATTTTCACTAATTTCGTCAATTATGGAACAAAAGTGAAAATCTAATTTTGTATAGAGAGGGATTCCGTGGTCAATGATTAATAGAACGTTAGAAGCTGACATAAAATCATGTGAGGAAAATCTTATAAGTGCCATTAGAGTTTATTTAGACATTTATTGTTTGATGCATTAGACTCCAAGTTACCTATTAGCAGAAATACGGATTAATGTTGAATCAGTGGACTATTGGCTCGTTTGAATGACAAAGAAATTGATTAGTATCTTTCTGCATGATGACGCCTGACATCGTTACAAAATTTAATCGACTTTGAATGGGAAGATTTTTTACATGCAGTGTATCCTCCAGATATGCCACCTTCAGAACTTGCTTGATGTAACATCCCTTGTCCTTTCCGCTGTCCTAACAATCTCAAGATATTGAAGAATTCCTAAGGAATTAATATATCAATCAAATTCAATGTATATATATATATATATATATATATATATATATATATATATATATATATATATATGTATATATATATATATATATTTCAAATAACTTTAATGAAGGTGAAGGAATGTGCCATAACCAACAGTACATCAATGAATATTGCATATGGGGCCTCGTAGACGCAGGCCTGTCACTATACCAAGGCTAATCAATAATGATTGCCGAAAGTGTCTTCAATGGACACGCGAGAGTGGGGATTAGACCTCATATACTTTGTCTAAGGAGTTGAGTTTTATCCTGAATAAGGAAGGTGCGAATGCATTGTTATTCTGAGGAAGCGATGGCACCTTAATGTACGGTTGGAAAAACCAAAAGCAAGTGGAAGGAACGTGATGGTTCGGGCAACATTCCGTTTGAAAAACTCTGCGTCATGTCATTCATTTGGAGGTCGCATCACTGCACACTACCCCAATATCATTGGAGATCATACATAACCTTTCATGACAACTATCTCTTACGGTGACAGGGCATCTTTCAACGGGACGCTGTTTCCTACCTGCACTACACAAAAGTTCAGAGCACTTATTTGGGTAGCATTTCTAGGATATGTTGGTCCAACAGGTTCTATCTGGAGAACTTTCATTGCGTACATTGCCAGAGATAAAAGGAATTTTTATCTATATCTTCGCCCCAGATCCCAGGGGAAATCTTTTGGAGTCCATGCATGATAAGGTGCGAGCTTTCAAGACACATGAGGACATTTAAGGTAAGTGGTCATAATGCTTATACATATATCTTTATATGTTTTAGTATATAAACTTTATACATACATACATACATACATACATATATATATATATATATATATATATATATATATATATATATATATATATGTATATATGTATATATATATGCACAAATATACTTCAATATATATATATATATATATATATATATATATATATATATATATACGTCAGTATTTAGTATTTCAGTATTGATTGCTAAAAAGGATAAGATAGATGATGAAAGATCCAGAGAGTGAGTGAGTGAGAGAGAGAGAGAGAGATAGTAGGGGGAGAGAGGAAGAAAAACCTGAGTGACAAATATATTGACAGAGAGAGAGAGATAGTGTGCATGCGAGGGATACATAGAGAGAATTAGAACTGAATGAAAGAGAAGGAATCAGAAAATATCCAATAAGTAACCCTGGGCCAATACAAGCCGTTTATTTTGATGTTGAATTCAAAGTATATTTAAACCTTTGTGATTTCCTCTGTACATGTACTTACACATACATGCATGCATACTAACATATGCACACAAGCACACTTATACCCTGTCTAGTAGATGAATGGGCTGGTACCTTCAAGCAATTAGTATCGAGGACCAATAAGAATCACTCAGATAGTGAAGTTGGCTGAGAGAGAGAGAGAGAGACAGAGACAGAGAGAGAGACAGAGAGAGAGACAGAGAGAGAGACAGAGAGAGAGAAAAAGAGAGAGAGATAGAGAGAGAGATAGAGAGAGAAAGGCAGAGAGAAAGGCAGAGATAAAGGGACAGACAGAAAGACGGACAAAGAGGGGAATGAGAGCGAGAGACAGAGAGTAAATGCTGAATGAAAGGGAAGAAATACAGACGATTCAATATGTAAACTTAAGCCTGTATTAACCATTTGATGATGAATTCAAAGTAAGTTGGTTAACGAATTAATTTGTCCCTGATCAGGTTTAGCTGTTGAATTTCAAAACAGTTTGATTGTTTGCTGCAATCATAGCTACGAGAGATCGTAAAATGTGTTTCTGTTGAGAAACTTCATCAAAAATTATTATCTCGAAAAGCACAACTGTAGTACTTATTGGAAAATGGAAAATCACTTTTGGACTCGGATAAATGGGCTCAGATGAAAGCTATATATATATATATATATATATATAAAGATAGACAGAGAGAGAGAGAGAGAGAGAGAGAGAGAGAGATGGGGTATTGATAGATTGGAAGATAAATAGATAGACAGAGAGAGATGAATATATTAACTAGAAGTAGAGCCTCTTAAAACAGACTGATGGTAAACTTCACCTCTGTTTTTGACAAAGAAAGAAAAAAAAGCCACCAATTGTGACGTCCTATTGTACCATTGCAATGAGCTTCCCACTCAATAAAAGAACAAACTTTGTTTTGATGGTCTCCCTTGGGGGAGAAATCGTAGTGTCAAACCTTGTTAGAGCAATGGCTATCCAACCCTTCTTCCTTCTTCTGTAATTGTATCAGTATTGGGCATTAGGGCATAAACTTTGTCTTGAGAATTTTTCCATGAGAAGACATCAAATGATGCTAAATTCGGTGAACGCAGAATTCAACACTGCATCTCCGTTCAATCGTTCAATCCGTAATCGTTCAAGTCTCTAGGGTTTCGTGGCATAAAATATGTCTTTGAGGTCTCCCTATAAAAGGATATCAAATCAGGGTAAATTTGGTTAGAACAGTCATTATTCCTCTTTGCCTTCATGCACAACCGACTTGTTTTTAGATAAAAACCGACATCATAATAAAAATTGGGAAACAGAGTCATACATATATATATATATATATATATATATATATATATATATATATATATATGCAATGTTCAGACGAAATATATTGAATACAGTATGGTAGATTTTTTTCCGAGTATTTTTATTTTCATTTGCCCGGACAATATTTATTTCAAACATTAATTCGTAATAAATAGACATCGAGCACTCGTATTTAAAATTTTCTCACGAATATTATTACTAAAAAACTATATTACTCAAATCTCCTAGACAAATACCTCTTGGAACAAACAATTACTTAATGTAAATGATATACATATACATACATATATATATATATATATATATATATATATATATATATATATATATATATATAAAATCAAAACAAGGGGAAATTCATAGATTGTGCCTCAATAAAAATGAATATGTTCTAACGGGGAAAATAGTGGAGAAAATCACATGAAATGCATTGCCAGGTATTGGAATATAGATGACTGTAGTGACACGAAAACATTTTTGAAATTCTTTTTCAATGTTCAGTGTTCAGAGCAGTCTTTAAGTGAGGTAATTCATCCATTGTAAGCTCATGCAATGCTCTTCCATAGGAATAGAGCACTCTGTTGGATGAGGAGTTTCTGCATAAATGAATATATCGCTTAAATTCAGACTTACTGACCACCTGTAGTCTAGAGGTAGGATCTGGGTCCGATGTGAGGGTTTCAATTCTGCTTAGTGGTACTGGATGGGTTAAAGTCTATAGCCACACTGAAGAGACGTAATACATCGAAACAGCTGTCTGTGGATGACACACACACACACACACACACATATATATATATATCGATTGATTGATTGATTGATTGATTGATAGATGAAGAAATCGCAGACCTTGAAAACTGATTACTCGAAGAAACATTTGAAGATTGGAACATATGACAAACGAACATCGAGCGGGCATTCAGAGAAAAAATCTTGGAATTGAATTTCTGGAATCTCTTTGATTGAAAAAACAATTTAGTGGAAAGGCAACAAAAATGAGAGATAACGTGAAAAATACTTGATGTCACGATAATAGTGCTATGAATCTTTATGAGAATATGATTCTGTTCAAAAATGTTGGGAATTTTAACATCAAACTGTTTGCGAATTTGGGCCATTTTTATGGGTCCCATTCACTCTCCCAAAATAACTTCCATGTTTTTATTATGTTTTTGGTGTGAACAAAAACCTTGTGTTATGCAAATTTCTTTCCTGCAATAAAATAATGCGTACACTGAATTATTGTCAAAATTTTAAGCGTCAAAATGGACTGTCCGATCTTTCAAGTAAAGAGAAACGGTTGGTTGTTTGTTTTTATTTTTTATTGAAAATTTACTCATATCTGTAAGCATGAATGTTATTAATAATTACCATTTTATTTGAGGAATCAGAACTTTTGTGCAGCCATTTTTTTTATCCTGTGAACTGGTTCCAAAAGGATGAATGAACTCACACGTGCACAGCTAGATGCAACACTCAATGTGCATTAATTTCCTTGAAACGTATTCTTATAAAATCTGTTGCAGGTGCAGATCCGTCGTTTGTGTCGAACCATAATGCTAACATATTTGAATTTCTGAGTCAATAAGATTTTTCTTCCTCCTTTGTTTTTCATTCATATTTCCAGTTATGATATATTGATATCCTCTGGCTACTTCTTTGTGGTAAGAGATTGATTATCTTTTTTTATGCTTAAAGAGCAGACCGTCAAAAGTATATGTTCAGATACCTACAGGGATATATATCAGACAGCACACATGCACATACAACCGTAAGCATCCACACACACACACACACACACACACACACTAGCATGCACACTTAACATTGCATAAGAACACACCTACGTATACTGAAATTATGGACGGAGAGCCAAGAAACATATACACAAGCATAGATTTACATCTACTCGCGTAGATATACACAGAGACTTACAGACACTTGACTGGCAAAAAACAAACAGGGAAGTACATGCAACAACACACAAACATACCCACTTGCAAATGCATACTCACGCACAAACATATACTGAAACTAGCTCCCACAAAGACACATACTAGCACACTAACGCATATATATATATATATATATATATATATATATATATATATATATATATATATATATATATATATATATATATATGTATATGGCATAATTATACCCGGAAAAAGGCAAAAATACTAATGCTAATATACACTCACAAACCTGACATGTGAAAAAAATACATACAAAGTAAAAGCATACTTTTCCAAGCATGCAAACACGTGCACGTATACTGAAACTAGCACTGACAAGAGAGAAATACTTAGAGAAACATAAATATACACCTATACACACATACATACGTGCAGAAACCCAAGCACGCGCATTATGTACAAACATCCACACACAAACTTGACGGGCAGAAACGAATGCACAGAAACACGAAAGTCAGCACGTAAATACGCCGGCATGGATACTCAAACAAGGAAAAGCAAAGAAAGGAGATAAAAAGATGAGAGAGAAACAAGAAAAGAGAAGGAGGGAGGCAAAGATGTTGGAGATAAGAATGAAAGAAAAAAAAGAACCGCTGAAGGGAAAGAGAAACAAAGAAAAGAAGAAAATCTGTTCCGAAGCTGCAAAGTTGTACAGAGATTCTTTGACAGCACTCGTCTTCACCTTTTCCTCTAATGAAAATATTTGTGCCTTGTTGGGTTTTCATGCGAATCCCTGTTGAAATGTCCGAAACCAAGGTAATGTTTGCACGAAAAGAATATCCAAAAGGAAATTTTAATTCATTGGCAAAGGAAGAAGTTATATATATATATATATATATATATATATATATATATATATATATATAATATATATATATATATATATATATATATATATCTTTTGAGTGTATGCATCAGTTATATACACTTCATTGTAAGCTCCCTTCATTTCTTTCTCTCTTCTTTTTCTCTTCATCATTTTTGGTATTGTACTATATAGTGTGACGTAACAAAGAGGAGAAATATTCCTCTTTCTTTGTCGAATCTGTAGATAACATATTTACCAACGCTATGAACCAATTAGAAGGGAAAAAAAAACCTCTGTTTATCTCTCTTTAACCTCTCTCTCTTAAGGTCACTTAATTCCTTACGTTCTCAACCGATTTGAAAATTGGTCTCAGCATAAAAATTTCTTCCGTTATATGAACTGTCGACTTTTGTCGTAATTAAAAAGGAAAAGCAGATATATGTTCAAGAAGACAGAGAAAAGAATAAAAGAAGGAGAGATGAAAAAAAAAAGTGAAAGAGAAAAAATGATGAACACAAACAATAATATCAGAAGAACAATGAATGAAAGAATGGAAAGGAAAGAGAGAAAAATAAAAATAAAAAGATGAAAATAATAATTGTATCTCGATTAGTCGGACTATCTCCTGTTGTGTACGTTGCTCATATTTCACAGCGTTTCAATCGTTTACTCTCCGGCCTTCTTCGGGTGTTTTTTTGAGGAGAAAAATAGAAACTACCTCGTGTAACGCAAGTTCCTGCCCTGCCCAAAAACTAACGTTATGTCACATTTTTCTTCCAGATTTTTGTGTTTCAAGAATTATCTCCCCTTGTCACATTAACTAATTTCCACCATCCAGAACTTAGAACACCTGAAGAGGGCCCTAACGTACATAACCGAAACGCAGTGAAACAAGGTGTAGCATAGATGGGGAAAATAGCCAGACTAAACTTCATACAATAATTAAAACACCCAATCTCACAAAATTCAGACAAGACAAGAAAAAGAAAAAAAGACGAAAATAAAATGTGAGAAAAGTCAATAATCGAAACTAATAATAAAAAAAATTACTATCCTTGCAGCCGACATCTGTAAAAGATGGCTGACAGTTTTGGACCAGGCCTGTTTTAGATGTTTGTTTTTTTTTAATATCCGATATTTTGGTTTTAATTTTATGGCTAATTAATCATTTCTGTCTCTATCCTGTCGAAACTCATTTTAGTTTCAAATCAATAAAATAGAACAAAGCCAAAAGAAAAGACATTGACACATTAAGAGAGAGAGAGAGAGAGAGAGAGAGAGAGAGAGAGAGAGAGAGAGAGAGACAAGGAGAAAGAGAGAGAGAGAGAGAGTCAGCAAAAGACGTAATCGGACAGTTTTAATGGTGCAAATAATTTATGGACAATAAAATTATTATTTTTCCTTCCACGATTTTAATAAATATATGGCGCAATTAGTTTCAAGAGAAAATAGAGTAAATAGCTTTTAATATATCAAACAGACTTTTTTTTTCATTTTCATTCTAATAAATAAAGTGGCCTGTTCTACTAACTTGAGTAGGAGTGTATCTCCGCAACAGCTTTTCGGAACCTGTTGAAAACTAATATCATTAATGCCAATTTTCACAGCAAGTACACTGGCACTTCAATGATTGGTGCAGCACAATCATTCTGTCCCCACATTGGACCATGTCCTGACACAAGTTAAGCTTACTTAATATCTATAAAACAAAAATATGTTTCATATATCTATCTTTTTTGATAGAAATATACTTTTATAGAAAGATTCGTATTATTCTATAAGGCTGATAGGACAGTTTTCAGGTATTTCCCGAATATCTCCACACGAACATATAGCATTGATTATCCGTGATTAAAGAATTTTGATTGGCATTTTTAACTTACAGCTCATTTCAGCTATATTGCATGTTCCATCATAGGAGATTTCTTGAGGAATTTCTTTTTTATTTCTTGAAGGACAGCTACATGAAGCAGAAATATTAATACCATGAAAGGACAAGGTCGAGCAAATGATTGGTATACGGGAAAATTCCTTGAGAACACATCTGAGAAGAGTGATAATCTAAAAGGAAATCAATATACACCTCAGAAAATTATGAGAAATCAAGAAGAGAGAGAGGGAGGTAACAGTGAGGAAAAAAAGTTTCATTTTCAATTTCCGATATTTTCGAATTGTTCGGGGTAGGATTGTGTCTTCTGCATTTGCCGACGGATAATCAGCTAATTATCAATTAACAGTCTAATGAATGATCAGAAGTCAGAAAAACCGCACAGACAAAGACAAAGACATCAGATCAACAGAATGAGAGAGACTAGATTCCACTTGGCGACGTTTGATGATTGAGGCAGTCAATAGTATAATTTAGAGAAAAAAAAACCTATATCAACACTTACGAAACGAAAATACCAACTAGACGTGAAATGCCTACAAGAAATGGAAATCCAAGAGGGAATCAATATCAAAAAGACCGGTAGACGTCTTCACGAGAACTCTGAAGGGCATTATCTTTTTGTCAATGACGACGCAAGAATCTATTTACTAACATCACATGTGAAAAAAACGCCTGTAGAAAAGGCTGCATTTAAAAAGCTGGATACGAAACTATTGGGAGGATTTATTGAAAAAGAAGGCTGTATGCGGGAGAATATTATTGCTTTTGCAATCAGGAAAAAATGTATTCCGTTTACAAGCTTTCAAAGGAAAAATATCGAGCAAGGGAAGAGGGAAGTGGTTTCCACAAGAGAAATCGATATCGGGCAACATCTACCAAATTTTCTTGCCCAATACGAGAGAGGGAAGACATGTTTTGGACAAGATAGTCACTCACAGAAAATAAAATGGTATCAACAGGTCTTATTAGTCACTCAATAGAAATCGCCAAGTGACCAACGACTTTTGGCAACATGCAATGTTGGGGGCAATCAATACAAAATTTTGGAAAAATAGGTTACCAATGAATAAGTTATTTCTCTCGCCGTTTGTTCGATAATGATCACTATGAAATTCCGAATTTTTAACGAACGAAAATGAAGAGTCGGATATAAACTTTATATATATATATATATATATATATATATATATATATATATATATATATATATATATATATATATATATATATATATGTGTGTGCTCTTCCATAGGAATAGAGAACTCTGGTTGACGGGGGATATAAGCTAAATAAATATATTGCTTAAATTCATCCTTACTGACTGTCCACTCCCGAGGAGCAGAGATAGGATACCGGCTTCCGGGTCTGAAGGAAAGGTTTCAATCCTACCTCGTGGTACTGGATGGGAAAATGGATAGTAATCTGTAATACAACGAAACAGCTGTCTGTGGATGACAGAATATATATATATATACATATACATATATATATATATATATACATATATATATATATATATATATATATATATATATATATATATATGTATGTATATATATATATATTCTGTCATCCACATATATATATATATATATATATATGTATATATATATATATTCTGTCATCCACATATATATATATATATATATATATATATATATGTATGTATATATATATATATTCTGTCATCCACATATGTATATATATATATATATATATATATGTATATATATATATATTCTGTCATCCACACATATATATATATATATATATATATATATATATATATATATATATATATATTAACGTTTTCTAAACATGATAAAGAATAAATGATCAGAATATCAGTCCTTTAGGTTCATTAATGTGGCTTGTACGCTCGACACAAATATAACCAGTCCGTAAGATTCAATTGAAAAATGAAGAAACTTATGTCCATGATGACATCGGCTGACATCAATACAAGATTCTGAAACAAAAGAAATATTCACCAGAATAGAATTTAGCATTTTATCTACGCATACATTTAAATGCAACCACGACGATAGATAAAAAGAATTTACTTCTTGAAAAATATAACCGAACCTGTCATCCCAGTCAGTAATGAAACAACCGTCTAGAACATTCAATCGATGATGAAATCTGGTTAGGACTGATTCATATCATAGCATTTTACACTGGAGAAACCTCTAAAATAAAGTAAAAACACATCTAGGAATATCTAGGTCCCGAAAAATCCAGGTGTTATTAAACAGTCGAAGTAAAGATTGGAAAAAGTCAAAAAAACTTTTTTCCCCCAAATCCAAAGCTTGTTGTACTAATGACATTTTTCAAGTCAGTAAACATATTACGGCACTGAGCGCTGGAACAGACAAACATATAAACACACAAGCAAGTAAATAAACACACAGACACAGACAGACAAACACACACACACACACACAAACATATATATATATATATATACACACACACATATATATATATATATATATATATATATATATATAATATATATATATATATATATATAATATATATATATATATATATATATATATAATATATATATATATATATATATATATAAGCAAGAGTTTTTAGCCATCTTAATAGCTATGGTTGGTCAATACTGTTGTAAATCTCATTCTATAACTAGATTTCCTAATATTGGTGAGAGATAATAGGTTTGGAAGAAGAGAATTATATTGCCTCATGATTTGACACCAATTGAATGGCCATTTGTATAGAACTTGGGTGAGGTGGATTCTCATACAGTACTTTTGTTTTGATTGTATTTGATTGTTAAGTGTTTAAATGAAATAAAATAGAGGAGGAGGGAGAGAAAGATATTAATAACAAAGGGAATAGAAAGATAATTATATTGCGATAATCATGTAAAGCGTAAACTATGTTATCAGCTGTACGATTATATGGAGTTTTAAATTATAACTGCATTATACCAACTCTTGTCATATTGTTCATTCACTGTCTACGTCTGCCTTCGCTTTTTTTTAGTGCTGGCAATTATATCATTATGAATTGGATATATAATCCGTCAGAATATCTATAAATGAGTTGTATATTTTTTTAAAAAACTTACTCCAGATGACCTCCCATTGTCACAAAAAGATAGGTCAATCGGTGTAGGCGATGTAAACTATTGGATATCTGGTCCGTGTAAATTCATGATATATATATATATATATATATATATATATATATATATATATTACAAGGATATATTATCGATGATTATCAAAATTTCGTACCAAACAAACTCAATATCAACCGGTAATATGTTTTTCTAACTTATGACCAGTAGCTCATGAGTGCTCCAGGCACAAAATATTGACAATCACCGGTATATATCCAGGCAAATCCTATCTTTATGTATTAATAATTCTATTTGCCGTGATAGATATTGAGCACTGTGATTAAATATTATCAACACTGGATAAAACCTTTTTTGAATTTCTTTCTTTCTATGATTACCAATTGAAAAATATATAATGAGCAATATATATGTCTATGAGTGTGTTTGTATGTTGATCACAATGTCTTCACTTAATTTTAAACGTTCAGTATAATTTTAAAGATATGATATTACACACAGAAGACTTCATTCTCATACCATGTGTGTATGTATTAGTGTGGGAAGGATTTTTTTCCGATTTAATGACATTTTGAATCTCCAACAAAATATCTGACTTATTCAAAATAATCTGTTGTTTATAAGTAGAGGTCGGAACAGAATTTGAGTCAATTTTTTTTCTAAATTGACGATCGATATTTTTCACATTCAGATCTCCTATCAATATACAAAATCTAAATTCCCTGTGGAGAGGAAAAGAGAAAATAAATCTTGTCAAACTAGTTTCTGTATCTTCTAAACTTGGACAGTGCTCATTCCAAAGGTGCATGTTTTGAAAGGGTCGGACTATATGTCATTTGGAGCAGCTTATCATTATTATGTAAAATAATCATCCCCCATCGTTTGTAAATGCGAATGTAAAGTAATTTGTTCTCTTTCCATAAATGGTGACAATTTACATATCATATATCCACGATTAGTATAATGTTTTATTAATTTCTACAGAACTACAGGTCCAAGAAACTCCAAATTCGACACTGCCCTGCCTTGAGTGCTGGCAAATATATCTGCCAATATCGTGCAAAGGTCGGTTGTCGAGTAATTGCGGTGTACAAACGCAGACCGACAGATATCCGTTAGATTAAGCGCCTTCCTTTCCCTGTCGTCTTTCATTTGAAATAACTTTCCTCATTATTTACTGCTGGGCACAGAATTGTAGAGATACGATCACCAGATGTGCAGAACCCACAAACACCATGCAGTGATAAACTGTAAACAATTTAATGCAATAGATTGTTTTTATTTTTATTTTCTTTCCACTGATAAAACTTTAACGCACATCTATTAATCAAATATTGCTTTTTAATGGCTCGCTTTATTCGCATATTCATTTGTTACCGTCCATTTGTGGCAGCACCAGCCACTTTCGAGTTGGGCAGAATTGTCAAAGAAGCAATTTTTCATCGATATTCAATAAAAAGTATTTCATAGAGGAAATATATGCAAAAGTGAAATCCTGATTAGAATGATATGAAAGTAAAATATTTATATGCATGTATTCAAATCACTGAATATAAGTTAGAAGTAATTCTTTTATACTCAAAATGACTTCGTGAATATTAGATCATCGAAAGTGTTGCAATATGTGAATATATATATATATATATATATATATATATATATATATATATATATATATATATATATATATATGTACATATACGTACATGTATATGCAATATTTTCAAAGTTTTATATTTTACATTTAATTAGATAGTATAGTTCGATATGTCGATTTTTCTTGTTGTTTACCATTAACAGTTTCCACAAAAAATACTTATATCAAATTGGCTCCACACACACACACGCCCACATCCAGCCATCCATCCATATATATATATATATATATATATATAGAGAGAGAGAGAGAGAGAGAAAGAGAGAGAGAGAGAGAGAGAGAGAGAGAGAGAGAGAAAGAGAGAGAGAGAGAGACACACACACACAGACGGACACAGAGAGAGCCATGTTAATATAAATAATAATTAATAATTGTGTCATCCACAGACGGATGTTTCGTCGTATTACAACTCTTCAGTGTGGCTATAGACAATCAAGTATCCTTCCTGGTACTGCTATGTATGGTCGAAACTGCCTTACGGAGATTTGGACAGCCTGTAAGACGGAGTTAAACAATATATCTACTCACACATAATTCCCCATCTTCCAGGGTGCTCCACTCCAGAGTTTGAACAACCATCGACATCATCATCATTAGCTCTCTCCATCTCCTTACATAACAACAGTGATAGTGCTCATTCCTGACATGCCTTATCGCTAAACTTGGTATTCTTTTGATGCAAAGTCTTACATTAATTAATTCAAATATCTATTTATGTGTTTGTATCTACCTATCCCAGCCAGTGCATATCTATCAGTCTGGTCTTGTCAATCAATTCAAGAAGTGGTAACCAAAAACATGCTTAAGGCAGGTCAAGTTTGTCGTTATTCTTCTTGGCCAGTCCACCAGAGAACTCAAATGGCAATGGACTGGACATATTGCAAGAATGCCAGACAACTGATGTACATCACTACTCAGGACATAAAATACAAGATGGAGAGATGAACTAGACAAATTCAGAAAGACTTGGCTTGTGACATCTACAATCTACAGGTGTGACGGATCCTTGGGAAGGTCTATTTCCAGCGACAGACAATAAAAAACTGATGGTGATGGATGTCTGTCGACCTGTAGACAGAACTGAACGCAAATGACTACTTCGAAAGGGGCATCGGGAATTAAGTGCTGATAGGTAACTTCTCTCCCCTCTCTCTCTATATATATATTTATACGTGTGTATGTGTGTATGCGTGTGCGTACGTGCTCGTGCGTGTTGAGTGTGTCCCTTTCTCTATTTACAGAATAACAAACTCTCAAGTAGTTATAATTAACACCATACACAAAATATCCAAAAGATGCAGTAAAAATCATCCGTATCGGCGTTCCGTTAGTTGCTGTCATACGCGCCTTCCATAATGGTTAAGCAAAAAACAAACAAACAAAATACAACAAAGAAAAATCAATCAAATAGGACGTATTTAAATGTTTATGCATTTGATTTAGTTTTAGACTTGCCATGAAAAGTGGAGATTTCACAATATCGTGGAATGCGAAAGCTTGTTAAGCACGCAAAATGAACCGCCAAAAACCATACCAGAAGTCAGTGTTCATCCTAAGAAAGTTCTGCTGTGCGTCTAGTTAGCTTGGACGAGAGTCTTCTACAAGGGTCCCTTTTTATGGGGAACCGAATGATTGTTTCGAACAAGTACTGCCCTCAATTTGACTCATTGAAGACAGAGCGTTTCTTTGAATTTAATGTTTCATTTATTATATGCTTTTATATGGACAATTTTTCCATAAAAAAAAAAGTTTGTTTTCTTTAATGTTTCATTAACATTAGATTGGCTGGGATGACCGTAAAGTATAGTTATGGGTTCTGAGATTTTGGGAAAATTGTATAAGGGTTCTACGACGAAATTGGATTGGAAACCTCTGCGAATGCTTCTTGATGGATCAGGTCGAAATTTTTAAATAATGAGAATATGGCAGATATTGCACTTTTTAGCTATCATTTATTCCAGTATTTTCAGAATCCTCTGAATGAAGATATATCATATACAAAAGGCACCTAGAACAGTTTTTTTCTGTTGAGAAATATCAGTAGTTGTAGGAAGATGGGATGATGGATGAAAATAGAAAATGGCAGAGAATAGTGGAACAAAACACAAATTAGGGCTCTCAATAAATTTGATGTCGGAATTGAAATTTTTAAAAAAATGAATCATTGTGGCCATTTAAGATGGCGGATGGTTCTATCTGTATTTACATTTTATTTTTGTATGATCGTACTGTAGAGAGTTGAAAATTGATATCAGCATCCACTAAACATGAAGTGAAAATGTTCTTTCTATTAGTTTTGGAAAGAAAATCGACTTTTATAGAGCTTTACTTTATTGATAACTACATATTTCTAAATGTATTTTTTACTTTATTTTAGATGTTTTCCACTGGAGATGACATCTATGATCTCTTGAATCTAGATGTTCCTTGATTTTTTTTTTGTATTTTAGATGTTTTCTAATGGAAAATAGAGTAGGGAGTTCAAGTCATCATAGAAGTTGTCTATTCTATAATGCTTGGCCTCACATGGAGAGACCACAAGACAGTAGAGTACATCGGAGAAAAGGCAAGAGTCAGGGACATCATAGAATCCATTAAAAATCTCAAATGGCGATGGGCTGGCTGTGTTGCAAGAAGGGCAGACAACCGATGGACATCACGACTCACGACATGGATCCCCCGAGATCACATGTGCAACCGAGGCCAGCAGAATAATCGATGGAGAGACGAGCTAGACAAGTTCAGGAAGTACTGGCTCCACGACACCCACGATAGAGAAGTGTGACAAATCCTGGGGAAGGTCTATGTCCAACGACGGACGTTAAAAGAATGATGATGATGATGATGATGATGATGATGATGATGATTATGAATGGAAAATACCACTGATGTAATAAATAGAGTTTACTACAACCATATTTATTCTTCGACTGATTTTCTCTACAAGACTTATGATTTGGATGCTATAGTTGTTCAGTGATCAACTGTGATGGTGAGTTGTCATTTATATTTGCCCGATAGACTGAACGAACCTTTTACATTATCCAATAATAGTCAATTTTTATTTCTATTCTTGAATCTTTAAAGTTTCTCAGATGATTATCTGAAATCTTTTGTGCTTTTAATATTTATCCAAGAGATTTTGCTTTTCAAATAATCATTTTATCAGATCTTATTAGGTTGGTTTCCGCTGCGTTGAGTATCGAAATTGTGAAAGTTTCTACCTCTTAGGGCAAAATCGCCGATCTTTGTATCAAATTATTGTTATCATTAACGATTTTCCTTCTTGGCAATTGAATTAGCCCACATTCTTTTGCAAATGACGGTGTTAGAATTTTTCAGAAAACTTGTTTAGAAGTTCAGATTGAATTAAACTAAGAATTTTGAACATTAAATTTGATATCTCCTTCTATATACCATTGATACCTTCAATGCAACCGTTTTTTTTTTTGTTTTTTGTTTTTTCTGAAGTGTGTAGGCCAAGGATGGGACAATAAGAATTTTTTAGAAATTAAATAGCATCACTGGGAAGCAGGTATTTGTCACAGCCAGATGCGGAGGATACAAAAGACGATGAATTATTTCAAAATTTTTAGATATGAGTATGTGGGAAGGAAGGTGAGTCTTTTGGACGAGGAGAGCACCTATCAGCACTATCTCGTTTACAAAGCATTGGAAAAAGGGAGAGAAGTAGTGAAATAAAGTAAAGTAAATGTTTCTTGCTTAATTCATTGGAAAGTGAAATCTTTGGGGTTATTTGATTCAGAAGACCATTGTATAAGAAATGATGCACAGAAATTAATAGCTATTCATTTTATCGCATGAATTTTGTTACCGAGGATGTCTCAAAAATAATTGACGGATTTGATAATCTATACACATTTCCAGTGCAGATATCTTACTGATATGTATTGGCTAAGAATAGAATATTTGAGATTTCCCAGAGACTGAACAGCATCACTGGAAGGTAAGCATCAGTTACAGTAGTATGTGGAGGACAAAATGAAGACAAGGTGAAAGTTTAAAAGAAGGAGTGTTATGCAATAATTGTTACGTACTTTATACGTAAAAACATCAGTCAACGTCTTTGGTGCTGAATGTGTTTTCATTTGTATTTGTTAATCGTATCTATTCTTCTTCTAATAAAATTTTTTGATTGGGGGTAAATTTTAATATGAAAATTAAAAAACATCTAAAAACAAGAAAAAAACTGGATCGATTATAAGAAAAATATGTATCAAATACTCCCAGGAGTTTTGAGGAGGCTCATTAATATTCAACATTGTCGATTGAAGTCCTCGTTGTTTTTGTTGTCAACGCAACCTTTACCATCTCACGTAGATAGTACACTTAGAGAAGACCGCAGAATGGATCAGCCTGAATCTGTTGATGGCTTTAATTCCAATGTTTTTTGTTGATACGTTTAGGCTTAGAGTAGAACAATGTATATATTACAGAGATTAAAAAGCTTCATTGGAAGGCAGAAAGCATTCTGTGGAAGATTAAATCGAGACAATTCATGAATTTGAAATAAAGAAAAAAAAATTCCCCATTTCTTTTTCTTTTCACTTCTTCTCCCTTCTTTGCTCATCTTCTTTCTTAATTTCCCCTTCTTCCTCCTTTTCTTTCGTTCTCTTCTTCTCTACTTCTTTCCTCCTTTTCTCTTTCTTTTCTTTTCTATTCTAATTTCTCTTCTCAACTAAACTGTCAACCCAAACTTTCATCAGAACTGTCAAAATAGGTTTCTTCAGTTTTTAAGTTGGTCCTGCTGACTGTCCTTGTATGTGCATATGTATACTTGTACCACACACACGGGCAATCCCCAAAGAGCAAAGGGCTGAAATTCTCAACCTTTGCTCTTTATTAAATCAACGATAAAAAAGTATTTGTGTCTTTGGAAAACACCCCCTAAATGTTTTTTTAATGATTGGGTTCAATGCGCACTCCAACTGTAAGCTGAATCAATTCATGACTTCTTTCTATTCAGACTTCCTTACTGATCACAGCCCAATAAAATAGCAAATAAGTAACCTACTTTGTGATTAACCCTTTCAGCAATGTTTTTAATTGATCACTCCTCACACGATATGCTGCCGAATGTCATTGTTTGAATAACGTTTACCATTGAGCAACTTACTAGACCAGATTTTTTTTCATTTTATCTGCTTAACAGTTTAGATTTCCCTTTTTTCTGTTTTACCCTTTCTTTTTCTTTCTCTTTCCCTTTTTTCTGTATCTTTTCTTCCTCTTCCTTCCCAAACTGTTCGTCTTTCTTTCAACCTTTCCCCTCTGCTTTCATTGTTCTTTCTCCTTACTTCCTTGGTCTCCCTTCTTTCAATTTTTTTCACTTGTCTCGTTTTCCTCATCTACTTTCTCTATTCTCACCTCTTTGTCTTTCTTCTTTTCTTTCTCTCTCCATTCCCTTCTTTCTCCTATAGACGCACATGGACACAATCACAAATCAATTAAAAGATCCAACCAATCACAGCCTTCCCATTTATTCATTATCGATCCAAAAATCAATGAATGATCTCTGGAACCAGGTTGCAATCGCTAGAATCTTAATTATTTTTCTGTGGACGATATCCACTGGACGTGGGCTGAGCTTAAGAACAGAAATTCTTTCGTGATTCTAAAGACATTTTAAATACTCTGCTAAACAACCAAGAAAATGATACATAATATAATCGGCTTAACCAAGAAGCAGACACCTCGACAATCTGTTATATATTTCTTGCAAACACGTACGATAAATTGTCTGACCGACGATGTGAGGTATCACAGTCGTATCTCTGTGAAGCATATTTTATGTGCACATTTGAAGACTGACTCTTATTCATTAATGAAGAATCGTAATCAGCAAAAGCAATCAAATGTTCTAGATCTCCTATGAGTGTGGTGATGTGTGATTATTTGTTCCAGCTCTCCTGGACATACCGTTTCCCCAACAGAGTTGAAATTGGTAATCATACTCTGCTTTATCCCTTCTTAATTTCTTTTCATTATTATCAATAGAGAAAATGCCTTTTGGACCATTTGGAAACCTTATTCCATTAGATTGATTAATAACATCTTGATTCTTGAGAATCAAGTTTTTTTTTCACTCTATTTTCGATGGTTCCTTTCAATTCTATATCAATGGCTGTTCAGTTATTGACTGTGATGTCGAGTTGATATCATTTTTTATTCATAACATTTTTTCGGTGTTTTCCAGTTAATTCTGATTGTATAGTTGTTCAATTATTGACTGTGACAGCGAGTTGATATCATTTTTTTTTTTTGCTTACAAAACATATCATCACCAATGTTAGTCAGCTGTCACTTGTGTTTCAGATGTTATAATGGTTGATACGAATATTGGAATTCTGGCAATCTTGTGGCAGACTATTTGCAGAATTTTGGAAAGAGAATGAAATGAAACAATATATAACTGTCGATCCTAAAACAGGCTTGAGTGTTTTAAAGGCAGTGACTTGTTGAAGTTAAGAAATAGATTGCCATCAATTGTCAATTATAGTGGTGTAAAGCAGAATGACAGGGGAAGCTTGGAGCTAGGATCATCGAAATATACCATACATTACATAAAGAAAGACACCCAGCAGAACTCGAGAGATTGAAAAACGAAAATACTTTTGATGCATTCCAATATCGAGGAATCTTTGGGAATTGACAGTTGGTGGAAAAGATCTGTTCTATTGAAATCAAATCAGAATCTTTCTTGCCTAGGTTCAATGTGTTATACCGAACAACCTTTTGCCTAACAGCAAAGTATCTGCATTGAGTGCCTCATATCGAAGGCCAATTCGTTCGTACAGTGATTTCAATTCTCGTCGAGTAGCTCAAGCACTTATCTCAGTATCACAACCTTTCAAAACAGTCTGCCAAATCCATTATCGGGATCGCTGTCAGTTGCCTCATAGCGTTTTTATTAATCCGATCCACGATATGAAAGTATCTCCCTTCATATAGCGGAAAAGCCAGAAGTCACAGGGAGCGAAATTCTGACTTGGTGTAGGGAAGCGTATGAATGACCTGGCTGATGCGAAGTTTTCTCCCCAAACCTTATTCGAGACGGTCCTTGCAGAATCATTGTCAATGCAACCGTCGCTCAGTACACACACTCGCAATGGCATCTCACTACTGACTGGGTAACCCCATCGAAAACTGTCCGTTCAGTCATGTGTAGTAAGATGGTTGCTTAGTTAAATCAAAACAACGCCAACGGTTTCGGTGATGTTCGATAGTGGCACGGTTCTTTCCCAGCAGATCTTGTATTCTCATAGTTTCACGTTTCTAGCCATTACTATTTCGAAATCTCATAAGATGGAGGGGAAACACATATGAAAATAGGGTCGTATTTGTCAGAGTTGCTTTGATGCGATTTCTCATTTTTTTTTCAATTCATTCATTTATTTCTCGTTCTTGTTTTTCTTTTTTTTGTTCTTGTTTTTCTTGTTCTTTTCCTTCTTCTTCCTATTATTATTATTATTATTATTATTATTATTATTATTATTATTATTATTATTATTATTATTATTTGGAATCTCATACCTGTTGCCTGTCTCCTCAAGTCTCCAGCCCTCCTCTCCTAGTACTCATACGTCACAGTAATTCTGCGATTTACAGTTTCACACCGGTTGCCCAGTGGTTATCGCTGAGGGCTGAGTGACAATTAGTCTCCTCAGGTCTTCAGCTAACGTCTCCTCTCTCCATTGCATATCATGACAGAGCTACTATTCGTTGCAGTACTTATATCTCTAGCACCTTCCTCAGTATCCGTACAGTTCCCAGTAGTGCTGTGGTCTGTAAGGTCTCTATCCTTCCCCTAATCCCGATCTCCTCCAATCTAACCCTCAGCGTTTTGGGGACAGTTCCTAGTGCGCCCACTATGACCGGTACTACCCTGGTTTTCATGTTCCACATCTTCCTTAACTCTCTTGCTAGGTCCTGGTATTTTTCCCTTTTTTCTCCCTCCTTCTTTTTTACTCTATGGTCTGCAGGTACAGCAACGTCTAGTATTTGGCAGGCCCTCCTTTTTTTGTCTACTATTACTAAGTCCGGCCTTCTTGCCTGGTTGAGGTGGTCAGTTTGGATGTCAAAGTCCCACAGTAGTTTGTGGTTGTCATTCTCCAAAACTGCCTCTGGCTTGTGCTGATACCACTTTTCCCCATGGTTGAATCCCATTTGTTTACTTAGTTCCCAGTGTATCATCGTTGCTACTCTATCGTGTCTATGCTTATACTCCTTCTGGGCGAGTTGGCTACATTCACTAGTTATGTGGTTTACTGTCTCATCTCTTTCACCGCACATGCGGCATTTGCTGTTTGTCTGTGTTCTTCTTCTTCTTCTTCTTCTTCTTATTATTATTATTTGAAATCTCACACCTGTTGCCTGTCTCCTCAAGTCTCCAGCCCTCCTCTCCTAGTACTCATAGGTCGCAGTAATTCTGCGATTTACAGTTTCACACCGGTTGCCCAGTGGTTATCGCTGAGGGCTGAGTGACAATTAGTCTCCTCAGGTCTTCAGCTAACGTCTCCTCTCTCCATTGCATATCATGACAGAGCTACTATTCGTTGCAGTACTTATATCTCTAGCACCTTCCTCAGTATCCGTACAGTTCCCAGTAGTGCTGTGGTCTGTAAGGTCTCTATCCTTCCCCTAATCCCGATCTCCTCCAGTCTAACCCTCAGCGTTTTGGGGACAGTTCCTAGTGCTCCCTCTATGACCGGTACTACCCTGGTTTTCATGTTCCACAACTTCCTTAACTCTCTTGCTAGGTCCTGGTATTTTCCCCTTTTTTCACACTCCTTCTTTTTTACTTTATGGTGTGCAGGCACAGCAACGTCTATTATATTATTATTATTATTATTATTATTATTATTATTATTATTATTATTATTATTCACACCAGTTGCCTGGTGGTCACAGTTTGAATCTGAGTGAGAGTAAGTCTCCTGAAGTGTTTAGCTCTCCTTTCATTCCTCCCCCAACTATCACAGCTATGCTGTTGTTCGTATCTCCATCACCATTAGGTTGTGTGGTATGTGTTATGTTTTTTTTTACGCATTTCTCCCCTCTGTTTGGCCACCCCCAACAGCTTGGGTCCAACATCGGAAGTTTGTAGACTTTTCTCAGTATTCATGCAGTCCCCAGCAGAGCTGTGGTCTTCATAATTTCAATCCTCCCTTTTATCCCAAGTTTTTCCAATTATTTTCAGTTTCATATTATTATTATTATTATTATTATTATTATTATTATTATTATTATTATTATTATTATTATTATTATTATTATTATTTCAGTGGTTACAGCTGGAGATTGACTGACCGATAGTCTACTCAGGTCTCCAGCCCTCCTCTCCGCAGTTTCACCGACGACACCAGTGCTGTGGTTTACAGTTTCATACCAGTTGCCTGGTGGTTATCACTGAAGGCAAAGTGACATCTTTTTCTCTCTCTCTCTTATCACAACTAACATCTGTGGTATGTTGTGGTGTTTTTTTTCTTCTCCCTCCAATCATCTCTCTGTAAGGGCACTGCTAACAGTAAGGGTCGTAGATCTCATATTTATAGCAATATCCTCAGTATTTGCACAGTCCTCAGCAGTGCTGTGGTCCGTATTTATAGTACTATATTCAATTTTTTGCGCAGACCATTATTTTTTTACAACTTCTCTGACGTGCCCTACTTCCTTTCGTTTCGAATTTCTAGCACTTATCGTTGTGTATTGGATTACTTATGTTTACAAACTGTTCATTTCTTTTTGTTGAAGTAATCATTTGCTCACTCACGGAAAAACAATTGTCTCCCATCCTCCTCATCATCATCGTCCTTTTATCTTCCCCAAGATTCGCCACATTTTTCTGTCATGTGAAGTGCAGAGCCGATACTTTCTGAATTTATCTAGCTCAGCCACAATTTTGCATATAATATCTGGGGATCCACGTTGTGAGCGTGATGTCCAGTGATTATTAGATATTCTTCCAACACGTCCAGCCCATTGCCATTTGAGTTTTCCAACTTTCTCTATAATATTTTGGACTCTTGTTTTTCCTCCAACATATTGTGCTGCCTCGTGATCTGTCCACGTAAGGTTTAGCATTATTCTCCCATGTGCACGTTGCATAGTTATCAGTTTGAGGGTCAGCCTCTAAGTTAGGTTCAATGTTTCAGCTCGATAGATGACTATTGGGAGGATGCATTGGTTGTATGCCCTTCTTTTTAGGACTTGTGGGATCTTTTGATTGAAACTAATAGAGGGTGAAAAGCGGGAAAAGATTGTAAATATGAGGACTTAGAAATCTGAAGAAGATTAGAAGCTATCCACCTGAAAGCATTACTAAAAAGCTTGCGTAGTCATAGCTTGGTTTCTCCAATGAAGACCTGTGAGTTAATCAATATTATCATCATCATCATCATTATTATTATTATTATTATTATTATTATTATTATTATTATTATTATTATTATTATTATCATTACTATTACTATTACTATTACTATTATTATTATTATTATTATTATTATTATTATTATTATTGCTACTTCTGTTATTTTTGTCATCGTCTATGAAGCTATATAATAATTAATTCATGAATATTTTCATGGTCTCACAATTGACATGTGCTTTCTGGCTTGCATTGCTTGATATACGAAAAATGAATAAATTAGCGTGTGATCAAACAAATAGATAAACAAAAAGAAGTTGAAGGAGTGAAAAGGAAAGAAAAAAATACCGGCAGCAAAAACGACGATAATTCTACAAGTTATTAAGAATCTGCAAACGGAAATAAACGAAAATCAAATAAACGAAAATGAAATAAATGAATAAAATAAAAAGCAAACAATTAAAACGATAAAGTAAAAACCTGTGACTTCATCGTAATTAGTTCACTTCTCTAATCAATATTCCAGAAGTTGATAAATGATTTTATGGTACCTGAGCATTCTAGTCCCGGAAGCAATTTTCTTGCAAAGATTTACACAAAATGTCTGCTATTTGTTCACTACGTTTTGCTCTTTTCTTCCTACGTCATTTATCAAGTTTGTATTGTTATTACGTCTTACATTGTTTGCTAGTGGAACAGTACAGGTTGTCCCTGCTATTTGCAAGTACAGTGCTCCTTTACAAACCTTTTGTAAGACGAAATGACGTTGGGCTGAGAAAAAATTACCTATAATTCATATGGGGAAAATCTATGTGAGTTACAAGACTGGATATGGCAATGATATTATGTTGGGCTGTGTTGTCGGATTTTGGACCGGTGAAGGACACAAGAGAGGGCATTAAAGGAGAGAGAGAGAGACAGACAGACAGACAGACGGACAGGGAAATTGAGATAGAGAGAGACGGAGAGAGAGAGAGAGGGAGAGAGAGGGAGAGAGAGAGAGGGGATGCACGCTGCTTCTATAATGGCTCTATTTAGAAGAAATGGTATTTTCGTTTTCTGCTTTTTCTTCTTAAAAGTGAAATAACGGGGAAAAGAAAAATTCTGGGAGAAGGGAGATACCCGTACTAACTCTGCTCGAGATGAATGCTTGCCGACGGCATAAATTGTTATGGTTTGGATCATGTGTGGAAGCACAGACTCTTGAATGCTGATTCTCAACGTAGGTGATTCTTTCCTGCTTGGTTGATAAGCTCAACACAATCTTCCTACGCCCGGTCGCACTGTTTGGTCTCATTAGATAGCAAACCCAACATAATATAAATATTTCCAATACTTACCTTTAATTTAAGTAGGCAGGTCCTCTGCACATAGAAAATTGATTCAATGTAATCTTCTTGCTAATGTTCTTTCGTATTCGGTCACGTGTTGCATCTAACAGAACATATCAGAAGTTTCAGTGTCGATTTTCAAGGCAGAATAACAGCTGTTTCACACATAGAAGTTTGACCCAACACCATCTTCGTAGCCGTTTTCACTTATTTGTGCTGTAATGATTCGGTAAGTATTAAGAGTTTAAACCCTGATTCTCTATGCAGATACGCCACTTGAAAAATTGGCGCCAAACAAAGTTTAAACAACCCTCCGTTGAGTCCGGTCTTCTACTGATTCTTTGGATCAAACCCTTTTCCACATTTAGCTCAAATAATCAATAAAGAAGACGGTAATTAGAAGAAAAATGGAAGAGAAAATAATAAGCAGTTATTAAAACATTTTCTGTTTGGAGAATGGTCGAAAGGGAGATGGAACCAAGTGTGAAAGAAAACAACAATTCCATGTCGAATAAAGTATTATAAAGAAATAACTAGGCTCTAGTGAATCTAAGTTATTGGAGTCGATATCTCTAATTTTTAAAATTATTTAACTCATAAAATTAGCACAGAAAACTCCACCAGTGAATCACAATTAATTTCCCATTTGATGCAATGCTTAAATCTTACGCTAAGAAATAGAGAGAAGTAATCTTTAAGAAGAGCAAAGAGAAAAGAGAAATATCATTGTTGAGATCAGCTGATGCTGTCATTCAGTTTCTGAAATGGTTCTAAATTCCTCCATTGTTAAAGGTATTCAACAGTGGTGTATGGTACTCTGTATCATGGGTTTGCTCTGAGTTACGGATGAACAAAAACACAAAAATGTCAAATATCAAAGTAAATGGCAACGGACCTTAAAATACTTTTTGGTACAATGTAGGGAAGGTGTTCCTGATTATAAACTGCAGAGTTTAACACCCTCGCTCATTCGATGTTATGAACAGTGAAAAAAATAAAAGGGGAACAAGAGTATTAATGAACAGTGTTTTAGTGGTACAAGATTTTAAAACCTACATAATTAGCAGATCCATAGTAAAAAAAAAACAGGAAAAAAGGATTAAGTTTTAAATTTGTTTTTCAAGATGAATACTTAAACGCTTATCCAATAGTGAAATGTGAAGCGAAATAGAGAACATCCTAGCAGTCGAAAGTAACACCGTCAAAGATATCCAGGTCCTAAATCAAGTCAATGTGGGAAGCAACGACACTATGGTCAGGTGTAAAATTCAAATTATCAAAAATCTCTGAATGTGCACCAATTCCGTATATTCCAATAAACCCCTAAATACCCCCCCCGAAATTAACCAACAGATGCACTATTCATTAATTCTTTTATTTCCTTTTATAATATTCAAAAAAAAGTTTTTGACATTTATGTGCTTCCGTATCGCAGAACAACCCATCATACAAAATATAACACGCTGCTGGTAATTATTCATGTCTGAGGTGTGATCGTGTCAAAACAAGAACTCTCTTTTTGTTTGTTCCTAGGCAAATTAGGACACTAGAACAAAGCTTATTCAAACATATCGTTGTTACGATACCCATTCTAACGGCATTATTTAAAGGCACACTCGTTCTAACGTTATGTTTGATCTTATATTCCTGCGAGATTATGGGAGTTTCTCCCTAGCGAATGAAAAGTAAATGATTCGCTTGCCAAAATTTTGAATTTGCATGTGATATTTTTAATCGACCCGTTACAACGGAATGTTTGCTATAACCAAATGGTGCCACAATAACTGGAGTTTCCTTAACTTCTCGTGAGGATTCAGTAAGACAGGGTTTTTTTTATCTGTGTATGTGGTTTGTTCAGATAAATTTCCTTTCATTTGTAAGGCATCTCAGCTTGGTACCTACTGACTTTCCTCGACAATCTGTTATATTCTAGAACAGGGTTTCTCAATCTCTCGCACTCATGGAGCCCCTGAGATCGAGCAATATTTTTGGGATCTCAGAAAATATATCAATACTAACATTTTAGGTTTTTGTTTGTTTATTTGTGCCACTAAACAGAGAGCCTATTGACGTCTATTCTGAGGAGATGTCAATTCAAAACAATAGCTATATGAGGTTGATATGGGCAGGGGGTCATTCACTGTCCCAAGAGATAATTTCTTGGTAATTTCAAGACGATTTCCACGGTTGTTGGACACAATTTTGCATCAAACATGCTGAAATTTAACAAATGGTTATATCCTCTGACAGCAAAAATTGCAATCTTTGGATCGTTGACATCTGACGTGATCCAAGGTCATAAGTGGTCATTTAAAAATAGTTTTCGGTCACAATTAGCACCTAAGAAACTGAAAGAGGCAGATTGCAGAGGTCATTTGCAATGTAGAGTTGACCCCTGGGGATATTTGAACCTATCATAGGTATTTTCTGGTCATTTTGAGTCAATTTTCAAGGTTGCTAGCCAGAGTTTTGCACCAAAAGAAAACAAAAAAGTACATCTTCTGACGACAATGATCACAATCTGTAGGACGTTGGCTTCTACGGTCATTTAAGGTTACCAAGGGTGATTCCTGGTCATTTCAAATCAACTTTCTAATTTTTTTGTTACATATTAGCAGCTATCAAATGAGTTATTGCAAAAGTCATATGCAATGTGGAGCTGACCACTGAGGTGGTTCAAGTTTACCAAAGGCCATTACTGGTATTTCCTAGCAAATTTTTACATTAAAGATACTGATATTGAGCATATCTTCACATCAAAGGTAGCAAGCTTTGCAAAACTTACGATTGGAACACTGCAATCATAATGCTTTTGTGTATGAAAAGTCCCGAAAAGACTTCAACAATTGCAGACCTATAAGCCTCATAAACTGCTTATACAAACTTTTAAGAAAACCCATCACCAACCGAATCGCAAACACACCAGATGAAACCAACCACAGGAACAAGCTTGTCTCGGAAGTTAATTTACCATGGACTTTGGGCTCCAAAAAGCGGAGTGACAAGGTGATACCAGCTGACCCAGACATTTCACAGCTTGCCTCAAGATGATTTTCTGAAACCTAGAGTGGTAAAATAAATGAATCAAAATAGAGAGCGAATATCTGAACAACCATAGAAATGTAGGAGACATTGCCTTTTGCAAAGAATCTACGCGTCCTCCGACTAATGCTACATGAACTTGATGAAGAAAGTTGACCAACACATGACTTTCAGCGAGACAAAGGTCATGTGCAATAATCATGTTAGAAATAAGATCAAAATAAAAGACATCAGACAGGACAAAGTAGATTATTACATCCATGCAAGACAACGAATCTCCATGAGACCCGCAAAAGAAGAAGAAATCAAACGAAGAATGACAGCAAGATGGCATGCCTTTGGCAGAAAGAACTCAATTTTCAAAAATAAAAATATCCAACTGATCTTAAAAAGAATTTATAAAACCATCCTGATAGTCATTTATGGAGCTTAAAATGTAACTTAACCAAGAAACTGACTTGCAAACTGAGGAAAATGCAACATACACATGAAATAATTATGCTCAATCTCAAATGGAGAGACCACAAGACAGCACAATATACCTGAGAGAAAAGCGGAATCTGAGACATCTCAGAATCTAAAAACTCTAATGGCAATAGGCTGGCCATGTTGCAAGAATGACGGACAAGTAATAAAATCACATGCACAATAGAGGCTGACAGAGTACTACATTGAGAGACAAACTATACAAAGTTAGAAAATACTGGCTCCGCGATGCCCTCGATGGAGAAGTGTGGCAAATCCTTGGAAGGTCTATGTCTAACGAAGGACGTTAAAAGAATGATGCTACTGCTGCTGCTGATGATCATGATGAAAGTCACCAGAGGTCATTGCCAGTTATTTCTCCGCAATTTTCCAAATTTTGGGCAATAATCCTGCACCTCTGTAAGTGAAATTTGGCATAAGGATAAATAATTTCTTGACAAATTCTAGAAGGCGACATTGACCTCTGATTTAGTTTGAAGTTAGGTGAGATCATTTTTGATCAATCTTAGCCATTTTTCCAAATTGTTAGCAACAATTTTGGAACTATGAAACTGAAATTTGACGTACGGGTAGGTCTCATCTGTGCTCAATTGCTTGAAAATGTAATTTTGTCATCGGGTTAATTGGAGGTCACCACATGAACTTGTTGGCCATAATATCGCATTTAGGATGCAGAAATTCTGCATAAAGAAGATCTCCATACTGCGATAGTTATAGGCAAAGTGGAGTTGTTACCAAGGTCACTTGCCGTCACCTGAAGTCATTTCTGGAACCTGGATCTTAGCACAAGGACGATTTCTCAGGATCTATGGCCTTGACCTAAGTTCTCACCGTGTTTTTTTTCACGGAAAACTTGATAATGGATGTTTTTGGATGGATCCTGGCGCCCAATCTAAGGAGCATATATGTAGATTGTGCTGAATTTATGTCAAACTAAGCGACGAGATCTTTTGTTCTTTTTGTGGATCAGAATATTTCTTTCGTTACAGTTAGGTTTCAATGTAAAAACGTATCGTTTCTTAGGTGGGTTATGGCAGCCGTTGCGAAGTTTTGGTTTCTGTTGCATGTTTAAGGTTAGGGATTCCAGCAAATTTCAAGTAGAGACCAGTTTTATGTCAACCCCTTTGTAGGATGCAACTTCACCGAAGTGATATCTTCACTCTGATCATGCATGCTAATGTGTACTCAATAAGCTGCTGAGTGAACAAGGAAATTTATCCTAATGAAGGATTCAATGGGCATATTGTGTAAATAATCGTCTCTTCGTTGCTGGTGATGTGTAAGAAGTTTATACAAATGAACATATCCTGTTTTGGTACCTATGCTAGTGTATATATATATATATATATATATATATATATGCGGGGACATTTGTTGTCAATATTAAATCATCATCATCATCATCATCATCATCATCATCATCATCATCATTCTTTCAACGTCCGTCGTTGGACATAGTCCTTGCCCGGGATTCATCACACTTCTCTATCATGGGCGTCGCAAAGCCAGTACTTTGTGAATTTGTCTAGCTTGTCTCTCCGTCTAATATTCTTCCAGCCTCGGTTCCGCATGTGATCTCGGCGGATCCATGTCGTGAGTCGTGATTAAGTCATGTCAAGATCAGATATATGCTCAAAATTGATCTGTTTCGCACTTTATTGAAATGATCAATTGGGTAAATTGAACCGACCCTGTGTCTTTTACAGTGTTCCATTTTTTCTAAATTTGAAAAAAAAAACGCCTCAAGTGAAATACTGAGCTTGTTTTATTCATGATAATGATAGTTAATATGTTAATATGAATTAGTTCTTTTTCTTCATCTTTAGTTGTTCAAAAATTCATTTTTTCATATATTCTGATGTATTTAATCATCAATTGATTTAGATTATACACATATTGAATTTGAATTAGAATATTTACACACACACGCACACATACATATATATATATATATATATATATATATATATATATATATATATATATATATATATATGAAATATAATTCAAATAGAAACTTTTAGGAAATAATCTCCCGTAATGTATCACTCAATTTAGACTGCTTAAATTGAATAAACATTCAGAGAAAATGGGGCTACTGTATGTATCACACCGGCCACCAATAGGGTCGTTGCTTCAACGTAGCAGTTCTTCTACCATTCAGCTAAACAGTCGTGATTATGCAAAGGCAAAATGACTACAACAACTCCTAAGTCTCATCTCGTTTAATCTCAGTCCATTCGCACCTCCAAACGCGGGGATTGTGTATCAAGAAATGAATATATGTGATCCGACAGAATTATTATAAATTGCCTCATGATATATTTGAATCTTATTTGAAATGATCTCCCGTCGTTACAAGATTATTATATATATATATATATATATATATATATATATATATATATATAACAATACTGATAGATATCCATTTCTCCTCTGTCCATATGTGAACGTTTTAATAGAATTGTTTTTTATACAGCTAATTAATTTTTCTCATCGTCAATTATATTCACATTTTCTCCCAAGCACTTTTCCATGGCAGTATCCAACTGTTACGTTCTTTAAAAAATCCCATATAATGTTTAATGTTTGGTGATATCTTGGGATGTATTTAGATAGAGTTCTTTTGTTTTCAAGGTTTTCGTTGCTTGACGACGGTTCATGTTAGTCGAATTCAATTTTTAGATAGAAAATCTCCATTATAATATCCTGTATCATTCGGACGCTTTGGTGTTAAGTGTAGTCCGATAATATACATTGGCTTGATAGCATTTTTCCACTATGAAGTATGCATTGGATTTTCTTTTATCACAATTTGAGTACTGTTGCATTCGTTGATTTTCTTTTCGCTTTTTTTTCAAATTACATGTACATATATAGGATATATACGGTATATGTTTATAGATAGGGGGGTGGATAAATGAAGAATTCTGTTATGCTAATTATCAGAATGATAATGCTGGGTAGTAACTGAAAACTTAAGATTTTTGTTTTAAATATTTAAGGATATGGAGGTAAGGGAAGGAACTGAGATTCAATAGTTTTAACCTAATTACATTACTTGGTAATGTAGGTGGTCACAAATCTCACCTACTTCTGTGACAAGGCCTTTCTAGTGGAGCAAACTGGGATGCAAAACTAGATATATGAACATCGTAAATGTAGGTGTAATATACAAGGTCTCTCCAGAACGTATGCATTCATTGGATATTAACGAAAATGGCCAACTTCGGCAAAAGATGTTTTAATCAACGTGAAATAATTGAATTTGGGACCTCACCAACTCAAATCAGCGTCTCTTCCACTTTTCAAAATTCTTTTCGAAAACCTTTTTCCGGGATGGCTATCAAATGAGACCGCAAGCACTCCTTGAGGTCATCCATGACTGGGAATCTCTTTGGAATTAGCAAGAAATTGCAGGAAACAAAACAGACTATAATGCGCCGACGGACACTGAAAATGGTGGCTGCAATAGTCATACAGGACACCAACTCACTTAATGAAGTCTGGCTGCTGACCGAATAACCTCACGGGAGTATCCCTGTCCATGCACGTCCATCAAGTTAATAGATGGCCAAGTTACAATAAAGCAATTCGACCTTTTGACGTAATATTCAAGATAGTTGGATGCACGGGCCTTACACACACACACACACACACATATATATATATATGTATATATATATATATATATATACCTCGTGTGTGTGTGTGTATATATATATATGTGTGTGTATATGTGCGTGTGTGTATATATATGTGTGTGTATATGTGCGTATGTGTATATATATATGTATATATATATATATATGTGTGTGTGTATTTGTGCATGTGTGTGTGTGTGCCTGTCCGTACCTTGTTTATATATACATATATCAATCAACACTTTTGTACAAGTTTTATTCAAATTTTCTCTACGTCTATGGTCTAAGAAATCTCTAATGCCCCTTCTGTCTAAGATCATCCGTTCACCCGGAGCAATTGATTACAATTTCCAACAAGTGTTACCTGCAGGACGATTGCCAACCAACCGATCTCCATGACTGGCTTGATTCCAGTCGGCTTAATTTCTATTGTTCAGGGTTTCTGAAAGCGTCAATAGTTTTGTTAACCTCGACCCCAAAGGCAAGGAACAGCAACAATGAGGCTTAGTTAAGGTTTGTGCAGTTCGAAATAGATTGGCAAGTATTGAATAGACACTCGTCCTTTTTACTTTTTCGCACATTGCATTGTAGTAATTGTTGTCAAACCTCAGATTTAAACAGTAGCGGTATTACGAATTCAAGAGGAAAACACGGAACAAAATTCCGTATTTCAATATATAAGTAGTGGAAATTTCGCTAAAATCCAATAAATGGTTGATTTTTTATTAAAAGAACTGAGTGTCTTTGCTAGATAAGGTTTCTAGTTCGAACAGAAAATAATTGTGACAGCAGAAGCCTCGTATTTTGTTTGTTTATTTATGAAATCTTTGCAAAGGTGAATGCCATTTTATATTCCAGAGAAAAAAATCTGCAAAAAAAGTCATATGTGTACTCTTTGTCAAAACAAAGATATTAAAAAAATACATTAATTGTGGCAATTGATTACCTGCAAATGATAAGAGCTTTCATTTCGTATTGGATAAATATTATGTTTACCCCCTTTTGAAGTAAATTTAATCCGTTTTCGATTACTATGTTTGTACAAGGAAGATCTATCAAGCTTACCTCCTTTTCCTAAATTACCACAAGAAACCGGAACGATCGGATATTTTCCTTTTCACCACGTACCCAACACGTTCATTCAAGTGGATTTTCACGCATTTAGGGCCCCACATAATCTTTTCATACTTAAGAAAGCATCCAGTGTTGGGGTATAAAAAGCATTATGAAAACTAACCACGCAGAATATTCCGTTAAGTATTTCTCAGCATATATGCATCAAGGAAATCATTGAGATATTAAAAAAAACATCAATTTTTTGAGCTAGATTCTACCACTTTAAGAAATGTTTTGTTTGAATTGCAACTGATGATAAAAGTTTCTTGAATTTTCACCGATTTTATATGATTTTTTACGATTTAAGATACGTACTAATCATAAGTGTTATTTGCAACCTTATTTCTGATGCAGATTACTGTCCACTCCTGTATTTACATTACTGGACACAGTTTTCTGTTAGAAATGGCAGAAGTGTGGATCAATTCTTATATGATTGTAGAATGGTTATATTTTGCCGTTTGAATCAAGGCAGTCACCTTTAATTATGTCTAAAGTTAGAGTACTTCTGATGAGATGTGTTGATTTGAATATATATATATATATATATATATATATATATATATATATATGGATAGATAGATGGATGTATAAATAAAGAGAGGGATAGGGAAGAGGGGGCAGGAAGAGGAAATTCATATATCTGAATTTTTATTCCTTTTCTGATCAATCTTTCTTCTGTTTCAATTCTAATTTCGCCTGGAAAAATAATAAATTAGTCTGAAACACAAGAAAAGAGATAGTTCTTCAACATAAAAATTACTAGACGGTCAAATCTAGAGATAAACATCCATAAATATAAAGTTATTGATATATATATATATATATATATATATATATATATATATATACATACATACATACATACATACGTACATACATACATACACAAGTATATGTGTGTGTATGTGTGCACGTGTCAGCAAGAGTAGCTGTATTTGTGAGAGTGAAATGACATGCTCAGAAAACTTGTTATACAAGTGATTCTTTTATATCTATACTCGGCAATGTCAAGAATATATATATATATATATATATATATATATATATATATATATATATATATAGTTTATGGTTTCCAGGAAAATTGTCAACATTCAAAGGGTCATTCGGATGATAATGATCGTTTCTGTTGCTTATGTTACTAACGCGACGTGTGTGTGCATATATATGTGCGTGTATGTATATATATATATATATATATTTATATACATATATATATATATATATAATTTCCATTGCCTGTTTATTTTCCTGATTAAATTAATTTTCTCATATATACATGTTTGTTTGTTACTAGATATATAAAAAATACTAAAATATATGAATTATATATATTATTGCGTCATTCACAGACAGATGTTTTTGTATTACATCTCTTTAGTTTGACTATAGACTATCCATCATGCCATCCAGCACCACGAGGCAGGATCGAAACCTGAACTCCAGACCTAGAGGCTGGTATCATCCATCTACTCCTCGGAACTGGACGATCGGTGAGGTTGAATTTTAAACGATATATTTATTTCATCGTATATATTCCTCATCCACCAGATTACACCATTCCATGTTGGAAGAGCATTGCATAATGGTTACAATGTACGAGTTACCACACTTAAAGAGTGCTCAACCCTGAATAGAGGGACGTTACGTATACATATATATGTATATGTGATTATAAAGTGTGTTATAACAAAAAGGAACTTTAGTTTGAAATGAACACTCATTAATACACGATGAATATACCATTTGGCCTCGATGACATGAACAGAATAGACAATTGAAGTAAATTTAAAACCTGCGACATCGGTTAAACAGTTACCTGTGATGCAAAGGCATAAATATTTATTTCAATCATATTTCCCATGATGGTAATTTCAAACAAGAGTTTCTATATGATATAATACAATTTATAAACTTTCTGTCGGATAATATGTCAATTTGTAATAACATGCACACATCCACAACCACACACATCCACACCCACGCACACACACACATGCACACACACACACACACACACACATATATATATATATACATATATATATATATGTATATGAGTGTGTGCGAGTGTGTGTTTTGTATTCAAAATTTTAAATGCTATTTTTTTTTGTAGAGTGAGGTCGCTAACAATAATTAATTTGAATACCCATATTATTAGACTGCACCTAAAATTATAGAATACTGTTCTTATGAAATATCATAAGAATATTGTATGTATAGTTTGGGTGTTAATTCGTTTTAATTTATTTCATCAGAGTTTCAGGATATCTTTTATCAATCAGTAATATCAATTATTAATTAATTGACTCGGCTTTTAATTTTTCTATTAATTACTTTTGAATTTCATACAGTGGCAGTGGACCATTAATCATTTTTTCGGTTAGAGTTATCTGGAAAAAACACTTGTTTTGTATCTATAATTTTAAAAATAATAATGGCTATATGTTGTGAAAGAATTCTTCATGTCTAAATAATCTATTTGGCTGACACGTTTTATGTTTACACCTGGGGTGATGTAAATCTATCTTATCTCATGGTGAAGAAGTTCTGATTCAAATGTTTGTTTATTTTATTTCCTAGAAATTATTTCATATTTTGTTCGTCATTCCAGTACTTTTTCTTTTGAGTTTTATAAACCCATTTCCTTGAGGTGACACTAAGTTAATAAATTATTCTTCTGATTAAATGAAGCTGAATTATTCTTGAAGTCTATAATTCTTAATATTTCTTCGAAGTAAATTTTCACAAGTTTTGAAGCAATCATAATATAAGTATATTCTAGACGGTTTGGCTGTCAATTCGATTTATTTTCTATTTTTTTTCTATTATTATTTATCCATCAATAATATCATCATTCAAAAATTGGATAATATATTAATTTTTTTTTAAATTCCTATACTATGGTGCTTATTGGACAATCGCTCCACTTTTAAGTGAGAACTATCGGCAAATAACATTGATATTTTTCGTCTTTCATTTTATTGTTTCAAACGCTTATTTGGGAAAGAAGTTTCAAGTCAGTAAAGGTCTTATTTGTGTCAATTATCTTATCGTCTAATATGTTTTATATACCTGTAGTGATGCAAATCCACTTTCATGATGTAGCAGTTATTATTCAACAATTTTTGTGGATTTTTTTTTCGATTTAAACTTCAGTTGTAATGTTTTTATCATGATCCTCTTTTAAACGCCCCCTTGTGGTGACATTTAGCATAAAACTCATTCTTATGAATCAATAAATCAGAATTATCATTGAAATTTATAATTCTCAATTTTTCTTTCAAAGTAAATCTCATTTATCAAAACAAATCATACAAGTATGGTACAGATTGTTTGGGTATCTTCTGATTTTTTTCAAGACTGTTAGGTTATCACTTATATACCAGTCTATCTTATCATTGATTAATCATTTCAGTTTTTCAATTTTGCAATAATTTCTCATTTCATATCAGAGTAGTTTGTAGAAATTGTACATCTAAAGTAATAGCTATCAATATAAAATGCTGGTATTACTTTGCTTTTATCTTATTGCTAATTTTTACACGTAAAATTTAATTAAAGGATTTTTGTTAGGGAAGCTTTTTCGTGGAAAGCAATGGTTTCCATCATTGGTTCGTCTCTTTGTCGAATATGTCTTGTATATTCAACGGTAATGTTGTTGATATTATCAATTCTATAGCATTTCGATTTTGTATTCTTTTAAACAGATTTAGGGTTTTCTCTACGGTAGTTTTCTTTCATTACACGCACAGACACACGTACACACGTGTGTGTCCACAGAAACATCCAGGTGGACTGCAGCCATCGGTGATCTGTGTGGAGAATTAGTTGGAATACAGAATAATGCCGATAGACTAACTATGGAAACCCGAAATAGCCAAAAGAGAACAAATGATTCAGGGTATCTTTGCAATTGTAGAGCGAAATGGGAATCAATTCGAACTGTCCCCCGTCGTGGAACTTCACGACACTCGTACTCAGGAAACAATGAGAGATGACAAGTCAAATACTTACCGTACTAAATTAGAAACCACAGTATACCACCAGCCAAGAACAGAAGGCCCTGTGGAGAAAAAACAGTTTTTGTCCAATGCACTGTGCAAAATTAAAGAGCTTCAGATAAGCCCACGAGAAGAACCTGAAGGAGTTCTTTTTAGAAAGCAGACAGGACGAGGCCAAATAAAAGGAACCATTGATGCATACGTCTTGAAAACGATTATGGGAGAGTTGCTGCTGTACGATGTGCCAAAATTGCGTGTTGGAAGACCTTGGGTGATTTCTGTGAATCAAGTCTTAATCAATATCTTCAAGATAAGACAGGGATCTGACGGTTCGGACTCAGTCTTTTACTCATATGTTGAAAGATCAATTAATAAATCTGAGAGAAAATGTCCTTAAACAGTCATGGGGATTGAATTGGATAACGCTGAGACGAACTCTCACTAGCAATAGAAATACACTGGTTTTCAGCCTCGGGTGAGTTGATTTTCTGGCACGTCTTTTCTGTTTTTTCTCTTCTTCTTCATATTGTCAAAGATGGCTATAAAATAAAAATACCATACCTGACTTGGAAAGGGCTGATATTTGCATAATATTCTCATGCAATGAATGCAGTGATAGGAAGTAAAGAACAAATGGTAGAAATGCATTTGTAGAACAAATGTACTACTCGGACGTCCTATATTTTAATAGTCTTTTAGAAGAAACTGGTCAAATATATGTGGTATGTTGGCGTTCTATATATGTACATGGGAAGATGTTTAGAACAGTAACATACCAACTTGTACACCATCACACTCCAGACAATTACTTAATGAGACTGATCAATGAAGTTGATTTCAATAGAATTGCAAGCATGGCTTTTAGTATTTCCTAATTTTCTTTCACCCCCCTCTTTCTCGGCCACTTTTCTCTTTCTCTCTCCCTCTCTCCCTTTCTCTCTCTCTCTCTCTCTCTCTCTCTCTCTCTCTCTCTCTCTCTATATATATATATATATATATATATATATATATATATATATATATATATACTTGCAAGTTGCTTATTTTAAGATAAATGGGTATTTTGAACTGTTGGCAGACTGAATATAAAAACATTCTGGCTACTTTCTTTAGGTTTCTTTCAGATCAGTGTATACATGCTCAAGACGGCTTTGCTGGAGGGGACATGGAAAACTCGGTGCCAATTTACGATAGTCCTTTTCATACCTTCCAAACCCCTCCCCCTTTCCTTGTATATATATCGGATTATTTTGTTCACTTATGAAAATAGTATACCTTGTACGCTGTATTTAAATTCATGTACATATATATATATATATATATATATATATATATATATATATATATATATATATGTGTGTGTGTGTGTGTGTACATATTACAAAAATACTGTATATATTTGTTGCATATATATATATATATATATATATATATATATATATATATATATATGTGTATATATATATATATATATATATATATATATATATATAATACATAATTATGTTACATTGAATTTATTTCATGCTTATTAGTTTCTTGTGAAAAACTCAGAGTAATCAGCATTCGACAGGTGAACTTTTATTCTCTAGCTAGTGTAACTGTCCACATTCTGAGAACATATTCATTTTTTTCTTCTTTCTTCCTACCTCCGAAAACCCACCTTTAAAAACCAAATTAAATATATACACACACACACACACGCACACACACACACAAACATATATATATATATATATATATATATATATATATATATATATATATATATATATATATATATATATATATATATATATATATATATGCATTAATAAGTCATTCCTAATTTGCTGAATCTCATATCACACATATATGAACATATTGTCAAGTTTTTGAGAGGCTTCAAAAAAAACTTATTTGGGAAATAGATATTTTTCTCGTTTACCATGTTTTGATTGATATTTTGAGCGAAAAAAATGCATAAAATTCAGAATGCATCAGAGGAAAAATTGAATTCCAATAATCCTTCATTATATCATCTCAGGCAAAAATATATCAACAACTTTATTAGATCAACGGGAAAAAAACATTCCAGTTAAATCCTCAAAAAAAAAAAAAGTAAGACCTCTTATCTGCCATGTTTTGATACAGTGATGCGCACATTCAAGTGAAGGAAACCTTAACAAAAGCCTGGAAGAAAGATCATATTGATCAATTTTATCATATCTTGTTTGTTAGTCATGTTGAATTATAATCTCTATTCAATACATCTTGAGTCTATAATCCCGTCACGTCACGCTCCTGAGTGTTTTGTTCCTTCTGTGTCTGGCCTTTATTCAGATGGATCGAAAGATAGGAGTGCCAATGGCGCATATTCATGTATGTTGAACTTAAATTAGTCTTTTATACATTACTTGTAAGTTGCTTTGCTATTGGTATACCTAGGGCTGAAAATTCAAAAGTACTTTAGTATCGGAAACCGACTAATTGGAGTTGCCTTAAGCAACCAACACCGGCACATATCCAAATATATCGCTTACAGATGAACGAAAGCGAGTATATTTCCGACAAGATTTACTTAGATGCCTTTTTTTCAAAATTTTATCAACGGCATAGATCGACCGTTGTCTTTTAGCAAATATCTTTATATTTCATTATTCAACAAATTTGGAAAGCTGACCAAAATATCGACTGGACCTGTTTGTTTAAAGCAACAAAGGTGAAGAAAAACATCTGCATATCATGTCAAATGACTGGCCGTGTAATACATATGTACGGACACCTCTGAGAAATGAAGATAGATTTCTTTGAAATTCAGGTTGTTCGTAAAAAGCACATGTAAGAAGTTATAATTTCTGTACACGTAAAGATTCATGCTACATCATTGATCAAAGTGCAGCACTCTACTCCGGGAAACTTTATTTAGCAGCTGAAATGATTACATCATATACTAGCCTCACTCGAGCATCAATGCCTGTGAGTTACGTGGCGATTTTTTTTTGTAATGTAATGAAACACTCACATATAAAAAAAAAAGGGATGCAAACTTTCATTAAAGTTGAAGGGAATAAGTTTCAACATCTGATGCATAATTCAAAAGTGTGTAATATTTTTATTTTATTTGTATCACTGGGAATAGCAGCAAATTGAAAATATCAGATTGGTGAAAATATTCTTATGGTTTTTGTTATTCTAAACGTTGATGCTTATTTTAGAATTAAGTACTATTCAACTATGCTCATGGGATATTCAATTTTTGAGTACGAGTGTTGTTCAATTTTTTCAAACTAGACATTTTCTTTTCATTATTCATTTTGGCTTACTTGAGGTTGTCCAATTAAAGATAAAAAGAAATCATATTCGAGAAATTTTTTTGTAGAAGTCAGAAATAGGACGTAAAGTAGCGGAATATTCTCGCAATATCAACGAAGTATTTGCTCAGATGACCGTCAATGTACGTCCTGCTGAACATTGATTCGGAAAGAAAGATAGAAACGGAGAAGAAGAATCTTACAGACGTGGACATCATTCTGTGATGGACTACATTCAATTCAGTGTCATTGAGTGCACACACGCAAAATCAGGCGACAGATTGCAGAAGAACTATATATACATCATTCGACGGCCATTCGACATTTGTAACGAATTGGAAGAGCAAAAAGAAATGACCCTGAATGAAGAGCAAGAAAAAACCAACAAAAAACAAACTTCCATTTTCTGTGAGTGACTCTGCAGAAATTGAACCAACTAGGCTACGAAACTCTACCGCACCAAGTTTACTCACAAGATCTATGTCTGAGTGACTACTCCTTTTTCAAACACTCGAACAATTTCTGCACAAAAAGATCTTCAACAACCAAGTAGCGGCCTGAAATATCTTCAAAAAATTCATTGTTTCCAGGACCCCAGATTTCTATGCCTCTGGAAATATGGGGCTTATTTCTTGTTGACAAAAATGTGTAGATTTTGAAATTTTTTATTTCGATTAGTAACTTTTATTCTAATATGATATATACTGATTTCGAATAATTTTCAAACAACCTGATCGATTAATCACAAGTTATATAACTAACCCGTTGCATCCTTTTTTGAAACACTCTGTAAATGGAATAATGAAAAAGCTATACCAGGATTCTGAAAACTTCATGAATGTGGCAAATGAAACACATTTATTTTTTTAGCCAATTTAGCAAGCCAATTAATGAGTCAGTGATTTTTTCCAATCATTGAAGGTATGAGTTTTAATGAGATTTAAAATCCAATTATTATTTTGCCTTCCACATTGCACGACGTCAAAATGGTATGAAAGTTTCCGTTTATAATTTTTTAAAGAAGCTTTTTATATTTCATTCCTAAATGCCCTTGGCTTGATATTATTGAATCAGTAGTCGGTTCAAACTGGTGTTCAGTAAACTTAATCGCTTTCTTTCAACTGGAAGTATATATTAAGTATAATCAATGGTTTTCAGGTGGAAAACTGGTTATGAATTGTGTATTCAATTTCAAGTTCTCAAAGACTGCTTACACACAATTATTATGTATACAAGTCTAGTTTGTCAGTCAATAGAAAACCGTCATATAATCGATACATACATGCTTACTAATAAACATACTGAGTTAGACCGGCTTGAAAATTGTAGAATCTAATTTTGAAAGTTTTTGGTTCACAGCATCGTCTGCATGATATAGCATACAAATATGGACGGAATATAGGGTCAAAAACTGCTGACCATCGGTGGCCAATCTCAAGGAATAGAGCAAGGTAATATCCAAATATATACAGATAAAAGAAAGCCAGATTTTTTAGTTATAGTTACAAGGTAATATGAATTTTAATAAGCCGTGACAAGTCTTGTACTTGTCTTCAGGAGGCTAATATTATTCTATATATATAATCTCATCGGGAGTTGGTCTTTTTTTTCAAAGCAAAGGATATAACTGGAGGACAGAAAGTAATACACAAAGACAGTGCTAGAAATGCATCACAAAATGATTAAACAATCAAGTGGATGAAAATTTGAAAAAATTAAAAAAACTTTTAAAAAAATTACTAGGTACCGATGGGGTAATGAATCTCAAATGGCCAAAATGGTTGGCCAACTGTGTGTCATTGTAGGGAAACTTCTTGCTGAATCACTACACTTTCTTCATCCTTATTGAAAGGAATAAAATGAATGAGTCTTTAAAAGAATGCAGAAGAAAAGAAAAATTGAAGATACTAAAAACGAGTGGCCGTGAGAGAAATTTCAATTTACACATAGCAGGATAATGCTACCCTGGAGCATCGGCAGGACGTAAGAGACCCTGTCTAGGCACTTAGTTCTCTTTATCGTTCAACACATTCATTTGGAATAGGTTTCAAAAAAGGATAGAATTAAAACTGAACTGTTCTCTTACAAGTATTACCAATATGAACTGCCATTTTGTTTTTTCACCGTAGGGATAAACTGAAAGGATTGTCACACTGGAGAGATATCATTTTGATACATTCAGTATTTTAGAATGAATTATTATTCTTCAACTATGTTGGTTTCCAAGCGGCACAGTCACAGCTGAGACTCAAAATATACCAATAAGAAAACTTGGAGTCACCACTTTCTTTAAAATTAGCTACTATATATGGGGATATTCTGGCGAATAATCAAAGATTTGATCAGATTTGAATATGTCGATGTTACAGTTGGGACGGGGAATTGAAGGATAAGCCCGAGAGATTCCAGCTATTCGCATACAGCCAGCCCTCTATATATAACAAGAATGGCGAACAAAACTAAAAGAAAGGTTGTTTACAATATCTCAGTCTCTATTTGCAACTTTTTTGTTGTTTTGCCACGATGAAGGCAGATGGCCAAAGATTACATACGTAGAGGCTGCCGTACATTATAATGACAAATAATGATACTAAACCGTTACTGTTATCGGGAACGATCGGTCCTAACCTTTTATTCAAATCTTAAATTTCATCTTTATTTCGACTAGCACATGATACTAGGAAAGTGTAGCGGGGAGATGAAGTTTGCAATATGTGGTCAAATGGAGTAAGGGCAGAAAATTGAGTCATGCAATGGGTGTGGAGCGTATCATTTTGATATAATTTTACAGTAAGATTTTTTAGTTAACGATGGATTTAATAGAATAATGATCTTATAACAATGAATATGAAGTGATAACAAGGAATAGAAATCGGTTGATTTTTTTATTCTTCGCTTATACTTATCTACTTGTTATTGCTATCTATAAGACCTTGTCCCTAGGTTACCAAATAAACAGCTTCCTCTGCATAACATTACATACAAATATGGACGGAATATAGGGTCGAAAATTGATGACCATTGATGGCCAGACTCAAAGAACAGAGTAAGGCCATATCTAGGAGTAGAGAAGGGAATTCCGGTATGGCAGATCATATCTAGAAGGAAAATGCCTTTTACATAGGAATGAACAATAGTTAGTTGTAATAAATTGAAAGATGCGTAGGCATGGAGAAAAATTAATAATTTATAATGATGTGAATCTTAACACAGAGTAAGTTCCTACGCTTTGGAAGAAAAAGAATTTGAGAACAACTCCGTTTATAAAATATGGAATCGCATGTCTTACACAGGATTAGTAATGCGGATAGGACCAATCAGTATATTTGTGACGTTTTTTTTCTCTCGTTATTGCTTTCAAATTAGAATAAGGCACATGAGTAGAGACTAATTAGAACATGCTTCTTTATGTATTTTACGCCTGCAGAAGGCCGAATAACACATCGGTCAAAACGTTATCATGATAAGAAAATCGAAAAAAATGAGATCAATAGTTGGAAAAGCTCTCAGGCCATTATTGTTTTGCATTTTTGAACATCGGGATTTTTTTATAGAAGTAGCGAAGAAGGTGCAGATAAATAAGACTATCATCTCCTACCTTGTCTAAATCCAGCGTCTTGCTATTCGTGATCACGATGGTATCTGGCATACTCAATTCGAGACGAGATCTGCATGATGATTGTATCTGGCAGCAAAACCCAAATATGTTGTCCCTTATCTAACTTTATTGAAACTCTGTTCCAGATTTGGTGATAAAAATAAATCATTAAGAGAGGTCAAATCAGAACGGGCTGACAATGATCAAAAGATGTACAATCGGTTGATTAATTGTTGAATAATTGTGTGTGCGTGTGTGCGTATGTGTGTGGTCAAGGAAACTTTACAGCTTTAAACACTAAACATACACGATTGTTTTTTCAAAAATTGTCATTTCAGTCACTTATTTCCTATTTGTTAATGTGTGCTATCCAACTTTCTTCATCGTTTACTTCATATTACACAGATAATGATATTTTGGTACTATATGCAAATGTCTCTTGTTGGGATCATCAGTCTACCCTATAACCGTTTCGGAGATTCAAAAACAATACATATATACATATACATATATGTATATGAATGAATGTGTATATATGTATGTGTGTGAGTTTGTGTATACATGCATGTGTGTATATATCTATTTATATATACACACATTGTATCAACCAAGGACTGCTGATCTCCGTAACGCCCTCAAAAAAGGAGAATCAAACAAAGAATTACCCTAGGATGGTAAGCCTTCGATTGAGCAAGCTCAACGCTCGAAAACAACAGGATCCAATTAATACTAAAAATGACGGTATACAACCAATGCATTCTCCCAATGGTAACTCATAGAACTGAAACATAGGACCTGATCGAGAGACAGAGCCGCAAATTGAGAAGCAGGCAACGTGCACACGGAAGAATTATGCTCGACCTGACATGGAGAGACCACAAGCAATTGGGCTGGCCATGTCGTATGAATGGCGGACAACTGATGGACATCACAACTCACGACATGAATCCCCTAAATATCACATTCGCAACCAAAGCTTACGAGCTAGACGAATTCAGAAAGCCCTAGTGCTGCGACACCCATGATAGAGCAGCGTGGTGAATCGAGGGGAATG
>OY735216.1:7480553-7573053 GCA_963457665.1 Thysanoteuthis rhombus | reverse complement strand
GGATTAACCCTAGGCCCAAATATAGGAAGGTATAGCCTACCTACAAAAATGTCGCCCTCGAATGTACAATATCCTCTATGGATCAGCATAAGCTGTCTTGCCACACTCTCGACGACCACTGTCTGTAATCTCTTTTGGTAACGCCACAAGTTTTAATTAGCCAAATCTGGACTGGGTGAGGTTGCTTGATAGACCTGGACGAAGCAATCTCCATCAAAAGACCCTACAATGGGCTTGGAGAATGGACATGTGCGCTCACTGTGAATGCGATCGTCACACAATACACAACGCCTCTTAATGATGCATTGCTGTCGACTGAGTGTCTCTTCATGAAAACATAATAAATCCACCCTGGTTGGTTGCAATAATACATCGAGGTTCCTTAAGCCGTTCTGGAGTTATTCAAAATAGTTATATACTTTCAAAACAGACTCGAATGTCTATTAGTTATCGTCTCTGGATATCAGAGGAAATGCAGAAATGGAGACATGTTTAAACATGAGTTTACTCATTAAAACTTCTTCTCTCGGAGATCTTCGTACCAAGATAACAAATGCAATCATTCTTAGAACACAAGTATGACCACTGAATGTTTGTTGAATTTGGAAAACATATTAACCTTTGCATACAAGATTCGGGAAAGATTGAAGTTAATACTCTTATAAATAAATCTGCTCTCCGTTGAATTGCTTTCATCCATATTCCATCATATGTTTATATCTATGAACTAAAGATATTAAATGTTTGAAAGTCACGAGAATTAATCCACTATACATACACGTATATAAATTCACACAGACACAGACACAGACACAGACACAGACACACACACACATATATATATATATATATATATATATATATATATATATATATATATATATATATATATATATATATATATATATATATATATATATATATACGAGATATATTCAAAAAGAAACCAGCTGTTTCACATTGCTTCAACTGACGTGTAAGGATGAACTTTTGTAGAAAAAAGAATGCATCAATCAACGTTGGGTAGTTTTTGAACTACACGTGCAGAAGTAAACATGTGTCTAGATTGCTTGACCTCCCCCCCACCAATTGAACGGTAACGGTTTGATAAATACTTAAATCAATGAGGTAGGGATCAGTGAAAATTCTTGCAGTATGATTTTGATAGAGAGCCCATTATTCAAAGAAATTGGACTTGTGAAAACGTTCCCTTTTTAATATCTAACAATTTCCTAGTTTTCACTCATTTCGAAACCATTAAGGGTATAAAAAAAAAATTTTTTTCACACTTTGTGAAACCATGTACAGTTTCAGATGCCTACTTTGCACCCGTTGTGTATTTTCATATTCAAATCAGGCCTCTGGCGTCGGCTCAAAGCATTTTTGCTTAGAGGCGCTGCTCTTAAGTAAAGCAGAGTTTTTTTCTCCAAACTAGGCGACAGTTTCAACATTAACTATAACAAGCTATATATTTCCTATTGCAGCTTCTAGAATGACAAAACAACTTGTTGACTCTTTGAATATTAAGACTTCTCCTGGACGTGAAAGGCACTCATGGGAATAATTCGTTGTTGCTGTTTGGCGTAGCAAGACGAATGGTATGGAAAGGCTTTTAAATGGAGTTCTAGTTTGCTGTTTTGAGTCAATATTCCTTTGAGTTTGTCGTCTTGAAATTCCCGCTCTCTTTTCTTTCCACTAGCCCCCAAATTCATGTGTCCTTGTCTCAGGGGCTGGCTGACTCAGCAACTCTCCGTTCTCTTTGCTACAACTCTCTGGAATCTCTGGCTTGAATCTCATATATTCGTGAAGATACTTCAGTAAGCAGGGGAAAGATGGGTGTTTGTAGGGTTTTAAATATCATAATCATATTTTCTCATATAGAAACGGTTTTTATTAGCTAAAGTCATGTGACCAAGGGATCAGATACTCCTCACGCACTTATACTGATTGCAAGAGGTATGGTAGATCTGAATGGCCACTGAAAGAGAGACATCCACCTTTTCCACCGAAGTAAAAGTTTCTCTGATGATACGAATTGAAGTATTGAATTTTTGTTCTCGTTTCCCATCGTTTTATCAACAAATATGCAAGCAAAATTCCCCCTTTCAATTTTGGCCCCTTGAAGTGACGAAAAATCCTCACCTTCGTTTGGACCCCTAAGAGAATTTTATATGATATCGTGTTTTGTGGCGTATTAGACGAATCGACACAAAAAGCACATCCTGTTAGGTTTTTGAAATATTTCTATTAATTTTAAAGTTGCCTGGATCCTTGAACGAGGTTGATACGTGCATCCAAAGCTTGACCCTAACACTGTTAAGAGTGCAAGGTAATTCTGAGGGTGAAAAAACAAGTCTTATACACTACGAAGGGAAGAAATGAATGGAAGAAAAAAAGGGGAAGGAAAAATAAAAGAGGAGAAACAAAAAAAGGAAGAGAAAGAAGGAAGAAAAAGGAGGACAGGGAAAGAAAAATGGAATAAAAAAAGGGAAAGAAAGAAAAGAAAGAAAGAAAGAAAGAAAGAAAGAAAGAAAGAAAGAAAGAAAGAAAGAAATGAAGACAGAAAGGAAAGTAAAAAGAAAGAAAGAGAGGGTAGAAAGGCGGCTGAATGAAAAAAAAAGAGGGAAAGGAGCAAAGTCCAAAAAGACAGAAAAAAAAACGTCCATGCAGTATCGGTCCCGAATTTGATCTCACTTGTTTTGTTTGGTTTTTTGTTTTTTTGTTTTTTAATTCAATTTTTTTTTCAGTGATATCTGCCAAATAGAAGGTGAGAGAAGTTACTTTCCGATCGATCTCTCCTTCTTTCAATGTTTGAATGATCTCCCCCATCAAAAAAAGATGTTTATCATGTAACAGTTTCTTTTGAGTGACTAGCATGACTTGCTATTTTAGAGACATCTTTCTCAAAAGAAAGAAAGATGTAAAAAAAAAAAAATGAAAAGTTAGAAAGAATTAAACAAACAAAAGAAGAATAAAAAGAGAAAGAAAGAATGAAATTTAAAAAGGAAGAAAAGAGTCCGTGGAAAGGAGGTAAGACGGAGATAAAAGAAGTATGAAAGACCAAAAAAAAAAAAAAAGATAAAAGTAGAAAGAAAGAAAATAACAGGAGAGGGAAAACTAAATGGAAAAAAAAGAATGAAAGGGTACAAGGGGTGAACGAGAATGATAAAAAGAAAGAAAGAATGAAGAGATAATTGAAATCGACAACCAACATGAATGAATATAATCCCCATCTTAAATCAATTGTCGAACACATTTGAGTTCCCCGGATGATTATTCTATATAAAATGCTATGTCTTGCAGTTGACAGACCCTGTCATGAGAAAAATTGGTATCATTGTATCAGAGCCTCGAAAACGAGATTTTTCTGCAGAAAACAGAAATTAAAAGCTAGAAAAAATGGGAGAAAATTGATCCAAAAGTTTTTTTCGCAGCTCACAAGTTCGGATCAATGGTTGGTAGTGTGCTTAGTTTAATTGTAACCGTTTTCCAAATCGTTCGAATCAGATCTTTCATCCTTTTGTCCTCTCCTTCACTTTCTTAGCCTTTCTTTCTTTTCTTCTCCCATTACCCTTTTTTTCCTCCCACTTTTTTTCGTTTCTCTCTCTCTCTCTTTTTATATTTCATCCCTCGTTTTTTCCCCATTTTCATCCTACGTTTTCTTTCTTCCTCCTTTTCTTTCTTTCTTACTCCTTTTATTTTGCCAACCCCTGTCTTATTTGATATGATTCTTTTTCCCCTGGTCTCAACATATTTCTTTTCACTTGAAGAATTCATTTTCCTCTCGTAATATCAATTCTTTCCCAATTTTGTTCTGCACTCATCTGCACCTCACTCTCTGCAGAATTTTCGATTAAACCAGGAATCGGCAAAACTGGTTTCAGATATCCCGAAGCCAAACAACATACCTTGCAGATAATCGATACAATTCATTCGAACAAAACACAGGAAGACAACATTTATTACTCAACTGTTCGAACGGATAAGCAACTCTGGAAATAGATGACCATATCACACAAAAGACGTCTCTAAAATAACAGATCCGGATGGTCACTCAAAAGAAACTATCCAGTGACAAATGTCTTTCGGCAGCATACCGTGCTGGGAGCGATCAATTCAGAGATCGGAAGATGGTTATGACCGATGAATAAGGTATTTCCCTTGCTTTTTGTTGGGAAGAGATCATTAAAAAGTCGAATTTTTTTAAAGGCTACTTAGCTCAAACTAGGGACCTAGATTGCATATTGCAGACTGAATTTTTAACTAAAATTTCCTTTAGAGATTTGAAAAAATGTACACATAATAAGGATTAAACATTCAAATTTCTGCCACATACCTACCTACCTACCTACCTACATACCTGCACACATACATACATGCATCGATGCATGTATGCATGCATACATACATACATACATAGCCAACCAGATGGACTTGGAAACTGAGAAAACCTATTTTGACGGTTAGGTGGAATTTTTTGCTAACGGTTTTTAATATTGGTTTTGGCAAGAACACAGAGAACTTGATTAAAAAAAACATCTACGACAAAATATATATTCAAATGAGATCCAAGCTTTATTTTATCAAACATTTGAATTTCTTCCCCTGGTTTTATTGAAAAAAAAAAGACATGCCGTATTTTATGGTGCGCCGAATCTGTCAGATAAGATTAAAGATGACAGGTTCCCTGAATTTTGTACGGAAGTTTTATATGGCTTTCCAGTGTACCTTGTGCTGGATAGAGAGGAAAATAGATAGGTGGGTACTAAAATAGATTGAGAGTTCGTGAGGCCTTGGGGGTGATTTAAAGGTGGGGGATGAGTAATGTCCCTATTAGCCTGAAGCAGACAGAATCTGGAATGTAGAACTGCTGCACCCAAATGCTTTTTCTGTGGACATATCTCTACTGAGGTTGCCTGTTCAGTGATTTTCAAGATGAGTTTGGTCAATTCTTTCAAATTTAGGAATATACGATGAACAATTGAATCTGTTAAGTTTGATAAGAGTAAATGTACAATATTTATAGATTATTTGTTCTGAAGTCTAAGTGCATAGGTGTTTTGTTTGATACATAGACTTTGAATTATATATATATATATATATATATATATATACGTAAAATGGATATATCGCTTAAATTCAGTTCTGTGGCACAGAGGTATGATACTGGCCTCAGTCTATATAGTCTCTCTCTCTGTCTATATATATATATATATATATATATATATATATATATATATATATATATATATATATATATATATATATATGTATATATATATATATATATATATATATATATATATATATATATACGTAAAATGAATATATCACTTAAATTCATTTCCGTGGCACAAAGTTATGATATATATATATATATATATATATATATATATATATATATATATATATATATATATATATATATATATATATATATTTATAGATATATATAGAAATGTATATAGATATATATATAGATATAGATATAGCAACATTTGAAATACATAAAATTCGGTTGAATTTTGCTATTTTGAAGACAGTTTGACTATGAATAACGAATTATACTAATTTTGTCCTTTATTCTGAATTCACGCCCATTTCCTTGGATAATTAGAGGTCTGATCCCCCTCAAATGAAAACCATTAATTACCCCCCATTTTAAATCTTATTATATCTATACCCCTCAGTTTGGTAATATTCCTCGGAAAGACTTCACACTGTCTTACGTTTTTTTCCTGTATTGGGCCCCTCTCTGTCCTAATCTGTCTATCTCCCGATATATGTTTAGATGTGTGAGTCTTTGTCCATACATAATTGTGTATGCACAGGTTCTATATGGAAACTCTCAAGCCGTTTAATTTTAAAGGAAAAAAAATCTACATAGGCGTCTTGGTTCTCTCTAACGTTCTCGCCCCGGGACCACACAGACATGCTAGCGTCCGTCCCATTTTTCAAAGCGAAGTCCCCTTTCAGAATAGCCATCAGCTGTCGCACAGCGTTCCAATTAATTTCGTCCGTGGTCTGTAATTTCTGCCGTTCAATGGTGATTTTAGTTTTTGGAGAAGCCAGGAGTTCACAAGAAGCAAAATTTAGACAGTTAGGAGACTGACAGACTTGAGGTAATGCAATGTTTTGACAAAAGCCCAGCACGAGACGCAAAGAATGTCTGCGCTGGAGGGATTGCTATGAAGCTAGTCAAGCACAAATATATATCTATTTGAAGGCTGGGAAACACATAGGCAGACAGAGGGAAAGATAGTGGGACAGAGAAATATAGTTATTTTTCATACATCTATCTTTCTGAGGGCAGGGGGATAATCAGAGATAGGGTGGGGAATGTGAAAGATGTAGAGAGTGAGGAAGATAAATTGATATATCAGTACATAGATTTATCTATCTGAAGGTAGAGAGAGAGAGAGAGAGAGAGAGAGAGAGAGAGAGAGAGAGAGAGAGAGAGAGAGAGAGAGAAACAAAGGGAGAGGAAGGGATAGATGGAAAGAGGGAATGGGCCTTATACCTATGAAGTCAGTCTAGCATAGTTATATCTATCTATTTGAAGGTAGAAAGGTAGAGAGAGAGAGAGAGAGAGAGAGAGAGAGATAGGGTGAGATAGATAGATATATTGACAGAGAGAGGGGGGCCAGATGTACATCAATACACAGCTATGAATCATGTCTAACATAAACCTGTCTATTTGAAAGCATAAAGAGGAAGAAAAAGTGGGAGAAAGAGAGAGAAAGACCAAGGGAGAGGCAAACAAAGAAAAAGTGAGAGAGAGAGAGAGAGAGACTGCACCAGGAGAAAGAGAGAGGGAGAAAGGGAGAGAGAGAGACTGCGCCAGGAGAAAGAGAGAGGGAGAAAGGGAGAGAGAGAGAGAGAGAGAGAGAGAGAGAGAGAGAGAGTAAAGCAGGCATATTTATTCATGAAATTTATGGCAATATTTCGATTCTTTTTGATACTTTTACATTTGCCATAAAGTTACCGTCTCGCTAAGCCTACATTGTGTTTACTCGTAAGTAAATCGTATTGTTTGACCGCTAATTCAATCCGACAATTCTCCCCTGGGGAGGCGCCAAGGAGTAAACATGTCGAAAGTGCACGTATAACAAGCCATTCCAGTTTTTGTTGCACAGATTAATTACTATTTAAAGACCGATAAAGATGGTGCCAAAAACTTTATCTCCCTTTAAACCATTGCCACCATTTTGACCTGAGTGGAAGAAACGTCAAGACAATATTTGATCGAAATAACATAGTCCTGTTGGCATCAGAAGTAAAGGACATAGTTCTCTTGCCATAAACTAATGGCTACTTAATATCTGACTCGAAATTGCACTGTAATGGAAACAAGCCTGATAAATCCAACAACTCTTGTATCAAGTGTATAACAAACAAATTCGTCGATATGTAAGACTTGTCCGTTTAGCTCTTTCATATACATCCATGTACTGATCTCCTGGTCTTGATTCAAATCATGTTAGTGACATTTTAATTCTATGTATCAATTTGGTCTAACAAGACGACACAGAAAAAATAATGATGAGGTCACTCCCCTAAATCTGGACTCCGACAACATTTTCCTGGTCATTTTGGTTTTGTTCTGGACGTGACTTCTGATATTGTAAAAGTATATTTAACGGTAGGTACGTACTTCTGATTGCTGCACCTGATTTGATATGTAGGGAGTTTTTCAGAAAATATCCTGGTATCCATTTCGAATATCTGGAGAACTTGTTGCATAATATTGATGTGACTTGGCAATTGATCGAAGCAAACTTTACTGCAAACCCAGTCATCAGTGAGATGCCATTGAGAGTTCCTGTGCTCTGTGTGACAGTCACATTTATAATGACCGAGCATGTCCCCTTTTGAAGTTCTGGGATGGTTTACTGGCAAAACATCACATCACTAAGGTCTCTGAGCCGCATCCCTCCAGTATAGATTTGCTTTCCTGCAATTTCTGGTTTTAACCCGAAGCTGGAATAGACGCTTGAGGACCAGCTGATGGTGATCCCGAAAGAGGATTTTGCTGACTGTTTCGAGAATCAGGAGGGGCTCTGCGATAAATGTGTGAACGTAGCTGTTGTAACGGATCTCAGGGTCCGACTAACAGATGTATTGATCCGTTTTTCCCGTTTACTCTAGGGCTGCAGTTCCTCATTTTTAGTTTTAGGGAAAGTATTTTTCTATGGAGTAAAGTTGCTAGTCCTATCTTCAACCCAAATCCTTTATCCGGGCCTTGGACTAATTATTGCGTTGGAGTACCTTGTCTTTGGATGGTTTGCGCTGTAGGATTAAAAGGCTCCAATCGTCTTGCTATTGACCAAAACCTGAGTAAAGAGAGTAGATTTCAAACGGCATTGATGCAGAGTGAACATAAATAATCGTAATTGAAACTCAATCGCTTTAACCAGATCTATTTCCCGTGACATTTTTTTGCCACTCTGTGTCGATCAAAGCCCGTTGGATATAGCGCACTTTCATGAGATGTTCTTTTATTGGGAGCCTTGTGAAGACAATCATGATCCAAGTTGCTTTCATCCAACAACTGTTCCCACATGGGACAGCCGTAGCTATGACGAACAGTTCTATACTTTTTAACACTTTTGGCCATACTGTTTTGTCCACAGATTTCAAAACTGGTACGGTACTCTACAAGACCCTTTTTTATGGAAAAAAGCTTTTTTACCCTTTCTAGCCTTATTTAAATAAAGATATGCAAAATCTTCAGAATCTCCTAATTCCAACATTTTTTCAGCTCTATTGTAGATGAAAAATGCCAGGATAGAATCTATGCTGACCAAGATATACTAAGATGAAATTTTATTTAAGTGACTTCAATTTTTGACGCTACGGTTGTCTTATTATCAACAGTGATGGAAATTCATTTTATTTGATGAAGCATTCTAAATCATTATTTTCAATGCCATCTTTTTTTTCATTCATTTTAATTTATTAGTTTCTTTCTATCGCAACTTTTTTGACTCAAGCCCATTACTCTTCAGCAGTGAGTAAACAGCATTGATCGAATATTAAGTCAAAAAGTACCCGGTCTCAGTCAAAAAAAAAGAAAAAAAATTGAGGCAAATATCAACTAATAAATTAATATGAATGCAAAATGGTTGTCCTAAATTTAAAATCAGGTTTGGTTAATCACACAATAGAAACAGCCATGAAATCAATGTTTTTTGGCAGCATGCTATCTGGGGTGATCAATTAGAATTAGGATAAAGGGTTGATTAATGGATAATTTACTTTTCTGGCATTTCGTTGGGCAGTGTTCAGTAAAAAATGTCTGAATTGAATAAAAAAACCCAAAAAACAAAAAACAAAAAAAGCAGGTTCCTGCTAAGTAATCAATTTAGCATAGACTTGTATTGCAAATCGAATCTCAAACAAAAAAGCTACTTCGGATGGATGGTTTTCGATGAACATTTTCTGTACGCATTATTACGAATGAATATTAATATTTTCAGCCCTATATCTCTAATTGTGTGCCTTGTACGTGCTATTTACACATACCAAGTCAGCCAAACAGACCAGAAAACTGAAGAAAAAGCCATTGCCAGTTTTTGTACAAGTTTTACTTGACGTTATTTGATAGCACTTTTTCTATAATTATGTGCGTGTGTGTCTTGGCAAAGATTAAAGAGTTCTTTGCAGTGAAAAAAAATCGGAGAATGATTTGAGATTTACGTAGCCGACTGTTGATATCACTTTGCGAAAATCTACTTATATAATGAACAGCGTGGATATTTTTCTTATTTTATAACACGCAAAGGTGTACACTTCTACTTGAAGATAACAATTTTGTCGATAAAGTAAATATCCTACCTACCATTTGAAATAATAAACCCCTATACTGAAATTTGTACAGTCTTTTTTCTATTAAAACCAACAATAACAAAACAGCTCATTTAAACTTACACAATATTTATCAAAGGGATTTCTTACAATTTTGATATAAAGGAATAAGATCAACATCTCTTGTTTCGCTTTTTCGCTCGAAGTAAAATGAATTTCTGGGCTTTGTAAGTATTGATTGTTCTTACACTGGCCTCAGCACCGGTCCTTCCAGTCCAGTCTTCACGTATCAGAAGATATCACAAGATTTTTTGTCTCGGCTAATTTATCAAGGCTTGCAATACGTAAAAGAGACCTTAGAGGCGACAAGCACCCGAAGTAGCGTCGCTCACTTCACCATACGATGCTGTTTTGAGAGATCAACAAAAGACACCTGTGATAAAGAAAAAAAAACTGCAAAAATCAGACCTGATAAGTGAAAATAATACCCCCCAATTCTATCAATATTCCGGTGTTTATTCATATCATCTACAGAGTAGCATAGCTTTTTTCTTGATGATTATAGATTGAAATGATAATAAAATATACTTGCTTCACATTAGTTAATTACAATTGCCCGCTCATATAGCAAAAATTAATTATCTCAGAAGGTGTATATTTTTATCTAAAATTATCGGAAAGAGATAGATTATCAATCTAAAATTATCTAAAAAATACCAGCATAAGAACTGTGTATTGTTGGTCCAAACTGACCATAGAGGCTCTAGAAACCACTTTTATGAGAAAAAAAAACCAAACTTTTTAGAGCCTAGTGGTTACTCGTGCCAATTTCAGAGGTTTAACCCCCTCAAATATGACCAGGCGCACTTTGAGGGACACCACTACCCACGCACACACATTGGCCGCGTTACGATGACAAGGTCAAGGTTGAGTTCTCTATAATATTCAAGACATCCATAACACCAAGTTATCCAGGAATAATCACTTCAATTAGACGATTTCGAAAGTAAACATATCGTAAGTCCCGTTAAGAATAGCATAGACGTACTTATGTGAAATTTTTCTCCCGTCAACGCTAGCGCAAACCGGGGATAAATGGGGTCCAGGGGTCCAGGGGTCTATATCCCGCTCTGCACGGGCAAAGCACAATATTATGGATACACAAAAATCCAAAATCCCAAGTGATCATAAATTTAACTCGAAAACATTTTTTCTCCCATCTGATCAAAGTGAAATGTCTCTTGTTTTATTGTTTACACATTTTTTATAAGTTCTTAGGCCAATTTCTCTGATTAATCTTTCTCGTTCATTTTCGTGCCAAAACTACGATTCAAATAGAAATGGAAACTCGCAATCACAATCAATAATTGAACAAACGTAGCCACAAAATTTGAAGTCATGTTAAGGATTTCATCAAATAGAAAATATGGTTGAAACAAAATTTATTTTCGATACCATATATAATGTATAATGTATAATGATGAAAATGACAATTTTAACTTGGAGAGAAAAACTTGAGAGATAAGAGTTACCTCTCAAGATATTTATCATCCCGTGGACATGTTTTTACGTATTTCAACTGGAGCCAAACATTTTGTTCGGAGATGAATACCTGTTGCTGTTCACAGAAAAAATGCTGTTCACATGTTTTGATACTGAGCAGAGGAATGGGAATATTCCTATGATATTTGGTTATAAATGAAGAAGAGGGAGTAAATAAAAACAACAGAGATACTTCCACTAGGCCCCATATATACTAACACCTATGCATAAAATGCTGGTCACTACCTGTCCAAAAAAAGTAACAAAGCCCACTTTCCTAAGAAATAACCATTCTAGCCACTCTCCTCTACACTCATTTTCCGTCTCATCTAGGACAAACCAAACATTCACGGAGACTGGAAACAAATATCCTCTGACCCAGTCTTTCATAAACCCATTTCTTCTCAAATCAAATGATACTCTCATCTAAACACATACAAACATCCTTCCCTGCTCCTATTAAACAACCAAACAACACATAAATATTCCCATTTCTCTTTACAGCATCAGAACATACGAACAGCAAATTCTGTGAATCGCTGTTAATATTTTTCTCTGATGAAAGACGACTGGCTCCCGTTGAAATGCATCAAAACATACCAACGAAATGACAAAACAATTTTCCCCCCTCTACATTCATCGTGACGGCCTGTATACGTCACACATAAGTACACACACACACACACACATACACAAACATATATATGTATATATATGCATATATATAATCAGTCAGCCGTGCGGATTCATTTTGATACTGGAGAAACCTATGTTCACAGTTTAGATTGATTTTAGTGATGCTGAAGGTAGATATTTGAGAGGATATGCGGTTGCTTACTGCGCAGATTCAAGTCAAACATTCAGCTTTTCATGAAGAATAATGAAGTTATTTGTGCCTTTATAAGATCCTGTAACAACTCTCAGAAGATCGACCGAGAGAATATTAGATAAACAATATGACAGCATGACTGAACAAAGAGTATTTTATGGTTTCCCTCTACTTCTCTCCTCCCTTTAAAGTGGTACACAGATATAAGCAACTGAAGATAAATACATACATAGACAAATGGATCGAAAGGCAAGCAAAACGCACGCATGCACACACACACATACAAACATATATATATACATATATATATATATATATATATATATATATATATAGAGAGAGAGAGAGAGAGAGAGAGAGATGGATGGATTAATGAATACCCGGCTGGAATATATATATATATATATATATATATATATATATATATATATATATATATATATATATATATATTAGAGAGAGAGAGAGAGAGAAAGAGAGAGAGATAGATGGATTAATAAATAGCCGGCTAGAAAATTGAATACATAGACAAGTAAGTATATATATATATATATATATATATATATATATATATATATATATAAATATCGATGAGTACATTGATTGACGATTAGAGAGATAGACAGCTAGATAGGTAGACAGCTAGATATATAGGTAAGTCGGTAAAAGATAGATAGATAGATAGATAGATAAATAGATAGATAGATGGATGGATAAATAATAAACGGGTGGATAGATAGACGAGTAAAAAAAATAAATGGATAGACAGTTAGATAGATATATAGATTGATTGGTAAATTGAGAGATATAGATGGATAGATAGATGGATGGGTGGATAGTTATCACGATGATACTCTTCTCTCTCCTTCTCTCTCTCTCTCTCTGTCACTCACATATATGATTGCGTAGCCCGCGAGCGTTATGGAATCAGTTTCATTATTAAATTCGGGTGGTAGATAATCATATGAGATAACATGACGTTGGTTAAAGAAAATGAAAGAAATTCTTTCGTGCTTAAGTGATAAAAAACTGTCTCTAAAACAAATGAAGCAAAGAATATTCATAAAATATCCGATATTACTGATATTTAAAAAAAAAAAGAAAAGAGAAATAAAATATTCTTATGAATCAGAAAGGAGATAGAAAAGCAAAATACAGGCGATATTACAAAACCAAAATGGTGGATTGTTTCAAAAAGCTACGTGTTTACAGTGAATCTAAACCACCCCTCTCTCTCTCTATCTCTCTCTGTCTCTCGATCTCGTGCACAAATATCCATCATTTTTATTGTTGATTAGGAAAGGCCATTGTCTATCTGTCTGGTTTTTGATGCCGTTGGCGTTCTGTTCTCAGCCATTTTTTTCATTGACCTTCGTGTGATATATTCTTGCCTTCATCCGAAGTCGAGATTAATTATCCTAAGCAAGGGAAGAGAGGACAGGGGAAATGAAAGAAGAAAAAAGAAAAAAAAAAGAAAAGAAGGTTGGCACAAGCGCAAAAAGAGAGAAAATAGAAGAGGAAAACAGGAAGAAGAAGCCAGACTGTCTATTAATTTCTCCTTATACGTATCAATATATTGGTGTACATAAATACATGCACTGTCCACACACACAGACTCACCCTTATGAGCACACACACACACACACTCACACATATATATATTTATATATATATATATATATAAACACACACACACACACACACACATATATATATATATATATATATATATATATAAACATATAGATATGCGTATGTATGCACAAGCACATGTGTATGAATAAGTATTTTTATTAAATTCATTTTTTCATCTACAAATGTGTATCCATGAGTAAAGTAATCAGTTAATGTCGAGAGTTGGTCTGTAGATGTAATAAATCTTATCTATCTATTTATCTATCAATCTGTATCCGAGACTGGGAGAACGTATTTATACGTAAATAAACGAGTGACACAATGGCAGTTGAAAGGTTTGAAGACAAAGATGAAAATATATGTAAAATGAATATTGTTAAACAGGATACATGATCGTCTGCAAGGAAAAAGCGGAAGAAAATTATGATCAAGCGAAAAGAGACACACAGGTTTTTTTTATCATTACAGTAGAGGTCGTACAAAGTGATTTTTGTTCTTGAATGGCGAGTTTTTTTTCCCCTGATTGTTTATGTGCAAAGAGTGTAGAAAATGGCTATTGTTGCCTTCAAACTTTGATCCTGTGACCAGGACATTTATATTCATATGCATTCGTTTTTCTCACTTTATGGGGTTAAAAATCTACAGATTTGCTGGTTGTCAAATTGGAAATAAGTACGTTTCGAATTATCACTGTTCCAGTCGCAAAAGCAAAGTTTTAAGGGAATGATTTTGTTTATTTTTTTTAGACATAGCTTATAATAAAAAATGCTTATTACTCCGATACAGAAAAATGTAAAAGAAATCATTGCACTGTGTTCTAGTCGTGCGTATGGATTATTACTTAATCGTCTGATATTTGCTTTGTTCAGTTTCGTACAGAACATTTGTTGCTTTGAAAATTATTGAAATATGCCTTTCCTGTTCCACGGTTGCGCATTTGTGCGTGCACGTGCGTGGGTGCGTGTGTGGGTGCGTGTGTGCCTGTGTGTGTGTTGGTGTACGAAAGGGCGAGGATGCATGTGCACGTGTGTGTGTGTGTACATGAGTGTATATGTGTGTGTTCATGTACTTATTTGGTATTGTAATCGTCATCAGTCACAAAAATTGACAAAAGGGAGAAAGGCATGTGAAAGAGAAGAAGATGTAACAAAGAAGAAAAAAAGCAAAAAATAAAGCTACGAAATGAGAAAGAGAAACGAAGAAGAGAACAAATTAATGAAGTGGAAAGAGTGAAGAAAAAAAGAATAAAAAAGAAAGGAAGAGAGAAAAATAAAAAAAGAATGAGAGAAGAAAGGGTAAGAATAAAAAAAGAGAAATTGTAAATAATGAATCACAAAAGAGAGAAAAAAAGGAGGAAAAACAGAAACAAAGAAAAGAGAAAAGAAGACCGAAATAAATGAATGGACAGATGAATAGATAAATAAAAAAAATAAAGAAAGAAAGAAAGAGAGAAAGAAAGAAAGGAATAGAGGAGAACACATAGCGGAAAAGAAATTAATATACTTATACAAATATAGGTCTGGTTAGTTTCTCAATAGATACCATCAATTGACCAACGTCTTTTCCCAGCATGCTGTTAAGGGTGATCAGTTGAACATTTTGTGAAGAGTTGATCAATGAATAAGTCACTTTTCTTGCCTTTTGCTGGGCGGTAATTATTAAAATGTCCTAACTTTCAAAATTAGGTGCAAATGCAAATGGACACGAACTAAGGCGCAATTTAAGCATTAATGTACATTGCAAATTTTACCTTCGCTAAATTCCTATTTTGGTGGGAATTTTCGAAGGAAAAAAAACAACTTTTGGCGGGGACATAAAAGAAAGTAAATATTGGAATTTCCTGCCATCTAGCTCCGTTGGTGTGAATCGCACACGTAATACTTGTAACAGACAGACAGACGTATCAGCTCGAATACTGGAGAAACCTACGTTGAGGGTTTTGGTGACAGTTTTTAACACCACAGAATGTTGGATAAAAAGGAAGATGAAGAGAGGAAGGACAACTGAAGCTTTAAAAGACAAATTGGAAGAGCGAGACTCGGAAGAATGCTGACTGAACAAAGGACAATAACACAAGGAAGGAGGGAAAGCAGAAAATATAGGTCTTCACTGGTCTCAGATTGGTCTGGCACAAAGCTGAAATTAAGGAGCCCGGGGTGTATGTTAAATTGGATACATAACAGTCTTATGAATACAAACATTGCAAGCACGAAACAACATATTCTTGAAAAGTAGAGAATTTGAACGATATACGAAGAAAGAGGAAGAAAAACGAAGGAAAATACAGATTATCGTATTTCATCATATGAAATCTGTTACCAAGGATAAATCAGCATCCAAAATTGACTATTAATTTCGGATCTTTTTCTAAATTGACAAATCAATAGATTATTTACATATGTACATTAATTGTATCATCCGTAGATAATACACACCTGGAACTTTCAGCTCGAAATTTGGGGTAAGAAATACGGATCACACACGGATTACGATAATCAAAGTGAAAAAAAAAGCGGAGAACAAATTGAATATTAATAATACAGGTGTAAAATCACTCTCAATGGGAACCGCCTTGCAACCTTCGTCTTTTGATAGAATATTATGTTGGTGTCATCAATTAAAAAAACGAAAAAGGGTTGATTAATGAATAAACAACTTCCATTGCCTTTTGGGGCTGTCATCTCGAAAATATTCGAAAAAACTGGCGGGCAGAAAGTGATGGATTGGTTTTGCATAAACGTATATTTTAATTTGAGTCCCGAATAAAAATTAATAGCTACTTGGAGTTGGTGCAAAAATAACAACAAAATTTTTTATAAATTTAATAAGGAGTGAATGTTTCATTGTTCAGCCCTCTAGCACCGTTGGTGTGACCCGTCTGCTTGGTACATATTTAGATATCTAGTCAGCCACATCTGCTTAAAAACTGAAAGAAACTTGTCATGATATGTTTTGTTGACAGTTTCTAAGAAGACACTTTGGGATGATCAAATGAAAGAGAAAATAAAACGAAAAAATACAAAAGAATTCATGTGTAAAGACTTTTTCCAGTCGTTTTAAATATCCTAAGCACTATTTACGTAGCCTCCATATAACTCGTCAACAAATCAGAGGGGACCTTACTGAGCATGCTTGCGCATCGTGGGGTTCTGAATTGAAGACCACGCAACGGAGCTGCTAATGTGCTACCTAAAGGGGACTTTGCTGACTGACCTCAGAAGTGTGAATGACGCTGGGATAGATGTAGTCCTTTCAAAGGGACGAATGTACCATCATTCTAGGCAGGAAATATTCTGTTGAAATCAAATGACTGGATACTTGCCAGACAAACCTTGATTAAAGAGTCAAAGTGAAAAAGTTCTTATTCTAACTTAACGACAATGATAAAAAAAATTTAAAAGAGGAAAAATCAAGATTCGAATGATATAATGGAATAAAAGAAAAACAAAGAAAATTTGAAAAGAAAAAAAAATGGTGATCAGACGTAATAATATGTCGTATAGAAAATTGGATATAGATAAGAAAGTAAAAGTGTCGAAAAATTATCAAGACAATATAAAAGTTAAAACCATCAGAGAAGACATTGTTTGACACGTCCCAGCTTCTTCTATGTTGTTAAAAATAAACAGAATGATTATTATAATTTAAAAACATTTTCTTTCCTTCATTAGCCTAAAATCCCTAACTCAATAAACATATTTCTCTAACCGGAGTAATCCAACTAAATCATGGCACCCAGAGTGAACGCTGCCGCTTTAACATCACAGATGAGCAATTTCACTTTTGGGAATTAGATGGAATTCAATTGGCGAGAAAATGTTGCTACCGAAAATGGAGTAAACTATTTTAACCAATGGAAAAGTAAAACAGAACAAAACAAATGATATTTTTCGCCAATGAAAATGAAAGAATCAGATTTCAAACAATCCTTCCCTCGAGGAGGTTTACAGGCTATAAATTAAGCTGGTGAAACTTGGTTTGTCGGTACACATTCAGTTGCCTACCAGATACTAAACTGCTCTTTTTTAGTTGCTAGTTATTTAATGATACGCTTTGTAACACGGTAATTATATATATATATATATATATATATATATATATATATATATATATATATATATATGTTTTTCTTTTCGTCCAATGTACTATTTCAGCTGAATGAGAGACATACTTTTCCCATTACACATATTCAAAGAACTTTCCCCAAAGATAAGCAAACACATATACAAATACAGATTTTGATACACGCTTTGTTGTTCGAACTTCAACAACAAAGCAGAGTGAATGTAAATATATCCCCCCTGAGTGTATTCAATTTATGTATATAAAATTCATTTGTTCTTTATTATCACTGTCGAAGTCCTTTGTTCATTATTTCCCTTAACGTGCAAACAAAATCAAGCAAATAACCCCAATACTTAGCCAAACACTTCCTTTCCTAGGAGAAACGAGTAGTAGATAGAAACTTTTCTCATGTGTGCTCTAATTTAACGATTCTCAACGCTCAACAATGGGACAATTTAAAACTTTCCCGTAGCTTGTGTTAACATCAACTACACACTACTGAATGCCCTCGGGCATCTCTTCCCAAAGATAGCACGGTAGGACATTAAGAACTGGCATTACAAGTTATATAGTTATACTTTTAACCTTTACAATTGCCAATTCACCGCCAGCATGTTTGAAACAATTGCGGTAATAGTAAAACATATCGTAATCTCCAATTTGTTTCTACATCGTTATCATTACCAAACAAAAAACCTGTAAGTATTGACAAAATTACTTACAGAACTCTTGTCTTAGATAAAGCATCTACCTGTTCAACCTAAAAACCAAGTGTCGTATCTATGCACGTTGTCCAGAATCAGTGATACCCTTCGGCACTCCTTTATAGGATCAGAGTGCAGTATCTCTGTGCCCTTATTTTCACACAGACAGAGAAATGCACAATATATATATATATATATATATATATATATATATATATATATATATATATATATATATATATATATATATATGTGTGTGTGTGTGTCTCTGTGTGTGTGTGTGTGTGTAGGAAAATAGGTTAATAAATTCTACAAAAAACGGTTGAATGAATTTAAGAAAAAGTGTGAAAAAAGATAAACCATACTTTTCATCTATGATTTTCAGGTATAGTAGATTTTAATAATGATATTGATTTCAATAATAATAATAATAATAATAATATTAATAATAATGATGATGATAATAATATTGATAATATATATATATATATATATATATATATATATATATATATAATGTGTACTGTAGAGAGTGAGACAGACTAGGGAGTCTATAATTCAACATCAAATATGATGAAAGTATCCTAGCACTTACAGAACCCCTAAACAATAGAACTACTAAAGAACCCAGCACAATGATAATTACCACTCTTAGGCACAACATTCTAACTCTAAATAGCTTCAACTTCAACAATAGACACTTCCTCCGGGTGAAAGGCTGCGCTATGGGCACAGATGCGGCCCCATCCTATGCTAATATCTTCATGGGTAGATTTGAAGAAACCTACATTTAACCTACATTATAACGATTGAATTTTTCATGGTAGATACATAGACGAAATTTTTTTCATATATACAGGCGAAAAAGCCAAACTAGATCATTTCTTTACACTTATAAACTTGGCACATGACTCTATTAAGTTTGATTTTAAGACATCCACTGACTCCATAGCCTTCTTAGACACCTGCATATACATAGATAACAACAGAAACCTCCAAACTACCCTCTACACTAAACCCACGGACATCCACAATAACCTCCACTCTAAATCAGCCCATCCCAAACACCTAAAAAGAAGCCTACCATTTTCACAAGCCCTTAGAATTAGAAGAATCTAGTCTATAAATAGTGAACTTAACAGACACAAACATAACCTGATATAATGCTTCACCCAACGAGGTTATCCAAAAGATGACACTAAAAACCAAATAAAAAAAAGCAACTGGAATACCCAGGGATGAAACCCTTATACTTTCCCACAATAACAAACCTAACCGCATACCTCTTATAACCACTTTCAACAACACGCCCTCACCCTTAGCATACATCATCAATAAGAGATGGAACATTCTCACGATTAAAACAGATCCAAGAGAAACATTTACAGACTCATGTGTCATCGCTTACTGCAGGCCCCAAAACATCAGAGACATGATTAGTAGCAATAATATCATTAACAATAAAGTCGTACACAAAAATACACCTAGAACCACTAAATTCTGCAAACCTTGCGACATAAGAAACAATCATGTTGCAACCACCTCGAGCACACTGATACAATCACAAGCACTACCTCAAAAGAGAGCTACCACATATATCACAATACCGACTACCGCAATAAGATCATTATATACCTTCTAGAGTGCAATAGATGTTAGTTACATTACATAAGCAAGTCTGAGTGGCAATTTAATATTACACTCAACAATTACAGACATAGGATCAAGTCACAAAACAATCGTAGCCCACTTCCCGTAGAATTACACTTTCGCATACCTGACCACAATTTTGCCACCGACGCTAGCTTTACCATCATAGAAAAATTAGAAAAAAAACTACTCCAATTGACATAACTAAAGTTCTAGAAAAACACGAAGACATGTGGATCAACAAACTTAAAACCCAATATCCTGATGGATTAAACACTAAACTGAACAACCCTCATCACACAAAACCCTAATACACAAAACTTCTACCAATAATATCCTCACAACCACATCTAAGATACATTCTATAAAGGAAGCTTCAAAGTCACCCAGACCCATAGAAAAATTCACTTTATCCAGTTATAACCCCTGTCCAATATATATAAATATATATATATATATATATATATATATATATATATATATATATATATATATATATTATCTGGGGGCAATAAATGATATTTTGAAGACATTTCATAAATTTGAATAAGGGTGTGCGGTTAGGGATATTTTATTATAGTAACATTGTAACTTGACTTTAAAAAACGTATTCGTCTTATAACTGGATAATATTAGGGAAAAGTTCAAAGGTCAAATAGATTAAAAGCAGATTAAATCGAAATAAGAAAATCTGTTGAAGTTTGAACTAGGTCCACTGATTCCCTTTTCTATGACTGTAAATGGCATTGACACTCAGATTCTTTTATAAGAGTGAACAGATAAAAAAAAAGAAACACGTAAGGATTGGAATTTTTCAGAACAGTGATGACCTCATAGATCAGTGTCACCGATCCCATGTTATTCCTGGGGACAAGTTACCCTTGACCACAAACTCATCACCTGTACGGAGCAGTCGTCCCAAGTGATAAATTAACCAGACTCTGAATTAATCTTCATGGGTTAATCGAAGGTCAGTGCCGCGATCCTACGTTCATAATGTTTGTATAACGTAAATTTAGTTTAACAAACTTCCAAACGAAATTTATGAGATTTATCGTACACACACACACACACACACATATATATATATATATATATATATATATATATATATATATATATATATATATATATATATATCATTACTAGTTATATGCAAAAGCAATGTACTAAAACGAAGCTGAAAAGGAGGTGGCATTTGATTAACATTGCTGGGGTGCCATCTTAATATGATACAAGTTATGATTTTAGAATCCCTGAAATGGTTACGTTAATGTTTAGTTTTTAAATCTTTTTAGATTACACACGTGCTATATCACACACACACGCACATGCATGCATGCACACACACACACACACACACTCACACACATATATATTTATGTGTGTTTAAGTGTGTGAGCGTAGATTAAAATGACAATCGGAAGATGAAGAGTAAAAATCAAGAGATAGGCACTACACCTCATCTTTTAATATCTATGAGTGTATTTTGATGCATTTTGACGGAACCCGCTATCTTTCCCCGAGAAAAATATCTGTGGTGTTTTACAGAGCTCACTTCAAACAAAGTGTTACTCTTATTCACACAAATACTAACACCTCCCGTTCGGCTCCTACTGAAAAAGACGAGCAACAATGAAAATACCCCATTCTTTTCTACAGCATTAGACATATTAACGGTACATTTTCTCTTTTCAACACAAGTTATGTATTGAGAAATCGATGTACAGAATGCATAAACGTAGCATTAAAACAGACAAATATACTGAAAATGAACACGATGGCAATTTGAATTAAAAGCGCTTATTGGAGTATTTGCATAACAAGCCGCTGTTAAGGTCAATGGTAAGAGCATTGCTGCATTGAAGTGGCAACCCTAACGTAGGCAGGTTCGATTCCGGCAAAAGCCCTAAACTTTTTAAAGCGTTTATTTTACCTACGTTGTCTAAATTTAGTGATATAGTAAGAGTGTAACGACGGGAGAACATTTCAATTTTAGTTTTTATATAATGTATTTCAATTTATAATTCATTCCCTCAGATAACTTACATCCATTACATAATATATATATATATATATATATATATATATATATATATATATACATATATATATATATATATATATGAAGAAACGGCGACAAAATATAACACCCGACGGCATTCATTTACGAAAGGGATACACCAGAACTCTTGCAGTAAATGAGGCCAAGCCATCATCAACACAGACAGACAAATGTCGTAAGTAGTAATAGCAGTAGTAGCACACACACACACACACATGCAGATATATATATATAGATATGTATATATATTCTTTGTTTTGTATAAGTGGATTTTTCATAAATTTTCTCCTCCCCCTAACCTGTCGTTTTTTAATTACATCTCTCTGCTCGTTATTTCACAAAAGCCTCACGTAATCCTGATCTAAATTTGTCCGTACGGCGGCATGATTCTTACGTTGTTTTTGATTAATCTCATCGCCGTTGCAGAAGGAATTCCAGAGCGAATGCCTAAATGACGCAAACTGTTTTTGAACTTCCCCTTTATCTATTTTAAATGCGTCACGAGTATGTGATTTCCATACGAACCTGCACCAACAAAAATAGATGAATCGCAAGGGTAGTTGGTCATTCAGTGAGAACTGCTGCGATCAATATCTTTTGGCATCACATTTCGTTCGGGATGATCGACTCAAAAAGAGAATAGAAAAAGTTTTTACCGAGGAATGGCTTACTTCTCTCGTCTTCTGTTGAAGTAGTGATCTCTGAAAGAAGTCCGAATTTGTAAGGAACTTAAATCCCAAATCAAATCTTTTTTGAGTGACCTAGTTTTTATGAAACAAAGAAAGACTTTTTCTTCTGGACACCAGTGTGTTTAAAAAAAAAAAAAAAATTCTGCGCTCTAGCACGGCCTGTATGCACGAAACATACATACATACATACATACATACATACATACATAAATAATCAGATACCCAGCCAACAAGATCCAGTTGGATACTGAAGAAGTTTATGCTGATAGTTTCGCGATAATTTTGGCTGACAGTTTATTATAATACCAGCTGAGATAAAACAGAACCACAGTTGCATTCCTTCGAGACTTAAATCATTATTAAACGGGTTGATTTCATTGATAAGGTGCAATAATAGTGAGAAAGAAATAAATGTCAATGAACTGGCAGATTTCATACACTAGGTGTATTATTGATAAGAAAAAAATGTCTTTGAACGGGCAGATTTCATATTAATCATTTGTTAGATCAGTTACCAGTATGTATTTGGGGGGGGGCAGTTGATTACGTTCACTTATGTGGTTTACAGTCTCACCCCATCGTCCACATAGACGGTATTTAGTATTTTATGGGTTCTGCAGATTTATACGTCGACATAATTCATCCTGATGCATTTGTCTCAGGCTGCTATGAAGAGCGATTGTTTCTCTCTTTAGGTTTCCTTTGCGCTGCCTTACCCATGATCTTCTGTCTGAGACATTTTTTCAAGAAACAACATTCGAGGATCAGGTTATGTCGATTGCAAAGGGAAAACTTTCATTTTTCACTTTTAGGAGGCGGAATCTAGGGAGTATCTCCTTTTTTTTTTTTCTTTTTATAGGTCTTGAAATCGGAGGAGGATATTACATTTTCCTCTCTCTTTTTTTTCTTCCTTTATTCCGAGGGAGATTTTGTCACTTTTAGGGGTCAAATACGACGATAAAGACAGAAAACAAAAAATGATAGAAAGGGGAAATGGAATGCCGAGAGAAAAAGGAGGCAAGAGAGAGAGTGAGAGAGAGAGAGAGAGAGAGAGAGAGAGAGAGAGAGAGAGAGAGAGAGATAGAGATAGAAAGAGAGACAAAGACACATATAGAGACAGAGATGGACACACAGACGGATAATGAATCGTCACGTCATCATTAATTCAACTCATTCAATTCATTTCATTCATAAAACTTTAAAATTTACTATCAAGGTTTTTTTTCACTTATATTGGTCAAAAACGAGGTTGCATTATTTTGTTCTATTTTTGAGGTTCAGAATTGAAGGTGAATTCTTTTTTCTTTCATTTTTAATGGTAAAAATAAAGAGGGAATCCTCCCTATTTCATGGGGTCCAAGTTAAGATGTAGTTTTTTTTCTTACTTTTAGGGGTCAATATGCAAGAATTTTTCCATCACTTTTAGGAGTGTAAAATCAAAATGAATTTCTGCAACTTTCACGGATACAGATTCAGCGACGATTTTCTTCCCATTTTGGGCGACTGAAATCGAGGTCAATTTTTTCCTCTACTTTTAGGGGTCATAATGAGGTGAACATTTTCTTTTATTATTATTGGGGTCAAAATCAAAGTGAGGGTCCTTTTTTCAGTTTTAAGGACCAAAATGGGGCAGGGAGGACTTTTTTCTTCTTTTGGGATCGAAATTTTTTGGGTGGAATAGGGGTCAAAATTGAAGGGGAGTACTGATTTCAAAATTTAGGAGTCACAATTGAGGTGGGGAAGATTTTTCTCCTTTTTTTTTTAAACGGGTGAAAATCAAAGCATTTTTTAAGATCAATTTCAGGGTTCAAAATAGGGCAAGATTTCTTCTTTTTATATTTGGTGTCATCATCAAGGAAGAATATTTTTATTCCAGTTTTGGGTCTAAGGAGAATCGTTTTTCACTTTCTGAGGCAAAAAATTGGATGTTAGTTTTTTTTTCTTTCACTTTTCACAGATCAAAATCTATTGGAATTTCTTTCAGAAGTAAGACTTTTATCCACTTTTAGAGCTTCAAATCAAGGGGAAATTTTCGTTTCACTTTCAGAAGTCAAAAAGAGAATTTTTCATTCTTCAAAAAAGCATCAAAATCAGTGTAAAAAGTCGAGACAAATCGATTTTAAAAACAAATTGAATCAATGCAATGTACCTATCTATCGATCTATCTATCCATTTATCTATATATTTATCTATCTGTCCATTTATCTATCCGTCTGTCATTCTATTATTTTATTGAACTGCAATTTAAACTGTCTGTTGAAGCGGGATTTAGTTTCATGTTTATATTTTGGTCATTTTTCTCAAAATTTCTTTTGAATTTGTTTACACTTCATCGTTTATTATGTTGGTTGAGTTGGGATATTCCTTTAACGGTTAGCCTCATTTTTATTATTGCTATATTCCCATGTATTTCTTATTGTTTCACCTCAGATATCTATATATCCTCCGGTATTCCTTTCACTCTTTCTGCCTGATGACCACATCCCACGGAAGAGATCAGATTTCTCAAAATCGAACAGATAACCTGCTTGCGCACCACGGAGCAGAAAGTATAAAATTTAAAAAAAAGGCAAGCCTGGCTGCTGCACGGTCAAATCTACTTCTATTTCTATTCCGACTGATGATGAGTTTTGCAATTACTGCGATGTATATACATATTAAATCAATTCAATCAGTCTGTGTGAGAGCCGACTACCGATCACTTACTCATTATTTCAGATCACAATAGGGGAATGCAAATTTTCCCATATTGGTTTGGTTTGAAACAAAGGGACGGATAAACAGTCATTAATTTACTTCTTTAAACTAGTTGAAGATTTTCCTAATTTTTGTAATATATTTAATTATTCAGAATCAGAAGATGGAAACAGAATATCCGCAGAGAACAAGGAAAAGACTGGAAAGAAGACTACATAATCTATAATGTAACCACGTGAAAAACGTGTTTCCATCGTGGCATAAAAATCGACGAAAGCTTGTTTTCTAAAGAGAATGTTGAATTGTACCGTCTGTGGAGCCACAAAAAAAGCTTGTAGAAAACAAAAGTAAAAAACGATGGGCGAAAACAAAACCCACAGATTTGACGAGGGGAAAGAAAGATTAAAATTGGGCATCTATTTAATCTCTGTCCCACTACAGCAATATTTGACACAAGGTCAGGCTTAACGTGGGAAGAAATAGGAGCAACCCTTCCAAAAATGGCTCCAGCCGACGCGGATACGGTTGAAAAGCGCTCCATAGAAGACGGATAACCTCCGCCACGAAAGCGTCCACCAGGGGACCTGCTCCTATACAATCAGGCAGGAACACACAGATGTCGAAAGGAGAATTTCCTCAACAAAATCCGTACAAAACGTATTTGAACAAGTAACCCGCCAGCTATTTCATCCAGTCTCCCCCATGCTCCATGCTCCATGCTGCTGTTTCAATGTTTTTCACCCAACTACCCCAGTCAAATTTTATGCTGCTCTCGCGGTCAACATGACGTCTTTGTTTGAAGAGTCGACCAATAAGAGTGAGATTCTTTAAAGTTCTATGCTGGTTGGCTACGCGAGTCAAAATTCTTTGAACGGAGGACAACAATTGGCTAAACGTCCCCACAACCAATTTCCGCTAAGCTGTTGCCCCTTTCTCCCTTTGTTCGATTAGCAATCACGTATTTCCACAACACATCCATGATGAGATATTCTTGATGCTCCTCAAACTGGACAAAAGGAAAACTTAGGAGTTTGGTTGAGGATACACGAGAATCGATGATCCTGAAAGATATATAACGCTAAAATGGTGTCGAGAAACCTATTTATGAAGAAAAAGACGGTTTTGGGAAAGGACTCACAAACACAGTTTAAACCACCATGTGACTTGCTGGGGGTGATCAATTAAAGCATTGGAGAAAAGGGTGATCAATAGATAAGTTACTTTTCATGCCTTTCAAGTATCTGAATTTACGAGTACAATTTAGGGACCTATTTAGCATTAACTTGTATTGCAAACTGAGCCCCCGCTTCAATAATCTTATTTACAGGAGGAATTTTAAAAAAAACAGAACAAAATTTTTGTTGACATAAAAAGGAGTAAATGCTTGATTTTTCAGCGCTAAAACTTGGTTCGGTTGAACTCATACGCGTGATACGTACATAGGCACATAAGTGGGGCAAAATAAATCACCGACAAATGAATGTAATATGGTTGTGCAAAGGAATCTTGAAAAGCGAAATGGAGTATATAACACTAACAATTAGTTTAGAGTCAATGTATGAAGACAAAGAATATCAAAATAAGATGCTACCTACAAAAAAATAGGAAATGCAAATTTTACAGATATGGATCTTAAATCACCAGGTGAGTGAAACCAATATATATATATATATATATATATATATATATATATATATATATATATATATATATATATGCTTCCTGTATCAAGGGAATAAATATATACATAGATGATGTTCAAACCACTTGAGATCCACCTATGACGTTTCAAAACATTGGAAACACAGGATCAATCGTTGTCTGATCACTGTCTGATCTGAAAAGGGGATGTAAAAAGGGAGCTTGAAGATCAACAGAACAAAAACAGAAGAATCGTTTAACAATAAAGTCACATAAAAAAACATAAGAATAGAGGACGAGATTCTAGAAGTGGTTGACAAATATATATCTACCTAGGACTGATGATAGAATTGAAAAAAACAAAACAAAACAAAAAAAAAACAAAAGAATCGGAACAAAATAAAACGATGCACCACGATCTATCAAAAATCTTTTGGTACGAATAGCGACATACTGGATTTTACCTTGAAAAAGCATAACGCTTTCAGCTCCAGAAAGAAGTAAGACAAGGTGATACCAGCTCACCTAAACTCTTCACAGCCTGTCTCGAGGTGATCACCAGAAGACTAGACTGGGAGGGTAATGGTATTAAAATAGACAGCAACCTCAGATTTGCAGACAACATCGCCCTTTTCACAGAGAACCTACACGACCTCAAACTAATGATAGATGAACTGAATGAAGAGAGCGAGAAAGTCGGCCGACACATGAACTTCAGCAAGACGAAGATCATGTGCAACAACCACATCGGAGATGAAAACACTAAGATCAAAATTGAAGAGTGAACTGGAGGAAGGAGATCACTACATCTACCTAGGAAAACGAATCTCCCTGAGACCCTTAAAAAAAGAGGAAATCAACCAAAGAATCACACTATGGTGGCAAACATTTGGCAGAGCCAGCTCAACCTTCAAAAATAATAAGATCCCATTAATCCTAAAGAGAAGGTTGTATAACCAATGCATCCTCCCAAATAGTCACTTAAGGAGCTAAAACATGGAACCTAACCAAGAGACAGACCCGTAAATTGAGAACTATGCAACGTGCACATGAAAAAATTATGCTGGGCCTCACGTGGAGAGACCACGAGACAGCAGGGTACATCCGAGAAAAGACAAGAGTCGGGGACATCGTAGAATACATTAAAAATTTCTAATGGCGGTGGGCTGGCCATGTTTCAAGAATGGCAGACAACCGATAGACATCACGACTCACGACATGGATCCCCTGAGATCACAAGCGCAACGGAGGCCTGCAGAATATTAGATGGAGAGACAAGCTATAGAAGTTCAGGAAGTACTGGCTCTGCGACGCCCATGATAGAGAATTGTGGCAAATCCTGGGGAAGATCTATGTCCAACGACGGACATTAAAGGACTGATGATGATGATGATGATGATGATGATGATGATGATGATGATGATGATGATGATACAAATACATAAGTCCAGTTATTATTCACGAATGCAAAAAGATAGAATGAATTGAGAAACAACTCAGAATCGCACCGGGTGCCACTGAAAGAGAAACGCTGAGGATAACAAAGAGAGATAGAAAAATATCAATATGGATCAGAGGGAGGACCACAGTCAATGATATCTAGATGGGCTGGACACTTAGCTAGAAGAGATGGCACCAAATGGAGCAAGCAAGCAACCTATCGATGACCATTGGACAGTTAACGCCGAGAAGACATCGCAGAAGTTAGCACAATTGTGATCGTCGTGGAAAGAGACGAGAAAACGCCTCTATCCAATCGTGTACTTTAAATGGCTACTGCTGATATATATATATATATATATATATATATATATATATATATATATATATATATATATATATATATATATATATATATATATTCAGTGAGGAATCCCTAGTGCACATCACTTTTGCCTTGGCTTTTTTAAAGATAACTTTTTTTTATCGATTGGTTTACATTTTCGGGACCTTCGGTATGGAGTACTGCAAACAATTATCGATCGAGTTATGACAAAAACAACCAAAAAAAAAAAAGAAAAAATATCGGCAGAATATTCGGACGATCCAAAATAGAAACCTCGAAGGAGCCTCTCAGCGAATGATAATCAAACCCTGACGAGATTTCATTTGGTCGATGGTACGTGACGTGATTTCAAACGAGACTTGTTCAGAAAAAGGAAACGGCGCAAACCGCAGTGTTTGTGCTCTCAAAAGATCAACTTAGCTGGTACTCGCTTTTAAAAGCGAGTATATAAAATTCAGAGTAGATCAATAATATTTGGATTCGTAGATATCAACTGGATTGCGTATTGACAAAGAAGGAAATTATGTTGACAAATGTTTGCCGTATAAAAAATGAGTATGTGTACGTATGTATTCGTGTACGTATGTATGTATACCTTGAATATGGTTGCTAACATGTTCCAAAATTTCTCGAAAGGTTCAAAGATGCTTCAGCTCAAGGTTTATCAACTGATTTGTTTTTTCAACATGTATTCAGTTACATCAATTTGTTCGGAAATATCTTTAACGTACCACATCGGAACTTGCAGTATTCAAAATATTATTGCATATATATATATATATATATATATATATATATATATATATATATATATATATATATAGATAGATAGATAGATAGATAGATAGATAGATATACGCACAACACACATGCACACACACACACACATATATATACATATATATATATATATATATATATATGTATGTATATATACGCGCGCACACACACACACACACATACATATATATATATATGTATTGGCTTTTTACGATATTTGCATGGGTTAACTCTTTCTTAAAACTGCTTTTATTACGAATTGTCATTGAGCATTCCTAGTGATGATTTTTTAGAAAACTATTATTACCAAAATCTATATGAATGTTTACCCTCGGAGGTTCAGCCCCGGATCAAAAAGGAATTTTCAACGATAAAGTCAGGAAATAGACCAAAAGAATGGAGGATGAGGCTTTAGAAGTAGTTGACGAATTCATTTACTTGAGACAGATAACAAAGTTGAACAAAGTCAATTAGAAATGAAGTTGAACAACGAATAACGATCCATTGAAAATCTTTCGGTGTGAAGAATGACTTACTGAAGTGCATCTTGCATGAACATAACGTATTCAGTTTATGTATGTATGTATGTATGTATGTATCTATCTATTTATCTATCTATCCATCTATTTATCCATCTATCTATCTCTCTATGTATATGTATGTATGTATGTATGTATGTATCTATCTATCTATCTATCTATCCCAGTCTGTTCATATCTATCTATCTATCTATCTATCTATCTATCAATCTATCCCAGTCTGTTCATATCTATGTATCTATCTATGTATCTATCTATCTATCTGTCTATCCCAGTCTGTTCATATCTATCTATCTATCTATCTATCTATCGATCTATCTATCTATCTATCTATCTGTCTCTCCCAGTCTGTTCATATCTATCTATCTATCTATCTATCTATCTATCTATCTATCTATCTATCCCAGTCTGTTCATATGTATGTATGTATGTATGTATGTATGTATGTATGTATGTATGTATTTATCTATCTATCTATTTATCTATCTATCTCTCCCGCCCTCTGCCTCTGTTAAGATATGATTGATATGAACAAAATTACTAAAGGAAGGGTATATGACTTATTCAAAACTGTTATTGAAATACACAGGTGACAGAAAAAGTGTTTGAGAGTTTTTTTGCTTTTGTTATTCGTATTAGACCGAAGTCATCGAACGTTCCAGATTATCAGCCATCTGAAAATATCTTCAATCACGCATCAACCCTCAAGCTGGTTCAAATGTCATACCATGAAACGTATAAAGAAAAAACAAAACCAAAAAAGACGAACCCATTGCATACATTTTCTATTCTGACCGAATATGGTTACGTCAATTTTTTTATTGTATATGAAGTAAAAATTATAAATATGTACTTGGCAATTTAAGAAGCAAGATTTCTAAAAAAAATAAAAACAAGCAGCTGTAATATGTACGTCAATAGGAAAAAACAGGACATAACATGAAATTACATCTGCGAGAATTGGAAGTTTTTACTTTTTTTTATCAAAATTTAACATTTATAGAATTTCAAGAATGTTTCAAAAGTAAAACTGAAAACTGAAAAAAAGGAACTATTTCCCTTTCCATAATCCATTGTTCAAAATATATACGTATTTTTTGTGCAAATGTATTCATTCATCTTTGCAATTAATGAGAATGAAATAAACCCGTGCGTATCTCTGTAATCAATTTTTACTAATATCTAAGACTTGTCCAATTAGCTCAGTCAGCAAGTCAGCCACTCAGCAATTTATTAGTTGTGAGTTCATTCTCGATGGGGAAATATGAATCTCGCTCATTGGCTTCCAATTAATAATAATCAATGCAGTATATCATGAGTATTGTTGACCTCCCATATTCAATTGATCGCTTACACTCAGTATTCCAACCCCTTTATGATCGCAGGTTTTTGTCGACCTATGGATAGTCCAATCGATCCAACAGGGTCCATTCATACTCTTTTGTGACCCTTTGCATCAGATGGAAGAGGAAATATCATACTAAATTAAAATCTTTTTTAAAAAACATCACAATCACCAACTGGGAAACATTCTCTTAAACCTAGATGTTATAGATAAACCGATCAAAATGAAGTCCCCAAAAGGCCAAAAAGCCTTTTTTTTACCCCCAATTTAAAAATAAAAGAAGGGGTCTAATGGTGCACTGCAGTCAACTTTCAAGTCTATAGACAAAACAAATCGATAAAACTGTCAGAATTAGACCTTCAAAGGTCGAAAGAGCACCCCCCCACCTATTGAAGGGGTCTTGTTGAGCATTGGTGCAAATTCTTAAGCTTATAGACAAAACAGTTTAGCAAGGAGCATTAAAACACACAGTAAATCTGTCAGGATAAAACCCAACTGAGGTCATGAAAAGCTTTTTTACTTTTTGAATGGGTTTAGTAGAGTACTGCTGTCAGTTTTAAGTTCTGTAAACAATCCAGTAAAAAAATTTTAAAAGGATTCAGGGTGTACCTGGTATTAACTTTCAAGTGTGTGGACAATACCGTTGAAATGCCCTTTTTTAGAAGGTGTTTAGTGGAGTACTTGTGTCAAATTTCAAGTCTGTAGACAAGACAGTATGGCGAGAAGCGTTGGAATAAACAAATATGCCAACCTTCAAGCGAACATGCAAGCCACCAAACACAAAAAAAGGATTGAAATCTTCCATGATTTATGATGGCGTCCATTGTCCAATGCAATTCAGCGCCCAAAACCACAATATTAAAAAAGATGTCTGTCCCTCTCTCTATCTATCTATTAAAAACCGCCAATAGAGAAACGGTAAACCAAAACTTTCATCATAGGTTGTTGCAGTTTTATTTAGTAGTTATGGTATGCTGGTTGGTTATCTATCTACTGTATTTCATCACGTATAATCCGTTACCATTAATAATCTGCACCTCACGATTGAACTTTAACTTCAAATGCATCATTCTATGTAACAGCTATGCAAACAGACATGTACAGCAATTATTTTTCTGTAGATAACACGCACCAGGATTTTCTAGATAAAGATTTTAGGGAAACGATGTGGAGGATACATGTTGAGATACGGTATGTATATGTCGTGCATACAGGCTGTCTTGGTGGAGCTAGAGGGCTAAAACTTTGAACATTTACTCATTGTGATGTGTAAATGAAGTGCTTTTAAAAATCCTCACAAAAGTATTTATTGTAAGTTTATGATAAAAAGGGTACTTCGTTTACGTCTAACAGCGTTCAAGACTGTTTTAAACAAATTTAGGGTTTTCTTAGTGATCACAGCCCAACAAAAGTGGAGAGCAGTAACTTATCCATTGATTACCCATTTTCCCAATCTTCTCCTATACATCCATCTTGGCATGCTCCCAGAAGACATTGGTCAGGTGAAGGTTTCTATGCAGTGACTAACCAGACCTGAGTTACTTTTTTCATTGCTCCTCGGAATCATTTATCATTATTGAATTTCAGCTGATTTCCTTACATTTTTTTAAAAATAAACACTCAAGAAAAGAAAAAGTGTTTCCTTACGAGGAAATTGAATTTTCCTTTAATTCAATAGCAGTTCCACCAAATACATTACAACTGTTTTTAAATCAATTAACTCGCTCGAAAGATGAGACCCCATATCCGTTAGAAGGTAGATAGATATATAAATTGATACATCATACTTAGTCACACAATAGATACAGCAACGAGATCAATGTCTTTTGGCAGCATGCTGCATTCGGGGTGATCAATTGAAAATTGGAAAAATGGTGGACAATTAATGAAATGCTTCTTCCGCCTTTTGTTGTGCAGTGATGGCAAAAAAAAAGTCTGAATTTTAAAAATAAAGCCTGAACGTTGCTGGACACATACCAGAATCGTATCAAAAAGATGGTGTTATTCTTCACCGGTGACAGCGTTGTCGCTGAGATACTCTCCGAATAAGCTTTTGAGCCCTTCCCATTGAAGGGTAACAGCAGATCTTCATCTGCTCACTTGTACCAAACTAAAATAAGCTCAGTAAATACTCTTACCACTAGCGCCCGTTGTTGGCCATTCCCCAAGATTCCCCAAGATTCGCCACACCTTTTCATCATGGATCCTATGACATTCTCTGACTCCTGTTTTTCCTCTATACTGTACTGTCTTGTCACTTCCCCTTATAATGTTGAGCATGATTTCTTCCCATGCACGTAACATGGTTCTCAGTTTGAGGGCCAATCTTTTGTTTAGGTTCCATATTTCAGTTTTATAAGTGACTAACGTAAAATGCATTGATGGAATAACCACCTTTTCAAGACTAATGCTTTTTTCTTGTACTCGAAGATTGATTTCACTTAACCAAAATCTTGCCAGCCTAGGGTGATTATTTGTTTAGTTTTCTCTTCTTTTTGGGATTTTGTAGGGATACGTTGTCTTAAGTAAATGTAGTGGTCCTCTCTCTTTTATCTCTGCATTCTCTATCGTGATTGTTGTGTCTACAAGTTGGTTGTACGTGACATCTTTTTTATTGAAGATTACGTGGACACCAACTTTCTCGCTTTCTCTGGTTCATCTAGTATTATTTGATGATCATGAGGGTTTTTCACAAAGAATATGATGCCGTTATCAGCGCAAATCTTTAAATAAGGGAGTACAGCTCAGAGGATGATTATAACAAGGTTATTAACAATGTTCACGACAAGAATATTTTCTCATTTATTTTTATGAGATGAAGTATGATTAATTGTTATGATCAATTTTGGACAAATATACGTTTTCATCTTAATTTTTCTGTTGCTTTTTATAGAAGCCAAACAAAAGTAAAATCTGAGTAACAATGATTTATGGTGACTAAACAGAGAGCGTGACCGCTGACATTAAATGTACTGATCACAGAACGGTCTTATATCTCTATTAAAGTTGAAGAACGCAGTTTTTACCATTTGATGAGACGTGCTTTGAAGGTTCATTTATACTTTGAAAACAAAACAGACTGTTATCTCTGACCCAACAACTAATTGATTATTACCTAAATAACAATTTCCAGAATAAGGGTTTCGTTTCATTGCATGGAAAATATTCTGGGTTGGTTGTTGGGCTAGCAACACCATTCCGTAAAATGTATTTGCAACAGGAACAGCAGCAAAGTTGTAATGACCTTACGCTCTAAAAGGGGCTCACAGAATACAACGAAAAAACAAACAAAAACGCTTCAAACAAAAAATAGAAATACTAACTTACAATTACAATCAATAATTAAACAACTGTATCATCAAAATTTGAAGTCATGTAAAAATATTCCATTGATGAATAAATATGATCGGAGCAGATTCTGATCATGACAAGACTGGCATTTTTCAGTATCAAATATGTAAAATAGACTAAAAAAAAAACACAGACAAAACCACATACGAACATTTAGATTCTGGATAATGTAGAGGCTTTCAATAAACCCTTCAGAATAAGGCCCATAAAGTCGAAATAAAAAAAAATTAAAAAAAAGCATTTCAGAAGTGCTGTAATGGACACCAAACATCAAGTCTGTATAATAGTATATTACAAAATAGTATGGCCAGGAGCGTCTGAACAGACAAAAACACACGCATATGTAAAAGAAAAGAAATAGAGCCCCTTTGCCATCTTTGGTAGCTGCAGTAGTTCATTCGATCAGATATTCACGAGAGTATTGAACGTAACTCAGCAGCAGCCAGTCAATTATTACTTAAATAACAATAGAGGCTTTTCTAGAATGAAACACATTTGATCATTGAATATTCAACAAATGTCTTGACTCGAACTTTATCTAATTGGCAAGAGAAGGCTCATTGAATTTATTGGTCGTCGGGTCAAACAGCAAATGATGATTTGGGACGATTTAAGTATAACATAACATCTACCCCACTTAGCCTTTCTTCTTATTTTTCCCTATCTACATGAATATGACTCAAGCGAAAGAGATCACTTGTCACATCGAAATAGCCGATCATGCGCATCCAATGGGTACTTACTAAAATTATTCTGACACAGGAGTAAGGACCTTGCTCACTACACTATTCTGATCGGTCTGCGAGAAAAACTTGTGAATCATGACCAGTTAGCATTCAGAATTGAATTCATGAAAGTAACGCGTCTGTGCATAGTGGATACAATTATTTGAAATAAACCCACTAGATTTTTCTACCGACAACAGAGTGGTTTAATTATTATTGTTGGTTTGACTTTATTCAAGCGTTCAGAAATTCATATCTATCCATTTATCTATCTATCTATCTATCTATCTATCTATCTATCTATCTATCTATCCTGACTTTGACAAGCCTTAACTGTTCATAATAGAAAATTGTGAACACGGCGAGATTGAAAAATGTTTTTTGTTTTTTCTTTGAAAATTTCCATCTGAAATAGGTTTTAGTGGGGGGTTCAGAATGTGATGTAAGGTGTTGCCAAATTGGTCACTAGTTTGTGCCCGTTCATTTTTGTAAATTTCCGAATTCTTTCATGATTTCCCAACAGAAGCCGAGAAAAGTTTGGGATTCACTGATTTGTTTTTCGAACTCTATCACCTCCAATACAGCATACGTGGATGTTGATCATTCATGATTTCCTTTGGAATGCTAGTTGTACGAGGGGAGTTTCGGATCCCCCCTCTCTCAGCAAGCCCCACTCTGCGTTTAGAATATATATTCCAGTTTTTCCATCTCTCTCCCTTTTATTGAGGCATTTTTACCATGGATTTGTTTCAATACCCGACTTTTCCGTGTCATTGACCCAAGATTGTCTCGTGATTTTCCAGAAACCAACCCCAATACGTCGTCAGGAGAACTACTCACACGATAGGGAAATGCTGACACAATGCAATATTTTTTCGCCGGATGGGTTTTGCAAATGTGAATAAAGTTGGATTCAGGATACACGTGGATATGTTGCATTTGCAGTGACGTGATCATCTGGCACAGGACACAATAAGTTTTTTTTCAAAAGGAAAGGTGTCTGTCTCCTTGGAAAAGCTTGTAAAGACTTGACTGTTTCCTTAACTCAAAAACTAACCAATTTGCACGACTCAAAAAGCTTGCAAATCCCAACCATTTGTAGGTATACAACCCTCACAATCGGCAAAACACTGTGTCCTTCCTCAATTTTGTCCTTTCAGACTAAAAGCATGGCATACCTTCACCTTGCTGTATGGGAATAGTTAGCATTCTAGTCCCACAGACAGTTAATACTTTAGTGAATTGCATCTTTGTAGTGTGTCTCTAGAACATGGCCTTACCCCAGACTCAGCTTAATGAAGTATATATATATACATACATACATATATATATATATATATATATATATATATATATATATATATATATATATATATATATATATATATATATATAAACAACAGTTTCCAGAGAAAATATAAGTGAATGTTTTCATATTTAGCCCTTTAGCTCGATTGGCACGGCTTGAATGTATGGTACATGCATTGATAGATAGAAAGACTGGCGGTCGGACTGGTTTAAAAATTGAAGCAACCTATCTTGACAGTTTTGGTTAAAAAATTGTAGAAGAGGTCAGTGATTCTGATTCATCATGAAAGCTTTTTTAAAAGTAACTTACAACAAAAAACATCACATTTTGGAACTATTCAGTATTCTCAATACAATAGACGTCCTCGGAGGAACAATTCAAATTTTTCAATGTCACTGAAGAGGATTTCAAATTATATGCTATTCAAAACATTTGCAATTAACATCTGTGCTGAGAACGAAATTGGATGATTGCTTTAAGACCAAATGCAATCTTGAAATTACTATTCTCAGTGCAGAAATCTTATCAATGCAATGGAAAGGTACATTGTATTGTATCCTAATGTTCCGGTATTCTGATTATGGTTCTATACTCTAGCCTTCTCGTCTCCATATAAAACTTGATAGAAAATTCAAATCACCTCCATCCTGATATCTGGTTAATCACCCAATAGTAACCATTATGTGACCAGTATCTTTCAGGAGCATGTCATGTTGGGGATGATCAATTGAAAAATGACAAATGAGTTATCGATGAATAGATAAGTTCTCCTGGCTTGTGTTGAGCTGTGAACACTAAAAAGATGAATTTTGAACAATCAAGCGTGAAGTCTGCAAGAAACAGAGATATCAATTTAGCAAAAAATACTGCAAAAATTGTTTTTCCCCTTTACAAAAGATTATATGGGTTGGGATTCTCATGAAACAGACACAAGGAGAAATCGTTTGATTTTCCAGCCTTCTACCTCCATTGGTATGACATGTATGCGGGCTACATACATAAATACATAACCAGCCAGCCATCCAGACCAGCTTGAATTCTGGATAAACCTACGTCGACAATTTGGTTGACAGTTTTGGTTGTAAGTTTCTAATAATGACGATATAGATGCAAGGTGGAGAGTTTCATTTCACACCGTGAGATGAGTTGGATTTCCAGTCCATCAAAAAAAACAAGACTCAAAGTGGATACAGGTCTCACTGAAGATGAATCCAACGTGAAATCTTAACTTTCTTTGGGTAACAGAACGAATTGGATACAAGTAGGCTTATCAAAAATCCAACTTTGTTCCGTAGTAACCGTAACGGTTCTCCTTTCAACGACGTATCGCTGGCCGCCATTTTGAATCTTGCTGTTTTTTGATTGAGATAAATGGAAAGATTTGTTTTAAATAGTCTTTGGGTAGATCTGATTCACAGTTAGCGGAATAACGCCGATAAATAATTGGGAAATATTAACCCTAAACCCAACAACAAATCCTAACAACTAACTTAACGACTAATCCTTACCTCAGCCCTACCTACTGACCTTTACATTATTCCTTACTATGTGTAGTTTTGGTTTCAAGTGTGTTCAGTTCGGGAATAGCCTTATTTAAACAATGATAAATATTCATCCACATTTCGAAATTCACAATGGCTTAATCAAACATGGACAAAGTCAAGATGGCGGTACCTGATACGATAGACACAGGCTTGCCGCGTTTACAATTTTTTGTTCTTTCTAGGGGATCATAAACAGAAATGCTACCTCAAGACGTCTGTCTCATGTTGATTTCAAGATAGTTTCAGTAACGCAGATGTAAACACATTGACAGATCAGACGACTCCACTGATTTCAATAAAGATTATATACTGTTTCTTCCCCGATTCATTCGTTGATTAAGTGTTGATTCCTCAAAGAAATCAGAACGGCACGTTGGAATTCTAACGAGAATCAAAACTTCACGAAAATCACCTACAGAGGACCTAGTCTAATTAAAAGGTATGTAAAGGTATGTACACAGACATATTGACACACACACACACACACACACACACATATATATATATATATATATATATATATATATATATAAATAAATATACACACACTCATATATCAGTCTATCTATGTATATATATATATATGTTGATGAAAATGTCAAGCGGAAAGTCAAAAGAAACAATGGAGTGTGAGATTTCCTTCTTTTTTTCATTTTTCTGTGCTCATGTTTTGATGCATTGCGACGGATGCCAGCCCCCTTTTTCCCCGGCACCTATCGAAATGCATTGAAACATGCCACGTAATAATGGAGAAAAGAAATGAAATGTAACATCGGCTTTGTCTTGAATTTTCCCCTCCACATTCCAATCATCACTTTCATAAAAATTCTGTTGGATCACTAAATATCCACAACACGAACATATATCTAAAGTTCAGATACTGTTTTCTTTCTGTGTGCGAACAGGTGAATAGAGTTTGTATCACGTTTGTTTTGTTTTAAACGTACGTTTTCTGATTCTAACCTTTCATATGAGGTCTTTAGGGAAAAAGAATTGTCCATTCCAAGTTTGCATGAGAGTGTCGAATGAACAGTTGGTAAATCAAACGCAATCATTGATCCGATACTGTTTACACAAATAAAGCAATTTAACAACAAAATCTATCCAATAAAAAATCATAAATAACAAAGACAGCCAGCCAGAAGTAGCTGGACACACATATGCATGTGATCATTAAGGCGAGCAGTGAGTTCATCGCTTGTGGTTAGACTCATTTGATGGTGCTTTAATTTAGTCGGTCTAGATAATCTGTCCTGTGATATAAAAAAAGCCCCTAGTGATATATGTGGTATATGCATGCCAATTAATTCTGCCGGAATGATAGAAATGAATTGTTGCTGCTAGTTCCATGTACGAGGTATGCTCTGTATTTTTAACTTAACACCATGTTTGTGATACGTACATGTGAAGTGTAATTCAATTCATTTTTAATACTGAATAACCGTAATAAGCAAGATGTGTGTTCTAAATTTATTGAATTACGGTATTTTAAGAAAGGGTACTTGAAGCTACGTTACGAAAATTGAATTTGGTACTGAGAGGTTTATCGAATTAGCGTAAGACCGTGTCGCATTTCTAAATAATTCAGTAACAGTTTTTCTAAGTAATTGTACATATTTTAGCGTATAATTCACCGCTTAGAATCATTGATATGTTTTATTTTTATGAATAGAATTTTTAATCTTAAACTCTATTTATTAAATCATTTCCTCAATAAATGAAAACATACTTGGACATAGGACCTTCCCCAGGATTCACCACATTTCTCTACCTTGGGCATGGCAGAGCCAGTATTTTCTAAATCTGTCTGGTTTGTTTCTTCATTTTGTACTGTCAGGCCTTAGTTTCACATATGATCTCTGGGTATCCATGTTGAATTTTTTAATAGATTCTATGATCTTTAGTGCCCCATTTTTCCTTTCTGCCTTGTGATATCCCCATGTGAGTTTGAGCAAGATTCTTTAAAGTGCATATTGTATGCTTCTCAGATTGTGGGTCTTGGTAAGGTTCCATAATTCAGCTCAACAAGTGACTATTGGGAGGACACATAGGTTGTATAGTCTTCCTTCTAGGGTTAATGGGATGGTCTTTTGCCGAAAACTTGTCACCCTAGAATGATTTTCTGATTGATCTATTCTTCTTTTATGGGTTTCATAGATATTCATTGTCCTAAGTAGATGTAGTGGTCTACTATCACCAGTTTTGCATCTTCGATTTTGACAGTTATGTTCTTATTTTTGATGTGATTGTTGCACATGACTTTTGTTTTACTGGAATTCAAGTGTAGACCAATCTTTTTTTTCTTCGTTTAGTTAATCTAGCATTAGTTGGAGGTCGTGTTGGTTCTCTGCAAAAACGATGGTGTCGACTGCAGATCTGAGGTTGCTCAGATATTCACCATCTATTTGATTCCTCTATTCTCCTAGTCCTGGATCTGGAAAATCATCTCAAGGCAGGCTAATAAGAGTTTAGGTGAGCTGGTATCTCTTTGTCTTACTCTGAAGTGGCCTTTCGTAAACGTCCATGTTTCAATGTTTCCTTTAATTTAAATCAAACCTGATTGAAAAAAAAACGAACACATTTATGCATATAATATACGATCATATACAGGGCTATTAATGTATGGATCAATACTAAGAAACATGTAGGGAATTCATTCTTAATAATTCAAATTTCGAGATTTTTCAGTCACACCCAAAAATTTTTTTCAGTCACTTATGCATCCTTTTTTCTTTCACTTTAGTTCCAAATATACAACACTCTTGTGATGTGTTAATCCCTTGTTATGTCAGAACAGTCTATCTAATCTTTTTTACTATCCTTATGTTTTTTCGATCTATGATACATGGACCAATCTATTATAACTTGTAAATTATAACTTAACTTGAATAAAACAGATAAGCGGCCATATAAGTATATATTTAGTTATATTGAATTGCATCAAATTTTTATATGGATAAATTACATTTTTCATATGCTCTGTTGGATATATTAGTTGATTCGCTTGAAAATAAAAGAATTTCAAATTACAATAAGGACATATTTTTTCTTTGAAAAGAACAGCACATAGGGTTGAAATGCTAAAGATAAGCCACATACTCGTGTGGCATTTCTCTTTTAGACCGATTTCTAATATATAATTAGGGTGTCGAACGCTATACAAGACATAATTCTGAAACAATAAGAAATTTTGTCTCCAAGAGTCAAACATTATATGAGTTTAGACAGTACTTGGCTGCAAACATGTCAAATAGAGATAAAACCTTTCGATTGTCTTAGATATAGTTAATTGACTTCATTGTGGTCGGATATAACAGGATCAAAATTGTCTGCACCAACTGTCGTTATCTTCCAGAGCTGGAATTATGAATACAAGAATTAAAGATAGCTCAGCAAATGAATTCAGCATTAACTTTCTTTATTATTACACATTTTGGCTGGTTGATCCTTACTGTGTCAAATAGCCATTCTCTCAGCCGTATCATGCTGGATTGATATGAAACTCGCTCGAGACATCTGGATGAACAATTCTCATTTCGCTTTCCTCTCCCCACCTTCTTGTCATGCATCAATTACTAGTAGTATCAATGCTAAATATAGTCCTTCGCACCCCTACAGTATTTGATTGATAGAAAACTTTGGGTGAATCATACTCATCTTCTTCTTTATGCTACTACTACTACTACTACTACTACTACTACTACTACTACAGATGCTGGACTCATCATTGAACCTTTGGTTTTTCCAACCTCGTTGTATATCTTTCATATCTACCCTTTTGCCTGACAATTCGAACAGCTTCCTGTCATTTGCTAACCAGCTTGTCTGTTTCGTCTATTTCAACCTGTTCCCTTGGATGCTTCTTCTCTGGCCTTGGCAACTCTTGACCACCTGTGGTTCATAATCAATTGACGGCTCTGATACTGATCGTGATCTCCTCTCTCTCTCTCTCGGGTTGGCCGGTCACTCGGACGTTCTGATTAGCGTCAGTATTATTTACCTACGATCGACCCCCTTCCCCCGTCCAGGATTTTGAACAGAAGCACTTTGAGAACATGGCAACCTCCTCCGACCAATGCTGACCCACATTACAGCACTTTCCTTCACCAACCTAAGTGTTCAGAACGATCCTGCCCTTATTAGTCACTCATTCAACGCGGTCAGAACCCTGTTTTTCATCCCAACTATCACTCTTAAAGTATTGATACTATTAATACTGCTACCACTACTTTAAATATAAGCTAACAATATGAAGTGAGTGATCGTATCAGAAAAGTGATGAATAAATTTGGATGACGCCAAATGGTTAGCTCTCGAAGCCTAATCGGTAAGGCTCCCATAGTTGGACGATTCGATTTCAAATCTCACTGGAAGCTTATTCTTCATTGACCATAACTCTTCATCGAGTTCTTTCATCGATGTCTTTTTCCCCCCAAAACTCATTTTCATTTACTTCTTTTCTGCCTTCAAATTTTTCCTCCCTCCTTCCTTTTCTTATTCATTGAGTTCTTCTCTTTTCTTCTCGATAGCTTGTTTATTCTTTTCTCCCCCTTTCTCTTTTTCTCCTCTCTTTTATTACTTTTGTTTTTTCTTTTTCTTCTTCATTGCTGTCATTCTCTTTTCTTTTTTCATTCTCCTCACCATTGCTTTATTTTCAGTCTCATTTTTCTTCTCGATCATTTTTATTTCCACTTCACTCTCTCTTTCTCTTCTTCACCCTCTCCATCAAATCACCATAGCCCCTCCCCTCAACTGCCCGGACAACCAGCCAAGTTGGCTACAGATTCTTTTCTTTGTCTCACTGTGTAAAATTTCTGGGTTCCCTTGGTCTCAATTCTGGGATTACAACTTTAGAAATTTCCAGGAGTACACTACAGGATACCGTTTAAACAAGGTCCTTTCTGTGCTGATATTTTAAAGATACTTTTTCCGATAAACGATCTTCTCTTCCATATAATTTTTTGAAAATAATGTTTTACATAATTTTCGATAATAATCATAAATTATCTGTTCTGCTACACTTGCGGGATACGGTGATTCATGTTGAGGATCAGATATTTGTACACAATCATCATTTATTTTTTTTCCCTTCTTCTCATCATAGCTTTCCTTCTTTTTCTTTTGTCGCTCTTTTTTCCATTCCGATTTCCTTATGCGTCTCATCAAAGCAAAATGAAGACCAGGAGACTAAAAGGAGGGAATAGAAAAGAAAAGATAGAAGGAAAAAAACAATCATCAATCTTCCAGCTGCTTATATAAGAATCATAAATCTCTTGAACATTTTCGCCCTTTACCCAGACTTCAACCTATGACTTTACCTTCACTGAACTTTTCTCCTGGGACAGAAACAAACGGATCTGGCTTAAAAAAAATCAATTATATAATTTTGATTTGAACACAAAAGTAAGTCAAAAGTACAAAGATTTTATATTCTGGTATGTTATTAGGTATATTGTCCTTCTGGAAGCGCAGGTGGCCTTGCAGATAATATCAGAGGGGATGAAATCGACGGGATGAGTTCAAACCCAGGCCTAGTCAGTTCGTGTTGAATTCGTACTAATGTCCCTTTTGAAAGGCTTGAATCCATCTCTTCTCACCTACTTCAAACTATGGGTATAATAGCTGGGTACACTTAGCTCAATTATTGGCAACTGGTCGAGAATAATGACAGCTATGATTCCAAAAGAGGGAGCGGAGCCCCCTTCGGGCGGCTTGGTACCAACTTTGACCCCCTTTTGGCAGCACTTACAGCCAATCTAAGCTCAAACGTATTACTGCTCCTTCATTTCGAATACATCATCTAGTCTAAAGAGGGTTCTGTCGCCTGTTCACCGTGGGGAGGTTGCTTCAGTGTCCTTTTGTCGCTTACCAAGATAAAAAGAGACTTTTTTAAAATCTTTGTCTTGTTTGTTTTGGTACAAACATTTGATCTGCTTTCTAATATTTGACGAAATTTTGTAACAGAGTATTCTCGATACACCATCGATTATTTGTCTGTTGTATTCATCATATTGTTATACATTTGAAAAACGTTTCAGCTCTTTATGATATACGGTTTTTATATCAGATCTCTAACATTGTTTGATTCTTTGTAGTATTTTCGTGTTGACTATGAACAAAAATGAATTTTTATTCTTTTTCGGTAAATTCCACACAGGTGAATATCAAATGATTACGTTAACCAAAATTGAATATCCAACTAAAAACAGAGCGTTATTATATCTGCTCGTTTCGAATGATAAAGTTCCAGGCATGATGAATGGAATTCAGGAACCTGTTTACTTATCTAATCTACGGTAATGCTCTGCTGGGAAATCTACATTAGATCTACATTGGTACCACATAATTATGGTCATATGCAACACTAAACTAAGCTTATTGAATATTAATATAAACGTCCTTTTTTACCTTGCCATAAAGCAGCAATTAGCAAGATAGTCTTACAAGCCATTACTGCCGTAGTAAGTCGACCAAAACGTAAGTTTGTGCCAGAGTAAGCTCACTAAAATGGATTCATTGATACGGATCAGTTATTACCGAGATAGATGCAGATCATTATTACTGTCGCAAGTTCGTTCTGCATTTGGTGCCTAAATAATGTAGCCTTACGTCGGACTAAGGTGTGCGTAAATATTTATTGGGTGCCTTGTAGTAATCTACTTTTGCAAACCATTTTATCTACTGTAGTATTTCCCAAAATGGGTTAAGTGTAGTCCCACGATCCCCTCACTAAAAAATAATATAAGGTTTCACGAGATAATGATGATGATGATAATCAGCAGCAGCCTTTTTGCATCTGTCGTTCAACATAGACCTTTCCCAAGATTCGCCAGACCACTCTATCATGGGTATCGCTGGGCTAGTACTTTTTGAATTCGTGTAGCTTGTCACACCATCTTACTTCTAGTCGGTGCAACTTTGCATACAATCTCTGCGTATCTGTGTTATGAGTCATGATGTCCAATGGTTATCTGGCATTCTTGCAACATGATCAGCCAATTGCTATTTGAGTTAACCAATGGATTCAATGATATTTCAGATTCCTGTCACTTATTTAATATGATGTTGTCATGATCTGTCTATGTGAGGTTGAACATGATTCTCTCATGTGCACGTTCCATGGTTCCAAGTTTGAGGATCAATCTTCAGGTTAAGTTCCATGGTTCAGCTGAATAGGTGACTTACCAGGGGTGCATTGGTTGTGAACCCCTTCTTTTTATGACTCATGGGACTTTCTTGATCTTGAAGGTTGTGCTTGATCTACTGAAGACTCGCCATCCAAAAGTGATTTTTCACCTGAGTTCTTTTTTCTTGCAGTTTTCGTGGAGATTTGTTATCCTAGGTAGATGTAGTGGTAACCCCTTTTCACATCTGGGTTTTCAACATTGATTTTTGTTTGTTTGTCCTCTATATGTTTGCTGTACATATAATTTGTTTTACTGAAGATAATTCGGGTGCTGACCTCCTTGCTCTCTCCAATTAGTTCGTATCGATCTATTTGGAAATCGATAAGTTTATTTGCGAAAATAACGATGTCATAAACTAATATGAGGTTACTTACAAGATGAAGAGCCATAAATAGAATTTAATGAAATATGATTTCATAAAAAAGTATTGTCAACCATTTTTCAGCTAGAAGGGCGACGTTCTTAAAACAATTCTTTTTTAATGTCTAATCAGGATAAGAGTATCAGTGTTGTCCGAGGACTTTTGGATCCAATGATATTTGGAAGAGGATGTGAGAGAGAGAAAGAAAGTATGGGACCCACTGCTCTAGTGGGTCAGATCATCAAACTGACCTTGCCGTGGAGCAATGTTTAGCAAACTAGCATTGCAATTGATCATTTCTCGAGTGAAGTCGATCTCTACCTAGTGCTCATTTGCTCAAGACTAAGTCCACGTTAATAAATGACCCTAGAAAGTATTACCGTGAAGTAACATTGATCATAGAAGGCTGGCAGATCAATTCGCAATTGCAGAAAATTCATCTTCACAAAATGCTCAATGTGACCGTGTGCCAGACTGACTGGTATATAACTAATCTTCTGGTCAGATGTCCGATCCTGAGCGCAAATTTATGACAGAAGTGAACGTAATCCGGATTTACGAGCAACGAAAATCCCCTTCATAGAGTTATTCAAAGAAAATAGTGAATTCTGTCTTATTAAATTGTCATAATGTCTATTCGATGAAGTTTATGATCGTTTCTTACAGACGGTAAAGTTTTCTTTATTTGACTTTGTGCAAATCATATTGGGAACCTTGGACCGATCTCTCATCTATCTCGCTATTTATCTATCTCAGTCTGCCTGTTTGTCTCTCTCTGACTTTCTCTGTCTTTATGTCACTGCTCCGCTCTCTCTCTTTATTTATCTATGTCTTTTCATATTTATCTATCTATCTATTTATCTATCCATCTACCTATCTATATATTGAAAAAAAAAGAAAACAAAACCAGAGACTGAATCCCAAAGGTTGTAGTATTTGAACTGTCTGTCTTTCTCTGTCATTCCGTCACCGTCTATCCCTCTCTTTATTTATCTATGTCTTTCAATATCTATCTATCTATCTATCTATCTATCTATCTATCTATCTCAGTCTGTTTATAGCTATCCATCTCTGATCATACCTATCTATCTATCTATATATTGGAAAAAACAAACTTGAATCTCAAAAATTGTAGTAGATTCAAAAATTTTTGAGATGAGGTATTATTATTATTTCTATTAATATTCAGACCATCCTCATCTTGGTTGTTTTTCATATGACGTCTCAGTCGTTGCACTCACCAGATCACACCTGATGAAGGCTGTAGAGTGCAACGGCCGAAACATTATATGAAAAACAATCAAGATGAAGATGGTCCAAATATTAATAGAAATAGATTCAAACAATCTGAGATTAATGACCATGAACAGACTGAGATAAATAGAATGGTAGATAGACATGAGCAGGCTGAGAAAGATATATATATATATATATATATATATATATATATATATATATATATATGTATATGTATATATATATATATATATGCATATGTATATATATATATATATATATATATATATATATGTCCTATTGACTGTTTAGTTCTCCATATGGTAGGAGTAGAATGCTTGACGTGGGAAGAATAGAAACCATCCGTCCAAAAATGGCTCCAACTGACGCAACTTTGGTTGCCAAGCGACTGTGGAAGCTAAAATAACCACTGCCACGAAAGCGTCAGGACAATCCCGATCTGTTCCTCTCTGTGCAATGGAGATGTGATGCCCTGGGGCGCTATTTACTTGCTGTCCCACCACAGCAAAATGTGACACAAGGTCGAGCTTAACGTTGCAAAAATAGGAGTCCTTCATTCAAAAATGGCTCCAGCCAACGCGAGTTTAGTTGCCGAGCGACCGTAGAAGCTGAAACAACCTCAATCACGAAAGTGTTCACTTCGGACCCGCTCCTCTAAGTGCAATGGAGCAGTGCTGCCCCAGGGCAACAGATCCCTCGCAGCTGGGCTGAGTAATAGCAGGAGAGCCGAAGGACGAATCCAAAGGCCTCAAATGCGCGTAGTAGTGCACATCAACTGTAAAACCTTATTGGCTGATGCACTGCACCGGCACACTCAGTCTTGACACCATCCACAACCCAATCTGTGTTGGATAGAAAATAGCCACACTGAAAAGTTGTAATACAACGGAATAGCTGTCCGTGGAGTACACAATCATTGATTATCATTATAATCAACGCTCCCTTCTTCAGGGTTGTTGAGCACCATTAAGTAGGGAAAATTCGTCCATTGTAAGCTATTATTGCAATGCTCTTCCTCCTCTGTATTGGAGCACTCTGGTGGATGGGGAATAGTGTCTAAGTAATTATATCAGTTAAATTCCGTCCTACTGACCGTACAATTGTGTGTAGGTTAGGGGAATAAAGGCCAACCTCTAAGTCTGAAGCAAAGGTTTCGATCTAACAGGATAGCTAACTGGATAGTTTGTCCGTGGATGACCTAATTATTATATATATATATATATATATATATATATATATATATATATATAGATAGATAGATAGATACATAGATATACTGACAATGAATTGAAATTTCACATGAATAGTGTCGTTTGACTGCATGATATGTAGGAGATCATTGATCAAAGAAAGGGATGTGATTTTTTTTGCCTTGTGATGAGTAGTAATCATTAAATGAGTGCAAAGTCTAATAAAAAGCGCACACGAATAGGAAAGTGAATTCTCAATAATCCTACATAATAAATTGACCCCACACTACAGCTTCATACATAGCTAACCAGCTGAACAAGCTTGATGGAAAATACCCGGAAAACGTACATTGACAGTTTAGATGGATGTAGAGTTCAAACAGTTTGGATATTTAGTTGACGGATCTTGAGAGATCTATCAACTGCGTTAGAATAATTTCTTTCCAACACTCGAACACACACACAAACATATACATACATATATGAATATATATATATATATATATATATATATATATATATATATATATATATATATATATATTTAATTATATTTATTTTTATATATATATATATATATATATATATATATAGATAGATAGATAGATAGATAGATAGATATATGTTAGGCTATATTATATAGAAACCTTTAGGAAATGATCACTCGTTGTAACACAGTCAATATATCATCCACTTTGGATTACATGATTTAAATACGTAACTAAATGAAATTTGGCTGCTGAAGAAATCGGACCTGTCACCAATAGGGTAGCCGCTAAGTGAATCATTAGGTTAGAGTAGCTATCCTCATGGAGGCAGGATGAGTTCCTGCAGCACCCAAATATTATTTAATTGTTTTTTTTAGTCGTGTAAACTGTATAAATTTAGTTATATTAGCCATGTAACAACGAGAGATCATTCCAAATAAGTTTCTATATAATATAATGCAATTTATAATTTATTCTCTCTCTCTTTCTCTCTCTCTTTCTCTCTCTCTCTCTCTCTCTCTCTATATATATATATATATATATATATATATATATATATATGCGTGTGTGTGTGTGTGTGCGTGTGTGCATATGAATATATGATAGCTCGATAAATCATACGGGTTAGAATAAGTAATCATTCGTAATATATGAATTATAGATAGAGATATATATCAAAAAGTTGGAATATTTTTAGTTGGCTGTTTCTGATATATATATATATATATACACATACATATGTGTATATATATATTTATGTATGTGTGTGTGTATGCATGTGTGTGTAATGTATGCATATATATGTATAAAGAGAGAGAGTAAGAGAAAGATAAATATGAACAGACTGAAATAGATATAGTTAAATAGATAGATATGAACTGACTGAAATAAAAAGATAAATAGATGTGACCAGATTCAAATAAATTGATATAATCAGACTCGAATAGATATATATGTTATCAGACTCAAAAAAATAGACCAGAAAAGTTAGACTACATGAATACATAACAATATTTGAATATAAATCGAAAGTATTCAGTAGCTCAACTGTTATCAGAATAGAAAACAGATTCCGCTAAACTGGTTTCTGTTCAACTAAGGCTATTTTTCTTATCTCTCACACACACACACACACGCGCATGCACACACACACACACACTCACACACACACACACACATATATATATATATATATATATATATATATATATATATATATGTATATATATATATATATATATATATATATATCCTCTACAGAAATGCCTACAGTAATGTGTACTCTTAGACATAGTCATATTGATGACGTATTTGTTGTCGAGGTTATATATATATATATATATATATATATATATATATATATATATATAGATATATATATATATATGGAAGAAAGTGAAAAAGTTAAACCCTACACGCGCACACACACACGCACACACGCTCACACGCACACACACACACACACATATATATATATATATATATATATATATATATATATATATATATATATATATATATATATATATGTGAGTGAGAGAAAAGAGGGAGTGGGAGAGAAAAGAGGTCGACACAGAAAGGTACAGATTGGTAATTGATACTTGGGATTTGCCACAATTCTTTTTTCGGATGTTCAAGTTCAGCGAAGAGCCCAGATAGAATAAGGATCTTTCTGTCTCTGGCACAATATAATCCGATACTTCAAGTCTCATGCCATTCTGAGAAGAAACGAGACAATCACAAATAACTAGCTCTCACCGAAGGGATACCACGGATGACATATTTCGGTACCTTGATAATGATTGAAGCTCAATCAACCAACCCATTAGCTTTCAAATGAACCAAGGAATTCTCTTTTGATCACCATTCAAGGAATCCAACTGCCATGAGGCACTGTTGTATGATACCTGTTCGGAGTTTACTAGATTTGAAAAACCGTAGGTGTGTCAACAATACTGCCACCCGATAACAAAAGCCGGTAATGAAACGAATAAGAATTGAGTTGGGACTAAAGATGAGTGATAATTCAAGTGCTAGATATTCCATTACTGGATTTTGTCAAATATTCGCTTACGTATTGACTTCACAAAGTATAAGGACTCATCTGATTTGAAATGAAAATCAAAGAAACCTGGGCCCAATTTTGACGAATTACCCCCCTAAAAAACTACAGATTTCTGAATAATGTTTGTCGTTATGTTAAGGTCAGAACATAGATCGTCATAACGTCCCTAAACAAAGAACATATAGTTATTGGAGGCAGTCAGAAACATAGTTCTGCCTTTTTTCTTAGTTACACCCACTTTTGACGGTAATGTATAAGCATTGTTGTGGCATAAATTCATATGCATGCATTCTTCTATTCAATGTCTGAGATATTTAACTTACAAGTTATAACGATGCAACATAAAACCATTCAGAAATAGAATTGCCGTTTCTCAGATCCGTAAAAACTTGAATTTCTAGCAACAGTGGACCTTTTCTTAGCACAATTGTTAAAATTCTTTTTTCAGAACTTATTATATTGATATATATTTGACTCAAAGGGAATGTTTTTTTTTCCGGATTCAATTACAATTATCAAATTTATTTGACAAGATTTCTCAAAAACTTGTAGATTTTTCCCAGCATACCACACGTAAAATGGAAATGATGCTCTTCAAAAGTTTTCGATGAATTTCAATGACATCTTCTGGAAGGGTGGATAATACTGTTGTGCAATGATAAAACCAAATCAGTTCATTTTCATGAAAACTCAATTCAATACTGTAAATTGGGTTTTGGTGCTTGAGCTTGCTGTTCTCAAAACTCGTTATCATCGAGTTTATTTCTGTTCTTTTGAGGATTCATTACATTGGGAGATCATGAGGCAGCACACTATATTGGAGGGGGGCAGGCGTCAACGATATGATAGACTCCATAATGAAACTTAATTGGTAATGAGTTGGTCAAGTTGAAAGAGTATCAGACAACCACTGGACATCAGATGTCCCACAGAATATAATATGGCGTGATGAACAAGTTCAGAAAATATTATCTCTGCGACGCTTATGATACAGAAATCTGGCATTTATTTAAGAATGGGCAAGGACGGATGCTGAGATGATGATGATGATGATGATGATTGTTTTTTGTCAAGGTCCTTCTAGATGTCGAGATGTTACTCTTAATCAAGTAAGTCGAGAACAAATCCAAATTCAAAAGACAGCATCTTATACGTTGGGTTTGCTTAATTCACTTGGTTTTGTTTGATGCTCTCTACTATTGACCAATCTCACAACGACATAATTAACAACTTTCTTAATGAAAGGATGTATGGTTATTGAAGGCTGCCGTTTCTCTCAATTCAACATCTTATTGGCCCTTCTGCTTAATACTAAGCATTCTGTGACAGTAGGAGCTCACTAATTCCCTTAAAGTCTTTGCCAATAGCTAAAGCAAATCTAATTCTTCTCCATTTACTTGAGATTAGCAAGCTAGTAGCAAAGATCTCTTATCAGTACAATCTAAACTGAGTGCTTTGCACTGGTAGCCTTATTCCTTACTTAGCTTAAGTTGCTAGATAACAATACGACCAACTAACCAAGGAACAATTTCATAGACTATTATTACCGTCGTAATTTCGATTTTCAGTGGGTGTGTCTCACTTGGGGCCTCATCTCATACAAAGCTGGCCTCCATAGATCGGAGAGAAAACAAGCACATTGATTCTAAGAAATGTTCAGAAGGCCAGACTGTCAGTTAGATTGATCTCCAACGAGTGCTCCCCAATCTTCGCCTTGTGCTCTACTTAGCAGAGCAGTAGATGTATACGGACTCTTGAGAGGGAAAGGTATCTTGTTCATGTGATCAAACAAGCCACAACTTCTTAACGAGAGAGGGATATAGATATCTTCCAGGAACTAAGCTATTAATCAATGTATTTTTCAACTGATCGCCCAGCACTGTTTCATGCTTTTTTTCATACGTGTCCACACATCTCAATAAGTGACATTTTAGTCGATCTGTCGGTTGGTTCAAGTTATGTTAAACAAGAAAACGAAGAAAGACGAAGAGAGAGCTGTTATTAAACAGTGTGGCTTCATTAAAATAACTATTCTTATCAGGGTTATTTTATCAGCTGCAATGACGTCATATTATTATGTGCGAGATCTGCATTTTTGTACTTTGAAAAAGCCATAAAGGTACCCCTAAAATACCCTAAATGGCCATTTACCAGTTTTATTGAAAATGATACTTTTACATTCCGTTTTATGTTGGTATTAGAGTCTAAGAAAGCCAACAACGTTATAACCGAGTTATAATGAAAATAATTACCAATTTTTCTATTTCATATCAACATCTAGCTATTTTTTAGCAAGATCCATCACATTTAGACCTGGATTGATCATTTTTGGCTTAGCATCCGTCTATTTATAACACGAGTCACGAGAACGGACTGCATATAAGAAATGGGTCTGTAGATATTAATATTGGTGACTCACCGTTGGACAATGAGTAGCCAACTCGTCCTGCTAAGACTTTGATTCTAACAAGGTGCTACATTTTTGTGTCCCTGTGCCCTATTACCCATATGTAGCCATACTTAGTAGATATCCGCAGTACTCACCGTTGAGCAATGGTGAGCATCTAGCAAATTATATGATCATATCACATTCGATCTTTATTTGAACTTACACAATTTTATCCTCAGGGTAAACCTATCAATACTTAGTTAATAACAGTAAGATTGTCTTACAGTAACAAAATAACTATCATGTTCTTCCTGCAGGGAGTACCACTGTTTTGAGTAAGATTCTGACTGGGTGTCACAGAATTGTGAATTTGTACTGAACCAAGCTGAGCTTACCGATAATCTACAATCAGCGTTCCTTGGATTTCTCACTTGAACAAGTCAGGAAAATTCCTGCTCGGATGGGAAAAAAGCGAAAAAACAAAAAAACAAAACAAAAAAAAAAAAACAACAAAAAGACGAAAAATCATAACAAAAACTCTTCTGATGGTTTCATTTGAGCTACATTTGCTTTGAGTAAGCCAATTCATCTCAGATAAAACGACTTTTTTATTCCATTGATTTGCAGTACGTGTGAATAAGAAGCCTTCGGAGATTACCAGAGTAAAGACAAATAAATCGGCAATTTTTGATTCGGTTCCTCTTATGGGATGTACACACAGTTAACTCTTGTTTCGAAGATTTCCAGGATCCCTGAACTGATCTCAGAAGAGTTGCATGTTGAATAAAATCACTATACGTCTTTACCCTATTGCTTTTTCTACTATTTCTGCCGATGTGTTCCCTGGCTTTCCTCATCATGGGATTTTGAAACAAAGAATCGGCGTTACTGTCAAACTCATGGTCCTACTCACAGTCGGAAGATGACTGTGTTTTTTTCTGCTGCACCAAAACACATGAAGAAGGACAATCCTCATCTGCTTTAGGGTACTAAACTGCTCCCCGTATATCTACCTTTCCTGCAAAGTTAAAGCAAACAGGAGTATAAAATCAGTATTTCTATACTGATATTTGAAATTATGACCAAATCAAGTGATTGGCAGGCGGCTCTGTTACAGACATTTCTACGGAAATCTATATACGATACAAAAGTTGCAATAATCATCTACAGGATTTTAGTCGGGCTCTGTATCACCAAAGCTTGTTCTATCCTATATTCGGACAAGTATCGTCATCTTTGTTGTTTCAGAGTTAGAAACTCTTTGTCCCAGTAACCGTCTCATTCGAAATTCGACAGGAAGTGTTTTTCATCTATTGTCTCAACATTCACGAATCATCATCATCATTATCATCATCCCTTTTCCTTTTGTACGATTTAATAGACGTAGATCTTTCCAGGATTCGCCAGACATCTCCATCGTTAGCATTGCAGACCCAATACTTTCTGAACTTGTCAGTGTATTTTTTTCATTTTCAGCTCATAATCGTACAGGGGATCCTTTTCCAAATGAACTGTCAACTTCAAAGTCTGCATTATTGTTTTCATTCAGTGGCAGAAGAATGGTTTCACGACGTCGATCCACTGGAACAATGCTTCCTTTTGAATTTCTTGAATGATCCGTGGAGACAAAAAAGTTGTTTCAGTGGCAATTGCAGGTTTTAATACAGCCAGGGTGCTAGTTCAATGAGCAAGGTGGATTTACTTACAGAAATAAAGAGCTCTTATTGCCTAGCTATTTACAAATAGTGGTGGGGGTAGATAATGTCTTTCTCAAGAGCCTACGTGTGAACTAAACACTAAATGTTCCAACGAAGTTCGAACACAGTCCGTCGAATCCTTTAACCGTTAGGCCTCTGCAAATGAGAAAGATTGTTGAAATCCAGATAAAACCAATTCAAAATGCCGTGTAACAGCATCCGTTTGAATCTAATTTCAAAAAAGTCTCAGATTCCAAAGCAATTCTGAATTGCCGATTTGGTGATATTTTTATCAACTTCTTCACTTATTTATATAAAACTCAGGTCGACTGCAACATCAACAGAGGAGCCTACTTACACGTACGAAATTTACTTGGGAAGTATCCAGCTATGTATTATCAAAAAATAATATCCTACCCAGGGAAATGGTGTCTTAATACTCTTCAAAGTACTCCCCTTAGGACCTCACTTATTTATTCCAGCATTCCTTCTGCTTTGCAAAATCTTTTTTTCAAAAATCCTCTTTCGTGGTCACCATCCACTGGTCCCATCATTGTGAATACGACATCGTACAATACATAATCTTCCTTGATACCATCTCACTGCTGATTGAGTCACCTTACGGGAGACTTCATTCTCACAAATGTGCAACGGTTGCTAAGTTACATCAAAGTTACCCAACCGTTCCTTAAGATATTCAAAATAGATGGATACTTTCCAGAAAGACCTTGAACAGAATCTAGAAACGCTTCTCTCTAGACATAACAACATGTCTCTTCCTGTTTCTGTGTTTCTAATAATCATGAATTTTCTCGTACATATCCTTGTGGAACTAAAAATTCACGCACAAAACAAAATGTGTGGATGTTTGTCACGCTATTCTGAAATGTATTTAATCAAATCTAGATCCTATTTCAAAACGGTATCCTTATAGTCGTAGTGATATGCCACTTATGATTTCGAAATGAAAGAATTTCATTATCTAACCTTTTCTTTTATGAGTGTCTCCTTCTATATTTCATTCTATGACAACGTTTTAGGTTGTTGCATTCTCCGATCGTCAATTTAAATCGGAGGAATCCAAAATAATAGATTAACTTCGTATGGAAGTGTTTTTGTTTCCTACTCATGGCCAATACCATGCACTCGATTCCACCATGGACGGTGTTATTGGGAGAAAGAACTTACAGTTCGCAGCGAGATAGAAGGCCTTTGGGGGTGGAGTGTTGTGTGCTTTCACGGTCTTGCCTTAGAACTCTTATATTCTTTTGTTGAATACTCTGTGCACAGAGTGATGACTTGGAATACATGCAGTGCGTCCAAACCACTTGAGTGTTTATTTGCTCACGTATTCATCTTATCAAATGTTGATTTTATTTTAACATAATGTGTTGCTCCAACCATGTCACCGATCCTGGTGACTCTGGTGAATGTAGCGCTGGGTTTTGTCCACACTCTTTTGGGCATCTCATTTTACGAGAGTTGATTTTGTGCTTGAATGGTTTTGTTACGGACACATTGTGAATCTAATGAGTTTGTGAAATCTCTGGAGATTTAGCGATTCCCTGAACGTTTCAGTAGTTCCATGAAATCCACGGTTTCGCGATCAGCTTAGTATAAACTTAACAAACTCGTAATACTGGCCACTACGATAGTAATGGGTACGATCCTCACTGAGTGAACTACGACTGGGGCCTTGTTTCAAACTAAGCTGTATCAAAACTGTAAATACTGGAGCAGAATATACTTGATATAGCTTAGTTTGATAAAATATCCTCAGAAAGGGCAGGCCCACCATAGATTGAATTGATTACATTAGTAGCATGTAGTGATCAGTTTAAGCAACAATGTCTGGCTAAAGTAAGTTATTGCAGGGGTGAAGATAAAGTTGATGAATGACGTTCAGTTAGCTCGATTGGAGCCAATTGATCGTTCAAGTATTCTTAATCCATAGCTCTAAATTTCAAGAATTAGTTCCATCGCCAGGACAATTGTATATAAAATCTGTGGGACTTGGATGTTAAAAGCGATTTTCATTTTCATAAGCTCCAAGTTGAGCTCAATCATACTATTAACTACCCTTCAATGTTTCCGGCAAAACCACTTGTACTATGCAAGCACTAAATCGACCAAATTTACCTGTAGTTTTTTTCAGGATTTAATTCATAATCTACGCAACATACAGTTGTACTGCGAAGACAATTATGTGCACTTCAATATATTCACTGATTTTAGTTCGGCACAAGGCCACAAAAAATAGAGCACACACTGAGAATAGGATTCTCCTCCTGAGTATGTATGTTGAGATTCTAGATTGCTAACAACAAGGAAACAGCAAACGCTCAGATAACTGAACAACCGTAACCAGCAGATGTGGTAAAGGGTTATATTGCTTTTTTATTTGCATATGTTGGTGTGTTTGTGTGTTATAGCGTTCTTGATCATTCCATTTGTCTGTGAACCTGCATCAGTACTCCACTGGACCCCTTTTAAAGTTTTTTTTTTCAATTTCATCTTGTGATGAAAAAGCTTTTTGACTTTTGGGCAACCTTATTCTGATTGTTGATTTAAACCTGATATATATATATATATATATATAATTAATGCTCCTCTATTCAAGGTTGAGCACCCATTAAGTGAGAAAACCCGTCCATTGTAAGCTTATGCAATGCTCTTCAACGTGAATAGATTGATGGGGAATTTCTGTGTAAATAAATATATTGCTCCAATTCAACCTGACTGACCATCCAGTTCCGTAGCCCAGATGTAGAATATCGGTGTTTCGGCCTGAAGCGAAGGTTTCAATCCTGATTTGCGGTACTGGATGAGATAATGGAAAGTCTATAGTCACACTGAAGAGATGTAATACATCGAAACAGCTGTCTGTGGATGACTGTATATATATATATATATATATATATATATATATATATATATATATATATATATGCGCATTGATACAAATATCGGTGAGTAAAAATATATTCAATGCTATAAGTAGGTGTCTTTATACTTATGAGAGAGAGAGAGAGAACAAGAGGAAGATTAAAAAAAGCGCTGGTAGCCACAAGTTAGCTACTCTTTAAGATAGCTTTTTTTACAAATGGATGAATCTCTTTTATATTTATTTCCTTACTGTATTTTCCTTCATGTTTCAATATTGAACATCTCACTGCATGTATTTTATTTGCTAGTACCTTGAAATTCACACACACACACACACACACACACACACATGCACACACACACACACACACACACACACACACACAAATGTTTTATGAATTTGAAAATCCTATTGATATGATCGGTATTAGGTCCATCTTGTTTCTAGTCCTGTAATAGTATTGGTATCCCAGTGAAATGTCTTCGATAATCTTACAAACGTTTTCTACTTCCACAATTATTTTACTTATCGTTATCAAAATTAATACAGTACCTGTTCAAAAGGTGATTGTCTCGAAGGGGCTGGACTTTATGGGAAAAAAATTACCTGTTATATGTAATTAAGGCTTGGAAATACTTCGGTTTCTCCTGTTCAGTGTTGCCAATTTAGATATTTCATATCCAAATTCAAATAATTCTAGAATTTTTTCAATATAGATATAAAATATCTAGATTAGTAGTCGGGGGGGGGGGGTAATTTAGGGAATCTATGAAGAAAGATTTTTGATCTTCAATCTTTTCTCATCTTTTTAGATTATCATTAGATTTTTTGGGAACCGCTATTCCAGACCCATAACTCAGGAATTCGCTACTTAGTATCCTGGCTTATAAATGGTGAATGTAAACTTCGTACAGTTGTCAAGTAATCGTGTTGCACTCAGATGCACATATTCATGCAGGAAGATCTTTCATCAATTCTAGTGAAATTGTTGTCAGATGAATTGCGGGTATTTATTATAAACAATTAGCTCTAAACAAGATTTGAATAGCCTTGTTAACCAAAAATAGATTGAGATCGCTACATGATATCTCAAGCTCCCGTGGTATGGATGCAAGTTCAAGAACTGCCAAATTCCGTTTCAAAATTAATTTGAAACCAAAAGAACCATCAGTTTCGATAAAGAGTAAAAAATAGATATGAGTTAAACAAATTGGTGAAAAATTTGAAACACTCCTGATTTTGAAAACAATCAACCAGAACTGTCAACATAAGGTTTTCACAGTTTTCGAATTGGTCTTGCAGGCTATATATTTCGTGTGTGTATCATACGTATATACCATAACTAGAAGTAGAGGGCTGAAGATGCCAACATGTACTCCTTATGACTAAAAGAAACTTTTTTTCAACACTATTCCCCTTAAATACGTTTTTTGATCCATTCAAGCTGTATCTGCTAGTTTTTTTTTTGTTTGATTCGGACTTTTTAGTGAACACTACTAAACATAAGGCAAAAGAAGTTACTTATTCATTGATCATCCCCTTTTAAAAATTTTCTGATCGATACTCCGAGAACAACATGCTACCCAGAGACGTTGGTCACCCGACGCTTCTCTTCACGATAATTTTTGCCGATATCTTTTCCAGTCTCGTACTCAATGTCTATAAATCTAAATAAAAATGATTCTCCGTGAGATGTTAATCCATTTGGTATAAGAAGGGTGCATGCCATGGTATATCATATGACAATGTTGCGATAACATTTTAGTCATTGAAAATGCTGTCAGCTGCACAGAGGTCTCGTGCACTTAATTTTCGATGGTATAATACTCTTGGTTGCTATAGTAACAACACACTAGCTGTTGTATCATTTGGCCATCTTTGTGCACCTGCCATATTCGGTGACGCTCAATTCATTGTTAGAATTACTGGTTTAGAGGCTTGAGCATGGTGTAGAATTGAATAATGTATGGGAGCCTCTGATCAGAAAAGGAGAAACAGTAGGTTCGATCGTTATGTATGATATGGTAGGACTATTTTACTCGTTTACATGTTCATTTGTTCAAAATGTTTCAGTTGTGTGGACCCACCCCCGCCCCAGGGACAGTAGCAGGTGTTGTTGATTCCAGGATGTAGAATCCCTACTCTAAGCGCATGCTCAATTGGACTTGACTCGTCACACCCAGCAAATAGGCGAGAATATCAATCCAAGCATATAACACTGATTAAGGAATACACCAGTCTAACAAAATTTGAGGCTAAAAAATCCAAATACGACGACTAAGCGTTGACTATGTTAGTATTTGACTTGAGTGGTCGTGAGTCTAATTCTTGAGTCAGGCAGTTGAATTTGTATACTGTGGTTCAGATGAACGAATCAATTATAGTGAATCAACGAACACAGGGGTTCTTCTATCACAGACAGTGGTCTTGGAACCATCCACTCAGTGGATCAAATATAGAAATCAATTGAACATTCTCTGATTATCAGTGGATATGAGAGGACCCCCTAATAAGACAAGAGACAGCATCGGCCGAAACAGTGTTAAATCATCTCATCGCTAAAGACCAAAATCCATATCGTATTTATTACTCCGTGCTGCTCGTACTGTTACAAAAATTTGACGACTGATCCCATTTCTCAGCGAAGAAAAAGTGAATGAATTACCATAGCCCACGCATGTCCCATAACTTATTATCTGTAAAATCATTTAAAACATTTTTTTAAAATAAACGTTTTATTTACAATTATCTAAAAAATACCAGCATAAGATCCGGGCATCGTTGTTTGTCACAATTACCACACAAATCCTCAAGATCCCCCAAAAGCACTTTCTTGAAGAAAACAAGAAAAGAAGTTTTCAGATGGTTGCTAGTGGTGTACTCATGTAAAGCTTCAAGGTGGTGGCCTGGAAATCGTGACCAGGAGCATTTGGATGAGAAACAGACAACGAAGAGAGAATGATCTGTTACCAAATTCAACTAAAATCATCGGAAAAATAAATCTTTTATCTTAAATCATCTAAATTATATCAACATTATCGGCTCAAAATTACCCTAGAGATGAAAAAGTGCTTGATGTCACCCCGAAAAATATCTTATTTCTAAATCATGTTTAGTCGCATGCTCAAGGGAAATTTCAGAGATGTGGCCCCAAAAAAGTGCCTAGGGAGTACCCAACGACACACGTCCGCACATAGCCACTGACAAGCAAAGAGAGAAAAAATTGTCGCCCTCTTGATTGGTTGGTCGGTTGATTAGTGGGGCTAAGGTAATTCGATTCAGATCCAAAATAACAGAGGTACCTTGTAGAGAGCCTTTCAGTCAATCAGTTGGTTCTGATTATGCATGCAACAGGAAGATTACAGAGATTTTGTTACGTCATGAAAAGAACATCTCTTCCAATCAAAAGATGAAGGAACTAACTTTTTGATTTCCAACCAACTTAAAAGCTATGAATGATATATATATATATATAAACACTTAAAGCATAATTATACAAACTAACTGTACAGTAAGACCCCAGAACAAAGCATTGATAAACTTATGCACTTACTTTAATTCGAATTTGTAATTGTAATTATTTTCAACCAGATCTCTGGGTAAACAACCCTCATTTCCTCCTTCTTCCTGATAATACTACCACAACTAGTAATGGAACTATTTCATTTACAATGCCATTGAGATCGGAAATCACAGATAAGAACGTAAAGATGGTGAACATATCGGTGAACTTATGTTGTTTTTTTTTTGTTTCAGATTGAGTTCGTTAAAAACCAATTGAGATTCATGTTTGCATATGTCAAACCAAGTTGAAGTCTTCACAATATTTGTGTTGGATTATGCTGATTCCAAGCTAAGTTATTTCGAGCCTCGGAGTATGGACTATTCTTAATTTCTTCTCAATACATTTTCAACCATTCGAAATGGCGGGCTAGAGTATTTGTCCCGTTCAGGTTCTCAAGAAATCACAAAATGGCTTCTCAGGAAAGGAAAATGGTTACCAAAATTGATTTTGAACATAAATAAGGGGAATTTGGAGCAATTTAGGTGCAAAAAGCACGTACGAAACTCTCCACATTGTTCACATCTGTGTCGCTAGAACCTAACTTATCAATCAGATTTAGATCTGCCAACAAGATATGTAAGATATATATGTATTTACTCATATTCTTACTATTTGCTATTTAAACATTTGGTCCTTATCAGGTCAACAAAAACACTTAGCAATTGTCACCCAAACAGTCAAATCATGTTTCTTCAGTTTTAAAATTGTATGTATCAATCATTCGGTCATTTGCTCCTTATTAAACTCGATAAAACCTTTTTTTTTTACCATTCCATAGGTTTTACTGTGTGTATGTGTGTGTATATGTGTGTGTGTGCGCCTGCATGCGTGTGTGTGCCTACTTGTTTTTATATTCTCAATCCAAACTTTACAGTGATTCAACAAAAGGCAAGAGAAGTAAGTTATACATTGCTCACCCCTTCTTTTCATTTTTTTTATTGATCACCCCCAACATGGTATGCTAAGAGTCGTTGGTCACGTGACATTTTCTAATTCACACAATATAAATTTTTGGAAAGACGGGGAAGGGATCAAAATTTCAATGTAACCTTTTGTTAAATCGGTCCCATACTTTTAGTCCACCAGAGTTCATGCTTTTTAATGAAAATCCGGACTTTTAAGTGACCAAACACACGGCTAGTTAACATGATTCATTGATTGAACATCCAATTTACTAATTGTTCGATTGATCACCCGAAGAACGGCATGCTGCCAAAGATGTTGATCACATGACGGCTTCTATTGAGTGATTTACCAGATTTGTTCTTTGGGTTTGAATTCGTTCTCTGATTCACAGTTTCAGAATAAGCCTTGGAGAAAAAAGTTCATCCTTCTCCGCATTTTGTTCATTTGCTACGAGGGATGAACGACATGAAGAGTTAAGAAATCTCTTCGAAATTGCATAACTCAATTCCTAATTAACTTTATGTATATAACTCCGTACTTACATGGATAACGGTTAAATCACAACGAAAACATCAGTTTTCAATCGATCACCGAAATTGAGCCTGATCAGTACGTAGATGATTGACCGGTTTGGGATACCAAGTATTGTGAATATGTGCTCCCTACACATTCTGATGTAAAATACACACGTGCGTGTTGGAAATTTAAAAAAAAAAGGTTAGTCCAAACGGTAATTCTAGATACGTAAATGCTTGTCTCTTCGAATGTTCATCACAGGTCGTTAGTTATAACGGTAATTGCTTGAGTAATCAGTTGGCTAATCGCAGGGTCTCTTACAAAGCAGCATGGTCCGCTTGGCCAACCAAAAAATTTTAGTCCAAATGGTAATTCGAGATGCGATCATGCTTGTCTTTTTGGATGTTCATCACAGGTCATTGGTTATAGCAGTAATTGCTGGAATGATTGGTTGGCTAATCACAGGGTCCCTTATAAAGTACTACGGTCTGCTTGGACAATCAGCAGACGGCTGAATGTTAGCTCTCCCTTCTCATTGGCTCGATAATCAATTAGAGACTTGAGGCAGGACATTAGCTACGGGGAAATTTAGATTTACGAGGCAATGGGGAAAATGCCCCCCCCCCCCTGGTGAAGGGGAAACTTCTATCAACTGCCAGTCGGTAATGGTTGGGGGAGTAACAGATGAACAAGTTATCGAGTAAGTAATCAATGGCAGAAAAGTAATATGTTTCTTCCTCTTTTCTAACGTTTCTATTCTCGTCTAATTTGAACCCCTATCACCCTTGCAGATTTTTCTCAAGCTTTTTCGTATGTTTTCTCGTCTTTGCTTTTTGAAAGTTGCTCTTGTGACTTCAACCAGGCTGTTCAAATCACAATGGCCTTTTTTCGGAGATGCATTCTGATGAGCAACACTACGAGTGTGATTTTTATATTAAAACTAACCTTAGATCACATTTTGCCCTTCTCGGGAGATGGTTAACCAGTTAATTAGATAACCTCAGTAGACAGCATTTTACATTTCAAGTTCAAATTGACACAAACTAACATTTTCTTTGCAATTATCCTTAAAGGAAGTCGAAAAAAATAATGGAAGACGTTTTCCATTATTCTAAAAATCGAAAACAATTTCTATCCTTTACACTGTTATCAGAAGACAGTAAATCGATCAAATTTACTCGATCGATAAATGGGTGGCTTGAATTAGGCAATAACCTTTCATCTTGAATTCGATATTTCTGCAGAGATAATATCTCAGTAAACGTTTAAACTTTGGAACTGCTCCCGATATACTTTATTCATTTTGACAACTTTTCATTTTCATTTTATTGTATTAGTTCTTTTTAATACAACTCAAATCATGCCATCATTCTACGGCAGCACGCAAACAACTAAACAATTAAGACAACGATAAACAAAATAGCCAAAAATGATGGGCTTACGATACTCAATGTTGTAAAGAAAATAAATATGTTGATTATACTTTGAATGTATATTTCAAATCCACTTTCTTGAAAATGTAGTAATATAAGTAGAAAAATGAATTTTTCTACTTACGCCCCGATGAAATGCATAAACCCAACTCCCCCTGATAACTTCTCAGCTCGTAGTCATTTTAAAAGTTATGACCATCGTCAAGCAAATGGCTCTCAACGATTGCGAACACAGATGATTAGAAAAGTGCTTTCGAAATTATCTTTCCCACGAGGGCCTTACAGATTTTGCACAATATTCATTTTTATTTTTGGTTGTACAATCAGTCAGCGGACGTACTTCATTTACAAGCCTGAGGTAAATTTGTTATGAAACCAATGAAGCTAAGTAAATGTTCTCCACATGAACTGACAGGATGTATGCGTGAGTGTGTATGCTTGTGTGTTACAGTTTGTGTTATCAATCTATTATGAGTGTGTCTTTTTATATATGACACACACACACACACATATATATACATATGTGTATATATATATATTTATATATATATATATATATATATATATATATATATATATATATATATATATACATATGTTTGTGTGTGGAGCTGAAAACTAGTCGACAAGGTATATTACTCAATATCCTGTGGTTTTAACCAAAGCAATTTGATTTTCCTGTTTGGAAGCCTCACAACGGTAGATGTGTCTACACTTGTTCCAACAAAGTAAGGCTTTTGTCTCGCTTATCATTTATTTTATTAAGTGAATATTCGTAATTCCCGACAAGGAAAATGGAGAAAAAAAACGACACGCCAATCATTCGTACTTCTTCCAATACGGTTGAGGTGGATAAAAAAGTGAAAACAAATGCAAGTTGAGGATCTCATAACTGGGGAGAATGTAAATTAGCTGAAAAACCAATTTACGGGGAGAGAACAATTTGACAGGTGGGGAAATTAGTTCAGGTAAAAAAAAAAGCGTCTGGTTTTTGTTAAGCATTATGGAAAAAGCCGATAAAAAAAACAGATAGTGCTTTACTCGATTGATTCCCTCAATGTTTGGACATCAATTGTAAGAAAATGGCTGTTATATACTGTTAAACTTAGTTTTGACAAAGGATCACAAACGTAGGACACACAGTGAGTGTCAAACTCACTAATCAGTTGTGATTGTCTGGAACCCTGGCAAGGCCAGGTACTTCAGCTAGTAATACTTCTTAGGAAGACAAGGACAAAAGTGCAATATGCACTTTTAACAACACCCGAATAGGCTTTGAGAGAGAGAGGGGGGGGGGCTATTTTCAAGAACAGAATGTTGTGTTTTTATTGTTGCTAGAATAGCCACTGTACCTACCAACACACATACAAAAAAGGGTTGGTAAGGGATCTAAGTACACATGATTTATGGCTCTACATCGTGTAGATCCATTGAAAGTTTTTTCGGTTGTTGCGATACATCTATCTCTTCCACACTGCCCCAAAGTTTACACTCATATATAAGATGTAAAATAAATTTTATTAGTGCCAACAAAAGCTGAATAAATTAAGAACAGAATCTCAGGCAAAAGACTGCAAATAAAGATTTCTCTTATGAAATCCAAAAAGAATATGGAAGATTAATTACATAAGGTCTCGGGGGGAAACGCACATTGTAAATGTATTTTATGGACCTAGTTTGAAGAGCTTCTTCCATGGTGAGATGGTCAGGAAATTAATCCGGTAGTGTTGTGAGTTCGATTCTAACTTGATGCCACATTATTGTGACTCACTATCATACTAAATCCAAACTCATTAATGAACCAAAGGCACCCTCTATATCCTGATGATTAATGAGCTCAAGATGCTGATATATCCACAAACAAAGCGAGGTAAATCATGACCGAAAAGAAATCTACGTTTTCAAATACCGTTTTTGTTTATAGGCTCGACGCACTACAGTTACCCTAAAACATTTTTCTGATGGAGCTCTGTGCTATCTTCAGGGAAGCTTTGTAAATGAATAGAGTAAAGTCGAGCCTCCACGCTGGCTTCGGCGTCAGCCGTGTTTATCAAGGCTTCAAACATCACAAAGTTCTCTGTTTCAGCTCTGTTTTTTGAGTTTTGCAACAGGTGAAATAGACCATGAGGCAAAAAACACCCGAAATAGCGTCAATCTTTTCGGTATATGTTGAAAATAAATGATATTACCGAATTTCAAATGCGAAGATGTGAGTTACCATTGTATCGAATGAGACACATGATTTAAAATATGTGTGTGTGTGTGTGTAGAGAGAAAGGGAGAGAAAGAGAGAGAGATAGAGAGGGAGAGAAATGGGGATGAGATGAAAAATTCCTGGAATCCATAAACCAGTTGACTACAAATGATGTAAGTCGTCGTTGTACTATGGCTGACTCAATAGAAGTTAAATTCTATCGTGATTGATGGCAAGTAAGTCCTATCTGTGGATTAGGACTATTATCTTGCAATGGATAAATTGTAAGGAATTTGCTCGGACAACGGCCTTTAAATTCAAATGGATACGTATTACTATTCACTTACCATAGTTATTGGGTCAATAAAGCCTGATTCAGGCCAATTTATTGGATATGAGGCTAGATTACACTTGCTTACAACTTGGTAAGCCGTGACAGCGACTGGCTTGGTGTTGAGTAGAATGAGTGCACAATTCTGATTTAAATGGGTATCTGCATCTCTACGATACAATTTTGGACCAATCTGTCTGACTGACTGTGTGTCTGTCTAATATTTAAAAAATCGGTTGGGTTGAAATGGAACCTGGTTAATACCATCGGATGGGATATCCTCATCTTACTCTCCATGCTCTTACTGCTAAGTATCAATTGCGTAGGCTATATCCTATTTGAATGAAAAGAAACTTGGCCCAGTACTTGGGTTGGAGCTTCTCACCAATCTCTTCATTTTCTTCCCCATGCAACTATTACCACAGATGATGGACATATCGATGAACTTGGGGTTTTCGTTCCTTTGATCATGCAATGATAGTTCTTTATCAAATTCTAAGGAGCTATGACTTTAATTGAGTTACAGCAAGGAGCGGTGATTTCTGCTGACTGATCAAAGGTAGTACAGCATTCGACCAGGTTTTCTCTTGAAAATATCTTGACATTTTATTCCATTCGATGGGTCAAAGAACGAATAGGAGGTTGCAAATATCTGACTGACATCTTGCCTGTCTTAAAAAACGCCTTCCTAACGTAGATTTACGTTTTATTTTTCTTCATTTGGTATTTAAATCTTGTCTAAGCACGGTCACGGCTTCAGTAGAGATTCTACCGAGTAGAAATAGAATATCGCATTATTTCTTTCCTCTCAACTATTTATCGATCGATAGAAGGCTACAAACAGACTGATAATATGGTATTACATTTGAAATATCATTTTGTTGGATGATAAGATTAACGATGATATAAGCAAAAAACTGTGAATATTCTACCAGATATAATCCATTCGAAGCAATAAACATCTTTCCAACGATCCTTCAATGATAATTTGCTATCTCTGTGAAATCATTTTACTTTAGTAGATACAAATCCAGTAAAATCATGATCCATGAGTTTCTTATCATTGAAAATTTCCTTACGAATATTGAGTCCAAAATACTTGAAAAGATGATAAATCATTGGGGAAATATCGAATATGATGGATGCTAAAAGAGTTGATATCCTAATTCTTGGATTCGGAATCACAATTGTTTAGTAGGTTCTGGGTCTGAAAATGTCATTAAGCATTTGATTTAGCTCATTTAGGAGCGACTTTTATCGTATTTTAATTTTTTCATTGCGTCTAGATGATGTGGCATGGTTCCTCTCAACGTCATACAGCCTCATGAAGGGGGTTGAACCGTTTTTCGTAGGTGTTGGACATTACTATCAATCGGTATTCATCATTTGGAATACGTTTTTTCTCCCTCGGGGCTTATTATTGGTATTCATACTTCATGATCCAAACACATTGAACCAATGCAGGACAGTTCACGCTGCGAAATTGTCTACTCAGGATGTTTGAGAGACGTTATCAGTAGCCTGGGCACTACCATGACCCAATCTGAAATGCTACTTGAAAATGGGACAGGTCTCTTATGTAGACAGCGTGCTACTAAGGAAATAAAATACCTTTCGATAACAGCAATTTTTTAAAATATTCATCCCGCAAAAATGTAATTATTTTTGTAAGTTTTTCACTTTCAGCGCTATTGCCTCTGATGTAAAAACAAGAACAGAAAGTTCAACCATAAACCCACCATCTGTGGTAATACTATGATAAGTTGGACATGGAGCAGGGAGCAAGAACATGTAGACTTTTTTTGAGTCAATTGATTCTGATTATTGTAAAATGTTACGATACAGAGATGTTCTGTACGTACCATTTTCGATGTAAATTGTGAATTGCCATTTCTAGCATTTTGGGCCATTTCTGTCGTTTGGGGCAATCACAAGCCCTTTGTAGGCAAAAAAGCGGATGTCGAATATTTTATTGTATCATTAGCAGCTAGTAAAAACAAAATGATCGGAAAACTTTTTTTTTGATGGCGTCACACCATTCAACAAAATCACACTATTTAGAGATGTTATACCTTCTGATGGCATCACACCTCTTCCTCCCTTTCTATTTCTGTTGTTCAAGATAATTGGGGCCAACCAACCAACAAAAAAGTGTCTAACAGAGATGTATGCACACAATTAGAAATACATTTGATCTGCAACACTTTAATATATTTCCGGGCATCCTTGAGTGAATGTGGGTGTGATACCTTCTGTTACAAATACTGCGTGAACAGAAGCGCCTGTTGATACCAGAACTCAGTCTGCCATTTTCTTTTTCGGTGCCTATCAATGGTATGATACATCATAACTTCAATCCATCCCATCATCGACAGCCTTTGAACGTCCATTGTTGTTGATGAATCATCTGCAGGATTCACCAAACTTCTCTATCATGGGCGTTGTGGCGCCAATACTTTCTGAACTTGTCTAGTTAGTCATGCCATCTCATATTTTACCTGGCTGCGTCTTTGCATATGATCTCTAGGGATCCACGTTGTGAGTTGTTATGTTCAGCAGTTTTCTTACATTTTTGCAACATGGCCAGCTCATCGCCATTCGAGTTTTTTTAATGATATCTCTGAGCCCTGTCTTTTTTGTAATATAGTGTGCACGTTGCATGGTTTTCAGCCTGAGAAGAATTTTTTTTTGCCCAAGATCCATGTTTCAGCTCCGTATATATTTGTTAGAAGGATGAATTGTTTGTATACTCGTCTTTAGGGCGTTAGGATTAGTAGAATTTTCTCATTCTCGAAGGCTGAGATGGCTCTACTGAAAGTTTGCTGACCTAAACCGAATCTATGCTCGATTTTCTCTTTTGAAGATTTCATGGAGATTAGTTGTACTATTTAGATGTAGAGGTCAACCTTTCTCAGCTCCTCAATTTCTCCCCTGGACATCTTTGTCCTACCAAATCGAAAAATGAATAAGTGTGGTCAGTCACTCGATAGAAACTGTCACTTCTGACAACATGCTGTAATGAGGGGTAATCAATCAAAAGATTAGAAAAAAGGTCTGTTCGATGAATACAAGGTACATCTCTCGTAATTTATTTGTCAGTAATCACTAAAAAGTCTGAATTTCTAATAGAATAAATGTGTAAGCTACTGGAACTATACAAATTAAGGGATCAATTTAGCTTGAGCTTACATTGCAAATAGAACATCTCACTAATAAAAGATATTTGGCATGGAGAAAAAAGCAAAGATATACCTTTTTCAAGACACGATGAAGAGTAAATGATTAAATCTTCAGCCTCGTAGCTTCATTGGTGTTCCCTGTACGTGTGATATTCAGATAACCAGCCAGACCAACTTGGAAACTGGAGAAACGTTTTTTGGAAAGTTTTAGAGACAGATTCAATTGACGGCTTCTTATATGAAAGAAAAATGAAATCATCAGATATGAACAGAAATGCATCGATGGATATTGAACTGAGATAGATAAGAACTGTGACTCAATCAGATAAAATCACACTGGTATGTCGACCCCAGAGAGATAAGTAGATTGATAGATACGTGGATGTGGGAAAGACTTGAAAGATGCACAAATATGTATCAGATTGATAACGAAAGATAGACACGGATAAATAGTTCCAACAGATTTGGGAGAGCAGATAAAAACAATGACATGAAGAAACTGAGAAATCGAAATAAAGCGTCATTTAAATCTACAAGTCGAATGCTTCCATTTCTCAACTCCTAATATTAAATTTCAACTCATTTTTTTTCCCTTTAAACTCTCAATATTCATTCTTTATTCGAAAGAAAAATTCAATATTGATATAACAGTAGCTGTACTTTACATCAAAGACGGCATACTTTTCTGGGATATATCCACCTCTGTTTATTTCCTTCTCCCTCTCTCTCTCTATCTCTCTCTTTCTCTCTTTCTCTTTCTTTACACGCAGATAGACAAAGAAAGAGAGAGAGAGAGAAAGACAAAGACACACTCTTGCACACACACACAAAGAAACATATATACGAAGACATATACATAGACACACATATATACATGCATACGTATATATACACACAGAAACACACACTCACACAGAAACACACACACGTGTGTGTGTATATATATATATATATATATATATATATATGTATATATATATATATATATATATATATATATATATATATATATATATATATATATACTGTAAGGTAGCGAGTTAAAGTGTGTGTATGTGAGTGTGCGATATGATATATATATATATATATATATATATATATATATGTATATATTTATATATATGTATATATATATATATGTATATATATATATATATATGTATATATATATATATATATGTATATATATATGTATATATATATATATATATATATATATATATATATATATATAAGGAGGTAGAGAAGGCGTGTATGTGTGTGTTATTGAATTATGAAGTAGAATTAAGTTTTTTGAATCAAGTTCAAATAAATGTCTCTTTTCTTATAGAACATTGCGTCTAAAAGTTGTTTAATTATTGATCCGTTCAGAAAATGATTGATTAATCGTGATCAAAAGGGGGAGGGGTCTATAGAAACTGATGGATTATTGAAAGCATCAGGAATAGAAAAAAAACGAAGTAGAACTGACAGAAAATAAAAAAAAAATAAAAAAAGAAAGAATTAGAAACAGAAGACAAAGGGAAAGAGGAAAAAAGAAGAGGAAGAGGAATGGGATAAAAAAAATATTCAAAGAAAAATGAAGATAATAAACATAGTGAAATAAAGAAAGAAATAAAGAAAGAAAGAAATGAAGGAAGAAATAAATGAATACGGAAAGAAAGGAAGAAGGGAAGAAAGAAAGGAAGAAAGAAAGAAAAAAGAGAGGAGGGAATAAAAAGAATAGAATGAAAAAAATATAGAATGAGAAAAAATGAAGGGAAGGAACAAAGATAAATGGAAGGAAGTAAGAAAGGATGAATGAGAGAAAGAGAGAAACAAAAGAGAAAAAGATGAATTTAGAGAAGGAAAAGCAGAAATAAGAAAAACTGAAGGAACAATATGGAGAGACGAAAATAGAAAGAAAAATGAAGGAAAGATGAGGGCCAGAATGAGAAATATCGAAACAAAGAGAAGAGACGGAGGAGAAAGAACAGAATTAGGAATATAGAAAGAAGAGGAAAGAAATGTATACTCAAAGGAAGAAGCATGGGATGAAAAATATCAGAAGGAAGCAAAGAAGAAACAAGAAAACGCAATAAAGAAGGAAACCCTAATTCCGATGAAAGATGCTCTGCGAGAAAAGATTTTCTCCAAAAGAATGAGCTTTGGAAGACAATAGGTATCAAATTAAAATAATAAAGACGAAAAGAAATCTTATATAAGTAAAGATATATAGATTGATAAGAGAAAGGGAAAATAAAACTATAAAACCGTTCACTCAAGTTCATATACGAACAATATTTCAACGATAATATCTGAAGTCCAGAAAGAAAAAGCGAATCACCGAATGACACGTTCAAAATATATTTTATTTTTGGTTTCTTTAAACCATTATTTTTTTCAATTGAAATTTTATTCTCTTCATTTATGTTCACTGAAAATTTCAACAAAACAAAATTTACAAAGTCGATGGTGGAAGATAAGTGCAAAAAGATTTGAGCTGTTTTGGTCCATTTTTTTCCGTTTATATTTTGCAAGTGAGATTATATCGTCATTCTAGCAGAACGTTGTCTGACAAACCTGGCTGCTGCTGGTGCAATACACAATCCAACTTTAATCCGACTGAATATGATTACTGCAACTTTTGTGATGTATATAAATTCCACCAGATGCTTGAAACTTTGTTCGTCAGTTTGGCTTGGTCGATGAGAGAAACGCTTACTGATCATTTTCTCCAAGGGGAAATAGTAATTTCATTCATCGAATTAGTTTAACGTGACAGAACAAACAAATAGTGAAAGGTTTACTCCTTTGAATTAGACGAGGTTTTTCCTTTTGAGTCTGTCGAACTAAAGCTGTAACAATAAAAATATGCTGTATGTTACACTACTAATATCAATATATTCTACATCGTACAGTGAGTATAAACTAGGATTACATTAGTTTTCTCTGGCTAGGTAGATGATCAAGCTTAGAAGACAAGCTCTATTAAAAACAGGGGCACATTTATGGGGGAACAGTCCTATTTCTGGAGATCACTGAGTTCAACAAAAAATGATTTTAAAAAATGATGGATGTTAATTCTTTGAATGATGCCAAAATATATATTTGAAACAAAAGCGGATGCACAATTAGAGACAACTTACAATATTGAAACTATTTGAACGAGACCATTGCTAAAATTTGCAAAGAAATAGAAGATAGATCTATAAACTTAAAGAGACTTGCTCTCACTTGATCTCTTCAGACATAAATCAGATACAAATGATGCAAAAACTGATTTTGAAATTATTTTGATATAATTTTCATTATCATGGTTGATAATTTTCTCAGTCAGTTCTATAATTTGATCCTTTATCCGAAGATTTATCTGCATGAAAGGTACTGCGTTTCAAAGTAACAACGATTTTCCTTAATTCTTTAGTTTTTGAAGAAATGATTAGGCAGTCAATGTGAAAGTAGGTAACATAGCGGAAAATATGTCAGATTTGAAATAATGATAACAGTCGATTACAATATTTATCAATGAGTTACGGATAGATTGAACAGTCTGCTTTCTATTGAGTTGTACAAAACCCTGGTTTCGTCAAATAATCAATATGGTGGACACGACGCAGGTGAGTTAGAAAATGAAAATAGAAAAAGAAACAAAACAAAAAAACACAAAATGAAAGAGATTGCAAGAATATGGAAGGCAAACCTACCGAGCCAGTGAGTGTCCATTAGCGAAAAAATGTATTAGTTATTAGTTTTTATATCAGTAGATAGTATCGTCAAGCAATCCTGACGAAAAAGTAACGTTTTTTCCTGTGTCAAAATGTATTTGGCGAGAGTGATGAAGCTTTAAGTTTACCTTTAATAAAAACTTGCTTCTAGGGTGTTGACACCATGTGGCAAAAAATTCCATTACACCATTAGCTCTATACCTGACGGCGATGTGGTTTCTACACGTACATTTTTTTCTTTATTTTGTAAACTTATATCTTTGGTATTTCTATTATTTCCAAGATTTTTTAAATTATGATAACCAGAAGATGAATTGTCAGGTGAATACTAAAAATGCTGCGAGATTTCCCATCCCAATTCTCTTAACCTAAACCCTGTCAGCTGAGAGTTGTGGAGACTGAAAGTGCCTTGAACCCATGTGGGACCCATTTTTCTCATTTTCAACCTTTTATATTGTCCCAAGATGGCACGACATGGCTGGTACTAAATATCAAATGTCTCCATAAATTACTTGAACCGTTTTTAATGGGTCGCTGGCCACTTCTGTTGATAATTCTTCATAATTGAGAACAGGTTTAACCCCCCCTTTGAGGTTTATTATTGGTATATTTCCAGATCTAACCCTAATAAATCAATGCTGTAGAGTTTGCACTATAATGTTCACTTAATGTCTTTTGCTAAAGTCAAAAGCAACTTCAGTAATATTATCAATAATATCATTGATAATAGTGACGATTTTTATTGCAATTTCAAAAAAATGCTATTACATTAGTGAATCTTCATTCTTTAGCATTATTCTCTACGATATAAAAGAAGGCAATGTTTCGTTGGTAATATTCTATTATTTTAGAAGCTTTGTCCAACAGGATTTAATCATGAAAGGAGCATTACGGGATGAGTGCATGGCCAAAATGTCTATTAGGTTTTCTGTGGGTATATACTTAACAAGGTCTGCAAGGATTTTACTAACCACTTGGGGAAAAGGGGCACTATGCTCTAATTAGATTAATTACATTTGTTTCTCTTTTTTTTTTGCATTTGCCTTCCAACAAAATGACCGAGCTAGGAATTGTTTCCCTCCAAGATACATACAGAATGTCAATTCGCAAAAAGGAGATTACGAAACATTTTTGATTTGCATTACACATTTATTCACCGGATCAAAATACTTCCTATGCAGAAATCAAATTTGTTAATGCATTAGGGTTATAGATTAAAAAGACATTCAATTTGACATATGAGGGAGACCAAAGATTGTTAAAAGTAATCGTTATATATATATATATATATATATATATATATATATATATATATATATAAAAGTGAATATTATTTGGGCTGATGTGGTTATTGATTTATAACATATTCTTCATGTATATCAATCATAAATTGCACTATGAGGCTCATCTCTCTCTCTTTCTCTCTCTCTCTCTTTCTCTCAAACAAATGTATACACACACATGCATGCACAGGTTTGTGTTTATTGAACGACCATAGCCATCAAAGATGCTGAGTTTTTCTCAACTTTTAGTATGTGTGTGTATTTGCGTTAGTGTTTATTTGTATGTTCTTGCAATCACAGTCATGATATCAATTTGTTCAAAGACTTCAACATTTGGCATTGGTACTCCATTCGGCCTCTTCTGAAAATGTTTTTTCTTGATTTGGGGGAGAGGAAAAGCTTTCAAGATTTTTTTTCTGGCGGGGGGGGGCTCATTTTGATAGGTTTGTTAATAACACCAAAGTCTTCCCGAATCTTGATATTTTTTAGATGATTTTTTTAAAATCAATCTTTGATGTTTTCGAATAGAAACCGCAACTGATGTAATGAGTAAAGAGAATTCTCATCGTATTTATTCTTTGATTTCGTTGTTTTCCATGATTTTGAAGTGTGATGCTTCGGTTGTTCTGTTATTGACTGATGGCAAGTACGTGATATTTTCAAGTACGTGTGAGGATACGAGTATCTGCTAGTACCTATCTTGGGTTTGTTCAGGTTTTGTACATTTACGTATGTCTGAGGTCGATGAAAAGGTTCCCCTGCATTTTTTTATCTAATAGTCTGTTAATAAAAGCATAATTATTCAGTCATAAATTGGTCCCTTCTCTACATATAACCTTACATCACCATTCATCCACTTCGTGTATTCCATCATGAAAGAAAGATTTTTTGAGGATGGGATCCATTGATAGGTGAATGGATCAAAACAAGTAATAGTTTAAAAGATACAGGTTTGAAAGATAGGTTGCAAGTGGAAGAACCTCCCACCCCAGCTCATAGTCAGTAGCGTTGAAATTATCAACAGGAAGGCAGACATTGTCATTTATCAAAATCACAGGCAAAATTCTCAGAAAATGTATTCATTTAATGCGCTATCTGAACAATTCAGTTACAATTTTCCCCTCTCTCTCTTTCAAGCGAAATTGTATATTTGCTCTAACTTGTACAGTTCTGGGCTTAGCATATATATATATATATATATATATATATATATATATATATATATATATATATATATATATATATATATATATATATATACATATATCCTTCCTAGTTTGTTCTTTTCTATTTATGCACATGTCTATGTTTTCCCATTCTTATCAAAAGAATAAGATCATCATTATATCCAACTGTACATTTATAAATATATATTGAGAACCAGACTTCATTAAAAATAGGTCACAAATTGGTATTAGAATTAACAAATCTGAAAATCAGAAAAGGAGCCTAAATGAGAGCAGTATAAATAATATAAAGTTCTCTTACGCTGGCTATGGCTTTAGCAGTCTCCCCGAGCTTCACATGTCACAAATTTCTCTGCTACTCAAAGCTCTTCGATTTTTTCCTCAGCAACAAGCACAAGCAACCGAGGTGGTGTCACTTTCTTCACCTTTCAATGATTTAATCCTAACTGAAGAGAAAGACAGACAGGGAGAGAGAGAGAGAGAGAGAGAGAGACAGACAGACAGACAGACAGACAGACAGACAGAGGACAGAGAGAGGGAGAGAGAGAGAGAGATAGCGAGGTATGCCTTTCCCAAGTCTGACTTTAATCTCGTCCTGCCCAGCCCATTGTCCAAGCTGTTATCAGAATGGCCTCCGGCACTCCCTAGAAATGACAGTGGGAAGCCGAAAAGCCGAAAATGGAAGATGGAGGGTTAAGAGTATTGACAAGAGTACGGAAGTAGGGGCAGGGGGTTGAAGATGGCAAGTCAAAATTGATTTGGGATAAAAAGGTGAAATTCAATTGAAGATGAAATGATGGGACAAAAATGACGATCAATAATGAAATACAATTACAAAACTAAGATAAAAACGAAAAGACGAAACAGAAACAATCATATAAAAGGCATAACAGAATTAAAAAGATAAAAGCGTAAATCGGAATTGAGATTGAAGGATCACGAGTGTCTTTAATTCAAGGCTGAAATAGAATTAGAATCAGAAGTCCACAGAGGAATCGAGAATGGAAGCAGTGATACAGGAGTCAACCTGAAATGAAGAATGGAATTGAAACTAAAGGGGTAGAACTGAAGTAAGAGGGCAACATAGACGTGAAAATGAGGTAATCAGTCAAAATGCATCAAAGGTATGTGTCAAACGAATAACACTGTTGGATGGACTACTCTGACTTAAAATCAGGATCGGTCAAAAGGCATCACCAAAAAAGCAACATTGTGAAATGTCGAATATTTCAACTGAATTTGCACTAAACATGCAATTTGATACGGTTATTTTTCTGTGATTTCTGATGAAAAAAGTCTAATTGTGCTCTCATTGAATTATTTCATTCGGGCAATCCAGTTAAAATCTAAGTATTACACTGTTGTCCTTTCGACCGATGCATTTTGACCGGACTAAATTGTATCTTGCAGTAGCCTGTATTACAGTAGGTTCCTTTTGTCTTGATGCTTTTTGACCTGGATTCGAAAAAAAGAAGGGTTAGACAAAAGTAAGAACAGAAGGGTGAAACGATATTTGGATTTGAAGGACGAGCCATGATGAAATCAAACTGAAAACAAAATGCTTCAACATCAATTGGAATAAATGTGTGCAACAGAATCAAGAAAAACAATGGTGAACAGAAAAGTGAATATTAAAGGAGTGACATGAATGGAGAGTGGATTCGTGGAAAAGATCTGGGAATTAAAAAAAGCTAAGGAGAACTGTGAGAGTGGAGTGTGCAATGAAAGTAACTATTCGAAAGTGAAACAGGGCTGCGAATGAGATGGTGAATTGGAAGTTACGATGAAACGATTGAAAGGTGAAAAGGGGCGTAGAATCAAGAAGTGATACGAATGTAAGAATAAACAAAAATGATAGAGAACTTATGATGAATCGGTTGTATGCAGATGATGATAAGAGGTTGCAATAGAGATAGGAAATCGAAGTGCAAAATGAAACTGAGAATAATTGAGGAGAACAGAGTGCAAATAAAGTGAGAGATTGCAATAGAACTTACAATGAATGAATTTGACGTAAGTGAAAACAGAAATAGTAAAACTTAACTGAAAATGAAAGTCTGACATGGAACCAGTGAAGAAAAAAATGTTTGAAAAGGAAATTATATTACGGGAAACGGAAGCCCTTCCAAAACAATGAAACGAACCCGATTATAGAAAGAGAGAAAAAGAACTCTGAATAAAAAACAAAGTGTAACTTAATCTAACGTAATACAGTGTGAATGTAAGGAGTATTATAGGGTGAATCAGAGAATTAAGAGGATGAAATAAAACAAAATATAAGGAATTGAAGGTAAAACATAATAACAAAAATGAAGATAAGAAGGTTTCAGGGAGAGAAGAATTTTATTGGATAAAACTGGAAATAAGAAGATTGAAACAGAATTGAAAGTCAAAATGTGAAACATAACTGAGAATTTAAGCGTGAAGCGGGTTTTATAATAACAAGAAGAAACGGAAGTGGTGATCAAAATAGCAATTGTAAGAAGAGGAAGGTGGACCAGAAGTGACAATTAGAGGATCAATTCTAAAGATAGAAGGTAGAAACAGAAGTAGAAGTCAACATAGCAATTTTAAGGAAAGAAAAGTGGAAGAGATTTGGCTTATAAAATAGCAATTCTAAAAATAGGAAATTGAAACAGAGGTAGCGATCAAACTAGCGATTCTGATAAAAGAAGTATAAACAGAGGTATCAAACGAAATAGCAATTTTAAGAAAGAAAGATTGAACTAGACGTAACAAACAAAATAGCGATTCTGAAAAAAGAAGGTGGATACTGAGGAATCAAACAAAATAGCAATCAAACTGGTGATTCTGAAAAAGGAAAGGATGAAACGAGAATAAGAATCAAAATAGCAGTTCTAAAAAAAAGAAGGGGAAACGGAAGTAATAAACAAAATCGCAATCCTAAAAATAGAGGGGTAAAACAGAAGTAGCAACCAGTACGGCTATTCTGAGGATGAAATGTTTAATGGGAAATAACAATGAAAATAGCAATTCTGGAAATAGAAAGGTAAAACGAAAGTAGGAAACAAGAAGGCAATTCTGAAGAGAGAAAAGTGGATCTTTGGTATCAATCATAGCAGTTTCTAGGAAATGAAGATCAGAACGGAAGTAGCAATGAAAATAGCATTTCTGATAGAAGGATGGTGAAAGAGAGTAGCAATAAAGATAGATATTCTGAAAATAAACGGTGGAACAGAGGTACCAATCAAAATAGCAATTCTCACAATAGAAGGTACAAAACGGACTTAGCTGTAAAAATTGTAATTCCAAGAATAGAAGGGTTAAACCAAGCAATTAGAATTGCCATTCTCAGAATAAACGGACAGAACGGAAGTGGTAATAAGAATAGCAATTCTCAGAATAAAAGAGGAAAATTGGAGTGAACTATTATTGAAATGAAAAGGATGACACATAACTGAAACTGGAGCATATACAATGATTTCCAGAGGGGCTGCAGACGTTAATTTTACCGACAAAATGAGCAATCAGGCCCTTAATTTGAAGGCAAAGTGAGTATGCAGACCTCCGATCTGCCATCTAAATTGATGTGCGACCTGGATAAGGGGTAATTTAAGTTTCGCTAAATATGATTTGTTACTTATTGCTGAAATGGCTAAAATTGAATTTTGGTTATTCAATAATATTTAAATGCATATATATGTACATATATATCTATATCAATCTATCCATCTATTTATCTATATTTCTCTCTTTCTCTCAATTTTTACCTTCATCAAACCTACCAGATATAATTGGTTATCGTATTATTATTATTATTAGCTAAATTGAGGGAAAATCCGATCTAACTGAAAAAATGGCTCATTTGGACGAACCTTGGAGGAATTTACCGCAAGAAAAAAACATTTGGAGATTGGCATCCTTTGTGCCTTCCATTCAGTCAACCTGGGTGCCAAAATAGAATTTAAAGAGTGAAAGATATCTAGAAAAAAATTAGCAAAATGGTTTTGAAAGTTCCACGGCAACGTTGACTGTTTTTCCGTTTTTTAGTAGCTTCACAACGAAATGTTTGAAATACTCCAGAATTCAAATTTCAATGAAAAGAAAAAGAAGCTTTTTGTGATGGCATTCTTTTGTAATGAACATATGTTGTTGCAAGTGAAAACTATGTCTAACAAAAGGTATGTCATTTTTAAAGTAGTTCTTGAATACGTGTCAGTTTGTTTCTTTTTGTGCACATGTGTGTGCTTGTGTAACGATTGCCCTTATGTTTTTATACTTTGTATAATTATATCAATTGTGTCTTTCACAGAATCGTTGGTAAATAGATTTTCAATGCCTAATGAATCTAAAATTTCTTTATTGACTATATATATATATATATATATATATATATATATATATATATATATATATATATATATATATATATATATTATCAAGAAATAAAAATTTAGTCAGATATAAAATAACTATAAATACGTCATAATACTTTGGAACTCCACCTGAAATGACTTCTCCTGATAACACAGAGAATGTATCATTTAGCCTAAACAGCGTAAATAGAAAAGCCAACGTAAAAGTTAGGCTACTTATCGCCTGCAGGTTCAATTTCTACATCAGTACCATTTTCTTTAATTGTCTATTTACATTGTCTACGCCAAACGATAAATTCAACGTGCAATAATGGGTGGTTGTTTCAGAGTAATATAACACATTTATGATATCATATATATATATATATATATATATATATATATATATATATATATATATATATATATACGTATAAACTAAGCCATAGACCAATTTTTTTGCTCACAAAGCAAAACTCCTGATGGTGGACTCATGTTCAACATTAAACTTATAACATCTAAAAGTACACACACACACACACACACACACACACACACACACATACACACACATACAGAGCATACACTACTGAAGATGGGAATACACCCCCGAAAGATGTTTAGAGCATTATCAAAAACATCTACTGATAAATAAGCCCAAGTTCCATACATTTTACTCCTGAATCTGTCTCATCTCTATAGTTCACATCATATGTATATATATATATATATATATATATATATATATATACATATATATATATATATATATATATATATATATATATATGTATATATATATATATATATGTATATATATATATATATATATATATATATATATATATATATATATATATATATATATATATATATATATATATTATAAGGAAGTAGGAGATTTGATATAGGAGCAAGTTTGTGTCTCTGCCTTGTTAGCCGGTACAAGACAGAAGTGTGAACGTTTTTGTGTAGCTTCGCTTTAACTCGACTTATTGTTCGACGTTGAATGTATTGAGCACTCCAAACAGAAATAAACCAATTGCACTCATGGTATTCCATAATGTTATATTGTATTCCTAATTTGTATCATATATACATATATATATATATATATCCTGTTAATAAAAGGTTTGTATGCGAAGAAGAACAGTTGAGTAGAAAGTTAGAATGACAATCTGCCTAAATTATTTCTAATAATGTATGCTTGAATGGAGAATTGCTGCCTTGATGAATTTTCTCTCTCTCTCTCTCTCTTTCTCTCTCTCTTTTTCAATCTCTCTCTCTCTCTTTATGTGTGTGTATATATATATATATATATATATATATATATATATATATATATATATATATATGTATATGTATGTCTTTCATTCAGGTGAGTTAAAAGAAGACACAGAATGTTGCATTATGATATGATCTCTAAATCAGTGTGTCATTATCTACTCTTCTCCAAGCCTCATCCCGGCAGCTCAAACTATATGACGCCCCCTTTGCACTATGAAAAAGTGAAAGCTAATCAAATTGCAAATTATATGTAATATAACATTGACATACATACTATAGAGCACTTACAAAACTTGTTGTAATTTTGTTTTGTTCGATTTACAGACTTTGCAATTACTTCATTGGTTTTACAACTTACCAAATTAGTGAGTTAAGTATTAGTTACTATTCAATCAATAGCAGGATCGGAAATTCTAATATGCTAATAATGAATGTCAGCATTGTATAATTAGGGACATCAGTTAAGTTTTAAGACGACTTACTTTTCAGCCACAAAGCACTTTTCATTGTTTTGACCAAATTACAAATTGTCTGGTAGTATATTTGATTTACCCTATACGGTGCATGCTGCTCTAGATGCAAATGTGTAATTGATCTTGGAATGGTTTCAAAAATCTACCTGGATGCAGTTCCTTTTATTAGTATTCAGTCAGTCCTCCCCTCAGCTCGTGCGTGGTGTTATGTTGGTTGCTGCAAGAGACACTGAAAAAAAAGGAGATCTGGTTCCTTGTTTGATCTGTAAAAGTTTATTTAATAAAAGGTGGCCTTTCACCTTGTTTAAATGCCATTTCTTTCTAAGTTCTACGTCTAAATGAAATTAGGGATGACATTGACTATGGAAGAACAAAGCACGTTTCGAGCTATGTTGAGCCCTAAAGGGTGACAAGATGACTGACTGGATAATCAGATGTTATGGACAGCTGAATATCATGTAGAGAGCATACCGTTAGAATCCAATCGATTCCTCATTAGAGGAGACCGATCTGAACACTACGCCTAATAGCGCGTGATAATGGTCACCCTCCGTTTTCCTTAAAACCTTTCGAATGACCTAGCTGCGAGCAACAAGATATGAATGGATAAACTACTCCAAAAAGATGTCACTGGATCTCACCAGCTGTTTCACCCTAGTGGATGGTTCCTTACTGGTATGTATACTTATATATATATATATATATATATATATATATATATATATATATATATATATATATATATATATATATATAAATATATATATATAAATATATATATGAACAGAACGTAAGGTATCACTTTAATATCAGAGTTACATTGAAAATAGAAAACCCCCATCTAAATTTCTTAATTTTTTTTCCTCAAAATATTCTATTTCAGTGGTCCATTGAGAATGCATGCGAAATTTGCTTAAGCTGTGCAAATGTCTGAAGGGGACATAGCGACAGAACCGGTTGCTTTAAATGATATATTCACTACTTTGCCATTAAATCAGTTCATTACTATGAACTTTTTGGCCTTTAAACATTTGTAAATCATTTGAATGAAACGAAATGGTAAGGTGGTTTGAAATAATTACCCTCAGAGCTTTGATAGCTTCTTCAAACATGAAATCTTTGACGTTATCAGGAATGGAAAATTTTGCATAAAAGAAATATGTTCCTCGGCCTGGAACAGCTACATAGATATAAGACATAGCTATGACTTAATTAACCTGACCTGCCTTTCGTAACCTTTTCAGACTGGATGAACTCTTAAAGTACTTTTCATATCTCAAAGAATACCTGCGTGATATATCTTTACAGATCAGTGCTTTTATAAATCTATACTCGTATATCATGTATTTCCTAAGGTGTGTGCAAGAGTTTCCAGTGAAAAACTGGCTTTCAGTCGTATATCTAGAGTATATTTTCAAAGTAGTGATGATAACGTATACATACACGTAATATCATTTTAAAAACAACGTGAAAACCGCTTACCCTAATCAAAAGAATTTTGCTATATTATATTATTAAACATTTTGGACACCTTTTCTTTACAAAAAGGAAAAGAAAAATTGCAACTGTTAGTCTTTCTTGGTGGATAAAGATTCTGGTGCTTTTCATGTTGAATGTGATCAAGTCAGGGGCTGCTACCAATTACACAAGAGGATCGCAAATGAAACAAAAGCAAGCGTCTCTTTCACGCTTGTGTAAAATATACGGAGAAACTAAATGAAAATAGCTGGAAAATTGGTCTCTGCGTAAACTTCAGTAAAACGAATGTCATGTACAACAAATATGATGAAGTGAAAAATAAAACAACAATCAAAATCGAAGACGCTGAACTGGAAAAAGTAGATGTATCCATCGAATTGTCAAAAAGAAAAAAATATCAAACAAAGGATTAGTTTAGGCTGACAAGCTTCCGGCTAGGCAAGCTCAACAACAAAAAAAAAGATCCATTAGTGCTATAAAGAAAGGTATATAGTTAATTTGTCCTCCTGATAGTTACATATAGAGCTGAAAATTGGAAATTTACCGGAAGACTGACCCTTAAACTGAGAGCCATGCAACATAGACCAGAGAAAGTCATATCCAAAATAATACGGAGGGGTTATAAGATTTTACAATATATTAGAGGAAGACCAAGAATCTGAGATATATAATCGAAAAGAAAACTTGAATGGCATTTTGCTCATCATGTTGCAAGAACTGCAAAGAGCTGATTGACATCGCAACTCTGAACGTGAATCCCCAGAGGTCACATCCAAAATCGGGGTAACAAAATACAAGATTGTATGACAAACTAGATTATTCAAAAAAGTGCCAACTCCATAAACCCTACGGTGAATGAGTTTGGTGAAGATTAGGGATGATGTATGTCCAACAACGGATGCTAAAAGGCCGCTGCAATTGATGAAACAGCCAGTTACATGTGGTGCATTGTATCTCAGGTGTGCTCTGTGCTACAGATGCACAGAAAACCCTCAGTATATCCAAACATTTTCTGACCGGTCATCCTCAGTCCACAGGGGCTTCAAAGGATCGGTTAAAAGGTTTTAATTTTTTTCCTCTCAACTTCCATATTTTGCAATACATCTTCTTATAACAGGAAATTTAGTACATTGTTCCACAGAGAGACTTCTCGATAATTCTCTTTTTTATTTTTATTTACTTACTGTTTCTAACATCGAAGGTGCAGAACATTACAATTTACAATTGGGACAACCTCCCCCTTCATAGCACCGACAGGGCTTTTACTGCCATTGAGATTTCAATTAGCTTTCATTAGCTTAGCAGAAGGAAACACGGGGGAAATGAGTGTCAGAAGATTATGTTTCACTTTCTTCTTGGAATCAGGGGGAAATAGCCATGCAATTGAAATCCTGGCTTTTATTTTGAAATAAACAATGATCTCCGTGGGGCCTTGGAATCACGCAACCACCTCAGTCACTGGAAGGGTAATCTTATATTACGATTCTCAGTTCGATATAACAGGTGCCAACATGAGAACAAAGATCTTTTGTGAATATTATCTCCCCGAAGTGTTGATCAAAGTGGTGAAATCAAACAGCTTAGCTCGGTTCATATCAATAGAACTAAATAGTTGTTATCAAGTAAGTACATCTTGAAATTAGTAGTTGGACATAGGCCTTGCATGTTTCTGTTGTAAAGCCTTGCTCATTGTCTGTTAGACATGGGAAATGATGGGCATTAATCTGCTATTTTGGCCCATGATGTGTCGATTGGGTAGAGGGATCTGTGGTATCTCTAGCTTAGAATTCTTGACAACGTACAACGTACTCGGTATAGTCCAATACTTCTCCATTGGATATAAGCAATTAAATCATCCGTCGAAAACGCTGTTATCTTTTATGAGCCTCAAAAATTACAACCGTTTTTTCTACATTTTTCAGATTCATTCGGTTCCAATTGAATAGTAAACCAATATTTATCTGTGAAACACTGCAGTTATCTTACAGCTCTGAAAAAGACGTTTGTTCTTATTCTATTGTCAGACTTTCTTTCCTTTTCATTTCATCAAAAACTTAATATTTCGTGTATTCTCACCATTCATCGACTGCATTTTAGTTATTATAATACGTGTGAATTTGATATTAAGTTCCTTTAAAATTAGCAACTGCCATTTAGTAAATAGTAGCATAATATTTATTACTTACAATGGGATTATCAATTAATGATACTTATGTAATAATCCTAGAAAATCCATTTTTAAAGCTTTGACAGCTTTTCAAGTTGTAGCAGATGGTGGGGAACCGTTGAAGGGCTTGGCTTCCGTTTTTGAGCTAATTCTCAAATTGGAACAACAAGATCTCTATCGATTTGAGGCATAAGAAGGACATAGCCAAACTCAAATAAACGACCTATTCGTGGTGAATCTAAACCTTTCAAAACACCTTCAGTATATACAATTCCAGAGTGCCTCTCAGGCATTATTACTATTTACGAACTTTTGTATATTTAATATCTTATGAGATACGCTACGACATGCAAATAATTTGGAGGACCAAATTAATGAATACATTTGCTGATTCTCGCCGTAAAATTTTTTAAAACGGTACAAGATACGCGTTAGCGCATAGATATCATCCCCCGCATACGCTTGTGGCGCTACAAAGTCAGTCCCGCATTCGAATCGATCCATAAACCTCAGAACGAACTGGTTGTATGTCGAGTATTGAGTCGCCAGTCTTGACAAGCCTAAAACAGAGGAATGGACGCTGTTTCAAAAGTGTACCAGAGAACAACGTGACAATTATAATCGGGACATACGCTTGAATCGTGTCCGGTTCCATGACGGATGAACGGAGGTTGATTGTCATTTCACCGATGATCGTTTCACCGATGGACACCCAACCATACAGGCGTTTGACCAATCGGGTTTTGGCTGAATAGACACTTGAGTGATGAACGCATGACCTTTTTGTTTCTTAGAGACTTCAGTCTGGTGCGAATTACTTGGCAGTTCCTGTTTTGTTTACTCTACAGTTACCTATTGCATACACAACATCACTTCTAGCTTTGTATTGTAACACCTCTCCCTAGCTTTATACTGTAGTTTATGTTATAAATCAATTACATAATAACAGATATACTCAAAAGGAACATAGAATTTTCTATCATCCGAATATATTACGCTAATCATAGTTTTTATCGCTTATTTCAGAATGCACTCGCATTACTGAGAGGTAATAAGAATTTTAAAAAATTATCGTGAAGGTTATATGCTTGTTCGGTTATATGTCCGAACAGTTATTCGACCAAATGTTGCTCGGTTGAATATCCATCCGTTCACTAAAATGTTTTTTGGCCAAACATGTGCCGGGCAAGGGTCAAAGAGCCTACAGAAAACATTAAAAAGATTAATATAAATGTTCCAAAACTTGATTTTCGTCAAACTGATTCTCGTTACAATGATCAATGATAATTGAAATGGAACTTTTTTCTTTCAGGAATTCACCAACCGTCACAATGGTTGCTTCTTAACTGACAAGAGAAAATGGAAGAATCTTTCACAGGTGATATATTTGTATGTAACAGTTACGTCTCTTAAATTGATTTTCTTCGGGTTTTCTACTTTTTTTTATAAACGCAGTGAGAGTTTAATCGATTTTTCACTTGGTAGATCATTTCTCAGCAGCATACTGATAACATCTTTCAAGTTGGCCGCAAAGAAATCTCTTAGGCTATAATTCAAATATATATATATATATATATATATATATATATATGTATATATATATATATATATATATATATATATATATACAAACATACATATATATATATGTCTGTGTGCATGTGTATATTCATACCAGCATGCGTATACTTGTGTACTAATGGCATTCATATGTATATGTAGAGGAAAATACTGCCTTGACACGTGTGTGAATCTGCTGAGTTATTTTTACTATGAAAGTGCTTTGCAGTCGCAATGAAAAAGAGAAAAATGATTGCAATAATCTGAGGGAAAGATCATGGCCAAAAAGCAACTTTCCAAAGTTAGTGGAAAATATATTTCTAAAAGTTACGCACACACACACACACACATACACACACACACACATACACACATACACACACACACACACACACACACATATATATATATATATATATATATATATATATATATATATATATAATGTGTGCGTATATGCATAATTTTACTCATTTTTAGAAAGTTTGAAGATAAAAATTTTGCTCCGGAGCAATCATAACAGGAATTTCACAAGACAAATGTATGTCTACAGTTATAAGAAGAGCTATCAAAATGACAAATTGCTTACTGATCAAAGACTGCTGATTGCTTCATGTGTACATCCGCATTTAAATCTTGATCAATGTCTCCACTAATTTCTCCATGGCCCAAGTGGGACCAAAGAGCCTGTGGGCTACGGAAGAAGTCGAGTGAATAGAAAAATTTTTTCACTTTTAAGACAAAGGTCGATTTTTGTCGGAAATTCATGAAATAAAGGTAAGTTACTTTCAACGGAATGTTTATTATAAAAAAGAAATTATTTCACCGGCGATTTAATTTTGCTTTCATTTTTTAATCATATGTCATTAGTGGTGTCCAGCTTTTCACCCTATACATAATATTTTGTTCATTCTGCTCGGCCACGCGGTTGCGCGGATTAGGGATAACATTGGTCTAAATTCATCATCATCAGCCTATTTGCACCTGTCGTTGGACATAGACCTACCCGAATATTCTCCAGACCTTTAAATCATCAACATTACGGAGCTAATACTCCTCCAACTTGTCTAGTTATTTTTATATTTTCGATCTTTAGCACATGAATTCATCGGATCTTGTTTTTCAAAGGAACTTTCAACTCCAAAATATACATTCAATGGCTTTTTATCATTGAGCGTAATTATCTCCAAGGGCTTGTTCCATGTATCTCAGATTCAGGGTCAATTTGTTGATGGGGTTTCATGTTTCAGCTCCATAGGTTCCTATCGTAAAGTAGCATCGTTTTTATACCCTTCTTTTTGCGGGTCGATTGGATTTTCTTATTCTTGATTGTTGAGCTGGCCCCACCAAAAGCTTGCATCCAAGGGTGATTCTTCTCTACTTTCTAGATTTTCACGATTCATTGTCCTAGATAGATGTAACAGTCAACTTTCTCCGATTCTACGTCTTCGATTTCGATTGTTGCCTTTACTTTCAACATATATGTTGTACATGACATTTGTTTTACTGAAGTCCATATCAAGGCCAGTTTCGAAAATCGATGCACAAAAAGATGTTAGCTCGTAAAGAAAACTCTGGAGCTGAACAGTAATGTTTACTATTGATTGAATACGTCTTAACAGGAGTCCAAGGAATGCAGGAAGGATTTTAGAAGAAGACACCTTCGTTGGTAAAGTAATGTTTTCTCTCGAGATCGACTGAAGTTTCCACCGAGATACATTCGCTTCCTGAAGCCAGAGAAGAGACCAAGCAAGAATAAATGAAAGAATAGATGAACATTTGGAAACAAAAGAAGAGATTAGCACATCTATCTATATAGACATACAGTCATATATATATATATATATATATATATATATATATATATATATATATATATATATATATATATATATGTATATATAAACATACTAGATGGAAAGGCAGATAGATAGAAAGATAGATAGAAAGATAGATAGATATAACGGCTTCGATAGATAGATAGATTGATGTGAAGATTAGAAATACACTATCAAACAATGTTGGGGAATAACTTCTATAATAATAAATTCCCTACACAGAAATTACCGGACAACAAATTAATAATTGATCACTTTTGAAGCGGTCTTATAATGTTCTGCAGCCACAAACTTGAAGAATAGATTTAAGCTGTATATAAAAAATGAACTAATAAAAAAAAAATAATGAATGAAGAAAGGTTGAAAGTAGTTGGACAGAATTTGTTTTTTGTATTTCTTCACTGATACATTTCAGTTGGGGATACAGCCATTTCGTTGAGCGGTACAGTTGCCTTGGGGAAAAGGATATTAGATACAAGATAAATATTTGACACACACATACACACACACACACACATAAACACTCATCCATCGCCACCACAACCATCAACGACAACCATGCACACACCCACGCACACATATATGAATGTGTACTTACTTATATACATATATACATGCGTACATTTACACACTGATGAATGCTCACATGCATATTCATATATGTACACATGTACATGTACGCATTATGCATACAAACAAATGAATCCTACATACACACACATTCAACAAACACAAACATATATATACACACACACACACACACACACACACATATATATATATATATATATATATATATATATATATATATATATATATATGTATATATATATATATATATATATATATATATATATATATATATATATATATATATATATATATATATATATTAATATGCATATGATCGTGGTGACAAACTGCCTTTCAAGCTATCTCTTGCATTTTGGCAGAACATCACAGAACAAGTTTTGAGAAGAAAAAAATATATCTACTCTAAAATCTATTTCAAACGATACTCCGACTTTCACATGGATCAAACAATTCACACCAAAAATATCTGATCAAATTTGGCTAAAAGAATTAGCATATCCTCACAGATACGGTACCTTTTTTTTTCATTTTTCATCCACCAAGCGTTGATCTGTTTTCAGGTTATGAACTTCTGATCTACACTTATATATATCATAAACATTACTCTACAGTTCACATAGATCAAACATTTCACAGTGGGTATATCTGATCAAATTCAGCTAATAAGGTCTCTGGTTACGAACTTTTGATTCACATTAGAATATATCTTGAATGCTATTCCATAGTTCACAAGTATCAAACATTTCATAGTGAAAATATCTGATCAAATTTGGCTGAAAGAATTTGCATAACCACTCTTATATGATGCTACCTTTTCTATCTTCGAAACATTGATCTATTTTCAGGTTACGAACTTCTGACCGTAGCTTATATATATCATACATGCTATTCCATAGTTTACGTAGATCAAACATTCCTCACTGGATATATCTGATCAAATTTGTCTCAAAGAATTTGCACATCCACACGTAGGAATGATACTCTTTTTTTTTTTTCAAACGTTGATCTATTTTTAGGTTACGAACTTTTGATCTACACTTATATATATTACAAACGTTACTCCATACTTCAAATAGATCAAATATTTCTCAGTGGACATATCTGATGAAATTTAGCTAATAAGGTGTCTGGTTACGAATATAAAATTCACACTAATACATATCTTAAACGCTACTTCATAGTTCACCAGTATCAAACATTTCACAATATCTGATCAACTGTATTTAATAAAATCTCACGCTATGGACCTCTGGTCCGTACTTACAAAATATATATGAAAAAATATCCGAAACACACAGGGACATGGTATATATATATATATATATATATATATATATATATATGTGTGTGTGTGTGTGTGTGTATATTATACATATGGTGCAAATCAGGCTAGCAGTATAACATAATATAATGATGTATCAATAATATAAAGCCACTTCTGATACGTAATGGTTCATTTCATAGAGTGCTCGATACATACAACTTTTTACTATTGAAGTTAAGTTGTTCTGGAAATGAATAGTTGAATGTGGATTCTCTTCACAAACTAACTCATGTTTCTGTCCTCTCTGAGTCTCATTTGCCCGATGAGGCCTGGAGAAGGCAGAAACATAAGCTGGTTTGTGTAGCAAATCCACATTCTACTATATATATATATATATATATATATATATATATATATATATATGTGTGTGTGTGTGTGTGTGTGTGTGTGTGTGTGTGTGTGTGTGTGCATATATAGTAAGTTTTTAAGGAATAATACTGGCCCTGCAACACCCATAATAGAGAAGTGTGACGTGTGGCGAATCCTGGGGAAGGTCCAATGAGGGACGTCAAACGATTAATAATGATGTTTATGATGATGATTTCATGATAAGCCAGTTTCGTAAATGTCTCCAGATGGCTGAAAAAGAATCAAATCAGCCTTGTGAACATGTGTATGGTACCGGTTGCGGCTTAGTGGAATATATCATCTATTATTATTATCTCCTATCCGATCTCTTTACCTCGTGTCTTTCTGTTTACTTTTGTTATAAACTCTTGAAACATCTACGAAATGTTTTTTTCTGTTTTTTGAATACCACTCCTAAATAGGTTTCATCTTAAATTGACCCCAAGCTTATGCCAGCATTCAATGGTGATTTTCTAAAAATTCAGACTTTCTTAGTGATCACTGCCTGACAAAACACGAGAGAAGTAAACTATTCATTGATAATCTATTCCTTTTTTTAATCATTTCAATTATCACCCTTAACATAGCT